>SJXQ01000828.1:278069-377912 GCA_006408695.1 Aepyceros melampus | reverse complement strand
TTGTTGACCATGATGGCTACTCCATTTCTTCTGAGGGATTCCTGCCCGCAGTAGTAGATATAATAGTCATCTGAGTAAATACCTCCAAAAATATGGCTAGCACTTATAAAGGACATTTATTGAGTGCTTACATACGCTAGGTACTTGGGTAAAAGCTTTACATGCATTAGTACATTTATCCTCACAACAGCCCTATAAGGTATTTCCATTATCACTACCTTTAGGATATTAAAGGGTAGGTTCCCAAAGTTATTAAGGCCTGAGTTTAGACAATTCATTTTCAAAGCCTAGAAAATTATCCATCACGCTATACCTACTTTTCTATCTTTAGCCCACATTTATCGGTCAAGGGAAAACAGACTTTTTTAATGTTGGTAGATGAAGTCATCACAAGATGATTGAATTGACATATTTGATATTAAATCTGAAAAGTGTTTTATCACTTATCAAGTCTAGTTCTCTTTTTATTCAAAATAGGGATAAGATAATATAATTCATAGAGAGATCATATATTTGTCCAGAATCATGGAGATTATCTGGGATTTGAACCCAGATTTCCCAACTCCAGTGCTAATTTCACACCATTACACAAAATCAGATGTACTCGACCTTCTAAGACAATGTATTGTTGATTCTGATTTAGCATGATTCTCAGCTGTTTTTGATTATTGGACAAGGTGAAATTGTCTAATCTACCAATTGCCTTCACTCCTTTATACAAAGCCAAGCTGAAAAGAGTCATCTTGGGATAATTAGAAGAAGAATAATTTTTATAATCAATCAAGGAGATAAAATAAATTATAATCAAATCAGTCTTATTCATGTCATAAGGCAAACTATGTACCTAGTCATACCGTGGGCTTCCCTGTGGCTCAGGGGTAAAGGACCTGCCTGCCAATGCAGGAGACTCAGGTTCAATCCCTGGGTTGGGAAGATCCCTCAGAGAAGGAAATGGCAACCCACTCTAGTATTCTTGACTGGGAAATCCCATGGATAGAGGAGACTGGGGGGCTATAGTCCATGGATCACAAAAGAATCAGATATGACTTAGTGATTAAAAAACAAGAAAGTCATACTGTAAACATGTTTTAAAATTGCTATTCTCTGGAGAGGATAGCGAAACTTGTCCATTAACAGGATATATATGTTATTTTTCCCTCTGTCTGGAATATTCCATTCTTCAACAAGTCTTCCTCCACACTGCACCCAAACCTTCCATCTTCCCTGCTAATTTATTCACCCTTGTTTCCTTTTAAAGGCCTCTCCTTTGCAGACTTCTCTGACATCCACCATACTGTTAGTGTGGTCAGGCATCCACTGTGAAGTGTCGCAGAATCATAAATTTACCTCCTCATACAGTATTTATAACAGAGTACCTAGTGATTAATCATCTGTTTTCTCCGCAGGACACTAGCATATTTAAAGTGACACTCTGTCCCATGTCCCCATGCTTAAATCACTCTGCATTTCTTGAATGAAAAACTGAATGGACATCATGAATTTGCACCCAGTCATACCCTGCCCAGCCTGGCTTCCTGATGACCAGAATTACTCACTCACAAGAGCTCTGGTGACCATGCAATGGAGAACATCTTATTACACATTATATGAGATAAAGGGACATGACTCATCACCATAATTCTTGTATGGCCATCAGTTCAGTTCAGTCGCTCAGTTGTGTCTGACTCTGCGACCCCATGAACCACAGCACGCCAGGCCTCCCTGTCCATCACCAACTCCTGGAGTTCACCCAAACCCATGTCCATTGTGTCAGTGATGCCATCCAGCCATCTCATCCTCTGTTGTCCCCTCCATACACCTTCCTAAAGCTAACTTCCCCACCTCACAAACTCTCCATGAATGCTGAGAGAGTGATTTCAATATTTTATATTCTCGGCCACACTTTAAATGGTAGAATTTGAATCCATACTTGAAGATTACGTCTTATTCACAGGTATTCTGCTATTTTCTCAGTCCCCTTTCAGCACTCTGTCATTATTGAGTTGAATATTTGCCTATATTGCTGCCTTTACTTGATGGGATCCTTCTGTGCTTATTCACTCAGTTGTGTCTGACTCCTCGCAATCCCATAGTCTGCAGTCTGCCAGGCTCCTCTGTCTATGGGGATTCTCCAGGCAAGATACTGTAGAAGGTTGCCATGTCCTCCTCCAGGGGATCTTCCCAATCCAGGGATTGAACCCAGGTCTCAGCATTGTGGGCAGATTCTTTACCATCTGAACCCACCAGGGAAATAAGCCATTTCTATTTCATATCCCTCTTCTTGCCATCTAGCAACAAAGACTCACCTATATAAAAGCTTACACGGAGTCCTCAGTTCAACATTCCACTGCTATAAGTCAAGCTAATACTACGTGTACTCAGCTGCTCCCAAAGAAAATTTTACACAATAAAAATTTGACCGCTGGCCCAATAGTGAAGTTTGTCTGGCATCTTTGTACCACAGTAAATCTGTTGTAAACCACACTTAAGAGGACTTTTCCCACCTGTACCTCTCTGTCCACCCAGAAAATCATTCCACCATAGTCCTTTGACCTCAGGAGCTCACCTCTTCCTCAAAGAAAAGTTGTAATAACATAACCACGAAACAGGGTGTTCTTGATTTTCCATCCCAGCAAACTGTTCCATAGAACCATTGTTATCATAAATGTTCCCAAGCATGCCAGCATTGTTTTATTAGCTACACAACTTATTCTGTGGCAAGTAGGTGTTGAAGAAAGGAACCACAGAAAGTCACTGAGTTTTCTGGAAGTCTCAAGAGCAGTTACTCTGATTCTCTCTGGTATGTCCTTTCCACACATCATGATGAACCACTTTTCTTCCCTTTCTCTTTAATGGCAATGAAGAAATGAAAGATGAAGACTCAGCTAAGATGATAAATTAGTGATGACTGGGGATCTATATGGATTTTTTTTCACTTTATAAAGCCCAAACCCACACAGTGATTCTTTGCCATTCAAAATATGTGTGTTTACAGGCGACGGGAAATGTGGTAGATGAGTAGATGTGCACACATTTGTGTTTAGCATTCAAGTGTACTTAACAAGACTAGATTTCATCTTTTTCCCGAACAGAATTAAAAAAAAAAAAAAAACACAACAGAAGCCATCCAGTATCTTAGTCCCTAAATTCCAGCTGGACTAACAGATTAACGACATTTCTTAGTCAACAACTAACCTTATATCTGTACCTTCCATTCCTCTCACTCTTACTGTCCCTCCTGTATTTTTTTGTCATGAAAGCAAAACTTTGATTTACCAAAATTAAATTTAATGAAAGAGATATGACAGACCAGATGTAAGTATCAAAAATAAACAGGAGGAAGGAAGCTGGACCTCTGCTTTATTTCCAAAGCATTTTTTCCAACCCTCTATACTAGCACTTACTATATTGAATTGTATATATAATGCAATGCCTTGTCCACCCGTGTTTGATAAGGATGAATGAACAAATGATACAACATGGATTGTTCAGAGCCTGGAAAGTTTCACAGTACCATGAGCAACTGAATTCAGTGCTGAATAATAACTAAGAATTGGGTCATCCAGATGTAGAAAGTGACATGAATAAAGATAGAGAAGAGTAAATGAATCTGACTCAATAACAGGACAGGATCATGTGCTGGTCCCAGCCTATCATAAATGTTGTGGGTGGACATGCTCTTGTAGTTCTTATTTTGATTTTAAGATGCCCTCAGCATTAACCATTAGGAAACTTTGGAGGGGAAAAAAGGTTTCTTACCTATAAGTGCTTGAGAATAAAAGGCACTCCTAGGGGGATATGGAGAGGTTGTGGATAGAGCAGAGAGAGCGCCTAGGTTTGGTTTTTCTTTCTAAAGAAAGAAGGAACTTGGGGTTCTACTTTTATTGGATTCAAGGGTAGGGAGCCCAGGGTTTCATGGACTTGCTCTTCATTGGTGAATGTAAAATATATAAGTGGGAATATAATGAGAGAAAGAAGCAAAAACAAGGGACTCAAATGGTCAGTTATCTAAATCAACCAATGTCTCTAAGCAATAAAGCCAGGGACCAGGCAGGAATGGCACACCAGGCACTTTAACTAGACCTGTGCTGGCAATCTGTTTATTCAGGACATCCATCTTTGAAGTAAATGCCTCTTTGAAGTGGATATTTCAGCAATCAAAGCTTTTGCCAGAATGGCTACCCACTCCAACATTCTTGCCTGGAGAATCCCATGGACAGAGGAGCCTGGTGGGCTATCGTTCACGGGAACACAAAGAGCTGGACACGTCTGAGTGACTAACACTGCGTTACAAAGTAAAAGAAAACTGTCACACTTACCCTGCAGACAGTAGATTAGTCCAGGCACAGAAATAAAGATACTTTTAAAATCCTTCTTCAGAATTTAAACAACCTTTTTTTTCTACTTTTACCAACCCAATACTTCTAGTGAATGACTCTGGTCCTTTCAGCTCTTGGTGGCTGCCAGTTACATGGAGGTTACAAAGAAATGTGAATAAATTAAAGGAAAAGCTGGAAGGGTACATATATCACAGTTCAATTAAAAGTCTTACTTACTAGGAAATAAAGCTATTTCATTAACAGTTTCATTAATTATTAAGAAAATGTAAATAAGTTAGAAAAGCATTACCTAGATAACTTGGGAGATGCTGAGTGATTAGTTACACTTTCTAACTAGAAATTTCTAGTAGGAAAACGTCACCTGGAATGTTATCATTTAAAACTCAGTAATGAACACAGAAACTAATAGGAACTTTAATGCAATACCAAAGATCAAGGAAATAAATGTCACCAGAATGTAGTAAATAAGATCTCTTTTGGCTTCTATCATTTAATTTGATTTTGCTTCTATCCTAGCCTTAAAAAAAAAAAAAATGAATAGCCCCTAATCACAATCTCTCAGTCTACTGAGGAAGCCACTGTCTTCATTAATTTCCTATTACACAGCAGAAGATGTCAGTATTTCTGAGAAGTCGTTGCCTCAGGAGAAACTTGGTAACACATTCACTTCCTTAATCAGTCTGCACTGAGTACTTACTAGGTTCTGAGCACTGAAGGTTTATGCAGAAGCAAAGAAAATGGCAGTGATGACAACAAGGACAATCGTCCACTCCTTAACAGTTGTCCGAGAGCCTCCAGATCTGAGACTGAGTTTTGAGCTTAGCGTTTCATGTAAGAAATGGGCCAAAGAACTAAATAGACATTTCTCCAAAGAAGACATACGAATGGCTAACAAACACATGAAAAGATGCTCAACATCACTCATTATCAGAGAAATGCAAATCAAAACCACAATGAGGTACCATTTCACACCAGTCAGAATGGCTGCGATCCAAAAGTCAACAAGCAATAAATGCTGGAGAGGGTGTGGAGAAAAGGGAACCCTCTTACACTGTTGGTGGGAATGCAAATTAGTACAGCCACTATGGAGAACAGTGTGGAGATTCCTTAAAAAAAAACTCAATATTCAGAAAACTAAGATCATGGCATCCAGTCCCAACACTTCATGGCAAATAGATGGGGAAACAGTGGAAACAGTGACAGACTTTATTTTCTTGGGCTCCAACATCACTACAGATGGTGGCTGCAGACATGAAATTAAAGACACTTGCTCCTTGGAAGAAAAGCTATGATAAACCTAGACAACATATTAAAAAGCAGAGACATGACTTTGCCGACAAAGGTCCTTCTAGTCAAAGCTATGGTTTTCCAGTAGTCATGTATGGATGTGAGAGTTGGAGTATAAAGAGAGCTGAGCAGTGAAGAATTGGTGCTTTTGAGCTGTGGTGTTGGAGAAGACTCTTGAGAGCCTCTTGAACTGCAAGGAGATCCAACCAGTCCATCCTAAAGGAAATCAGTCTTAAATATTTATTGGAAGGACTGATGCTGAAGCTGAAGCTGAAGCTCCAATCCTTTGGCCCCTTGATGCGAAGAACTGACTCATTTGAGAAGACCCTGATGCTGGGAAAGAGTGAAGGCAGGAGGAGAAGGAGATGACAGAGAATGAGATGCTTGAATGGCATCACTGACCCGATGGACATGAGTCTGAGTAAACTCTGGGAGTTGGTGATGGACAGAGAGGCCATAGGGTCGCAAGGAGTCAGACATGACTGAGCAATATTGAACTGACTGACTGGGCTTCCCTGGTGGTTCAGATGGTAAAGAATTTGCTGCGATCCAAAAGTCAACAAGCAATAAATGCTGGAGAGGGTGTGGAGAAAAGGGAACCCTCTTACACTGTTGGTGGGAATGCAAATTAGTACAGCCACTATGGAGAACAGTGTGGAGATTCCTTAAAAAATTGCAAATAGAACTGCCTTATGATCCAGCAATCCCACTGCTGGGCATACACACCAAGGAAACCAGAATTGAAAGAGACACGTGTACCCCAATGTTCATTGCGGCACTGTTTATAATAGCCAGGACATGGAAGCAACCTAGATGTCCATCAGCAGATGAATGGATAAGAAAGCTGTGGTACATATACACAATGGAGTATTACTCAGCTATTAAAAAGAATACATTTGAATCAGTTCTAATGAGGTGGATGACGCTGAAGCCGATTATACAGTGAAGTAAGCCAGAAAGAAAAACACCAATACAGTATACTTACACATATATACGGAATTTAGAATGAGGGTAATGATAAACCTGTACGCAAGACAGCAAAAGAGACACAGATGTATAGAACGGCCTTTTGGACTCTGTGGGAGAGGGAGAGGGTGGGATGGGTTGGCAGAGTGGCAGTGTAATATGTGTGATATCATAAGTGAAACGAATCACTGGTCTAGGTTCGATGCAGGATGCTTGGGACTGAGGCACGGGGATAATCCAGAGAGAGGGTGTGGGGCAGGAGGGGGGAGGCGGGGGTCGGGATTAGGAGTTCATGTACACTCATGGCTGATTCATGTCGATGTGTAGCAAAACGAATACAGTATTGTAAAGCAAAACAAACTAAAAAATAAAAATTAATTAAAGAAAAAAATAAATAAAATAAAAAAAGAACAAATTAAAAAAAAAAAGAAAATATTTTAAAGTATTTCATGCTCTTGTCGAGACATCATCCTGCCCCCAGGGCATCTATGCTATGTTGGAGTGGCCCTAAACTGCTCCTTCTCTCTCATGCTTGCCCTTACTACACCCATTTCACAGGGACATAGATTTGTTCAAGCCTCCTTTAGAAGGCACGATTCTGTCAGTTCTTGTTCTCTGTCCTCATTGCAGAGTCTGGGCTCATGCTTTTGTTCTCGAGTCAGACACGACTGAGTGACTTCACTTTCACTTTTTACTTTCATGCATTGGAGATGGAAATGGCAACCCACTCCAGTGTTCTTGCCTGGAGAATCCCAGGGAAGGGGAAGCCTGGTGGGCTGCCGTCTATGGGGTCTCACAGAGTCAGACACGACTAAAGCAACTTAGCAGCAGCAGCATACTCCCAATGATCTGCTTTGGTCTTATCCTCTTAATGAATTTATTGTCAGCACCTTCTCCTGGGGCAAATGTGTATGTGTGTATGTGTTTCATAAGCATATCAATTTTACACAAATAAATTTGGAGGTGATTGCCAGTTACCTTTGAACCCACCATTCATTTATTGATTCAACAAATTTGCACTAGGCTCATAACAATGAGCAACATAAAAATGATTTTTGCCAATATATAGCTTCGAGTCTAATATATACTCAAAGGTGTAAAATCTAAAACTCTCTTTTCACTGAGAAACCTACAAAATATATTTGTCTTTACCAGAACAGAACTGTAAAGAAATTCGCTGGCTGGTACTCCACCTATACTCTGCAAACACTTGACTATTCCTGCTGCTGCTGCTGCTAAGTTGCTTCAGTCGTGTCCGACTCTGTGCGACCCATGGCAGCCCACCAGGCTCCCCCATCTCTGGGATTCTCCAGGCAAGAACACTGGAGTGGGTTGCCATTTCCTAGGCTTAGAGTATTAGTGTTTAGAGATCAAAAGGGTTAAATAACCTCACAAAATTAGTTTAGGTTACTGGAACTAGCAATCAGTTCAGTTCAGTTCAGTCGCGCAGTCGTGTCCGACTCTTTGCGACCCCATGAATCGCAGTACGCCAGGCCTCCCTGTCCATACCAACCCCCGGAGTTCACTCAGACTCACGTCCATTGAGTCTGTGATGCCATCCAGCCATCTCATCCTCGGTCGTCCCTTTCTCCTCCTGCCCCCAATCCCTCCCAGCATCAGGGTCTTTTCCAATGAGTCAACTCTTCGCATGAGGTGGCCAAAGTACTGGAGCTTCAGTTTTAGCATCATTCCTTCCAAAGAAATCCCAGGGTTGATCTCCCTCAGAATGGACTGGTTGGATCTCCTTGCAGTCCAAGGGACTCTCAAGAGTCTTCTCCAACACCACAGTTCAAAAGCATCAATTCTTCTGCGCTCAGCCTTCTTCACAGTCCAACTCTCACATCCATACATGACCACAGGAAAAACCATAGCCTTGACTAGACGGACCTTAGTCAGCAAAGTAATGTCTCTGCTTTTGAAAATACTATCTAGGTTGGTCATAACTTTTCTTCCAAGGAGTAAGCGCCTTTTAATTTCATGGCTGCAGTCACCATCTGCAGTGATTTTGGAGCCCAAAAAAACAAACTAGCAATACTAATACATTATTTAATACTAACATACTATGTGATAATTATTATTCTACATTGTTATTATTAATAGGGATAAGGGTATTTATCTCACAGAGCTGCTGCTGTAAAGAGTAAATGTGTGTATGTATATATAATACCCAGATATAGAAGTCAAAATTGTTGATGCAAAAAATGTTAATACATTTTTTGTCCTAATATTCATAAAAAAGAATTAAATATCACAAATCAATGTAATCCTACAGTGTTTCATCAAATTATGTTCTTTAAATATATCTATCCATAGCATTCTTGGTCAATATTTAAGATTTTTGATATTAGAATTATCACAGAATTAATATTTGATTTAAAAGTCAAATGATTTTTCACCCTATCGGATTCTTGATCCCTAAAAGTAAAGAGCATCTGAGGATGCTGAACCTCTGCACCCCCCTGAGATAACTGCTACAGCTTATAATAAAATTAGGAAGCTCAAAAGCAATACATATGACTGCACTTGTCTGAGCTTCAAATGCCTAGAACTAAGGCTTCTGGAAAATATTTCTTACAGGTTTCAAACATAAGAATGTAGATTTTCTACTTTTCTACTATAAAGACTGGTGAGTTCATCAGACTCCTCTCAACCTTGTCAGATTCTGATTCCATCAAGCTACACACTTCAGAAAAGGTTCACAATGATGACAATGATTCCATGGTCTGTGTTTGTCTGAGGTTTCATAAACACTTGGCACCCCTTTCTGACTTGAACTGTCCTCCTGTCCTCTAACATAGTCCTGTCCTCCCACAAGATGTGGGAGATTCTGACACTCCCAAGTTTCACATGTGGTGAAGTCAGCTGCGATTTCCTGATCCCATTCCCAAACAGCCCTGTCATCTGGCAGATGACATTCAACAGGTGTGCACCACGTCTTACAAGGTCTGTGGCTGCCAGGGGAGACATAGCTGGAAAAAGATCTAACACTTGTGCTGATCGGCAGGCATCTGTCATAGCCTGGCAGTCTGTCACGGCCATGGGTAGAGATCCAAATACAGAACAAGAGGGCCTGCTGGCATCTTAGCAGATGGGTATGTAGAAAAGTAGCCAAGTGTCTCTATAATAAGTGCCATGGACACAGCAGCGGGACAGGATGTGCAGCCAATAACAGTCAATTGGCTCTTTATCTGTTGCCTAGAAACCTTGGGTTCACGAGCAACATCCTTTTCTAATTGTGACTTGAGCTGGGGACATGCCCTCCTAAGAACTAGCATCTGTGATTACCATGGGAAAGTGTTGGGCAGCAGCAGGCCAGCTGGATCTTTGAAACCAACTGAGCCAGCAATGAAATCTGCACTTGGGATGAGACTTGCCTCTCCCATAGCTAGGTGAACAAAGGCAGTCTGCTCACCAGAGCTGAGAGGTAAGGAATAAAGACGGATCATTGCGTGTCTGTGACCTTTTCCCCTGCTTTCACTCTGAGCAAAAAAGCAGGTGAGGCACACAATGCTCAAGAACAGATCCATCCTGTAAAGATAGCCCAGATTCAACTGGCCTGAGTCAGGCCTGGAAAGGATAGAAAAATACAGGAGAGAAAACTGGCCTCTAGAAGATCATGAGGCCTGGACTCAGAAGTCAGATCATCCACTTTCAATACCAGCACCCCACTTATTACCTTGGTAACTATGGTGAAGTTACTAAGCTCTCTGGGTTGCTCTCCACCATTTGTTTCAGGGATCATGGTTGATTTTTATAACTAAACATTAAGGCCACTTGCTTTTTCTCTTCCTGGGCCTCTAGGTTTCCAATATCATGTTTTAAATTCACCAATAAAGAGTGAGCCCTCAAAACTCTAGGTCTGCACCCTTGACCCTAACAAAAGCAGAAGCCCAGACCTGCACATGTCTTCTCTCTCTATACCAGCAAACTTGTTGTGTGACCCTAGACAGACTGTGTAATTTACAAGATTTATATATAGTAAACTTGTCTCTTCCAAAGTTTCCTGATGTTTATTGCGAAGCGTGACTTTCAATCATAAAAGAATCACAAGGACAAGGGCAAGTCTAGGTAACAATACTAGTTATTAATAGCCTGAGACATGGACAAAACAATACTACTTATTACAATACCCAATATAACTACCACACCAAGAAAATATCATCTCCATTCTGGATTATTAGAATGGCCTTTTCCCTTTCTCTATCTTTTTAAAAATTAACTTGATATTTTTAAGTTTCCACTTTAGCTTCTTTATTGAGCAATTAGTCCTACCTCTTGTATTTTTTTTTCAACTACTGCCCTAGGGTTTACTGTATACATTTACTATATACATCTTAGTTTATTTTTCCTTTTTTTTGCCTTACTGCCAGCTTGTGGGATTGTATTTCCCTGACCAGGGATTGAATCCAGGCCCTCAGTAGGGAGAGTACAGAGTCCTAACCACTGGACCACCATGGAAATCCCAATACACATTTTAACTTATCATAGTCTACATTCACATAATATTTAACACTGCACATATAGTATAGGGATGTTGGCCAACAGACATTCATTTTCTCAATCATCTACATTGTGGTATTATGATACATATCTATGTAGTTATAGATATCATTTACTATTTTTTTGCTTTAAACAATTATTTTTAGAGGAATTAAAAATTAGAAAAATTGTATTATACCATTTCCCACATATTTACCATTTCTTGTGTTCTTTATTCATTTCAGTTCAGTTCAGTCACTCAGTTGTGTCTGACTCTTTGTGACCATATGCACTGCAGCACGCCAGGCTTCCCTGTCCATCACCAGCACCTGGGGCTTGCTCAAATGCATGTCCATGGAGTTGATGATGCCATCCAACCATCTCATCCTCTGTCATCCCCTTCTCTTCTCCTCCTGTCTTCAGTCTTTCCCAGCATCAGGGTCTTTTTCAATGAGTCAGTTCTTCGCATCAGGTGGCTGAAGTACTAGAGCTTCAGCATCAGTCCTTCCAATGAATAGTAAGGACTGATCTCCTTTAGGATGGACTGGTTGGATTTCCTTGCTGACCAAAGGACTCTCAAGAGTCTTCTCCAGCACCACAGTTCAAAAGCATCAATTATTTAGCTCTCAGCTTTCTTTAGGGTCCAACACTCACATCCATACATGACTACTGGAAAAACCATAGCTTTAACTAGTTGGATCTTTGTTGGCAATGTAATGTCTCTGCTTTTTAATATGCTGTCTAGGTTGGTCATAGCTTTTCTTCCAAGGAGCAAAGGTCTTTTAATTTCATGGTTGTGTTCACCATCTGCAATGACCTGGAGCCCAAGAAAATAAAGTCTGTCACTGTTTCCATTGTTTCCCCATCTATTCGCCATGAAGTGATGGGATCAGATGCCAAGATCTTTGTTTTTTGAATACTGAGTTTTAAGCCAGCTTTTTCATTCTGCTCTTTCACTTTCATCATGAAGCTCTTTAGTTCTTCTTCACTTTCTGCCACAAGGGTGGTGTCATCTGCATATGTGAAGTTATTGATATTTCTCCTGGCAATCTTGATCACAGCTTGGGCTTCATCCAGCCCAGCATTTCACATGATGTACTGTGCATATAAGTTAAATAAGCAAGGTGACAATATACAGCCCTGACATACTCCTTTCCCAGTTTGGAATCCGTCCATTGTTCCATGTCCCATTCTAACTGTTGCTTCTTTGCCTACATATAGATTTCTCAGGAGGCAGGTAAGGTGGTCTGGTATTCCCATCTCTTGATTTTTCGACAATTTGTTGTGATCTACACAGTCAAAGGCTTTGGCATAGTCAATAAAGCAGAAAAAAATGTTTTTCTGGAACTCCCTTGCTTTTTCTATGATCCAATGGATGTTGGCAATTTGATCTCTGGTTCTGCCTTTTCTAAATCCAACTTGAACATCTGGGAGTTCTTGGTTCATGTACTGTTGAAACCTTGCTTGGAGAATTTTGAGCATCGCCTTGCTTAGTGTGTGAAATGAGTGCAATTGTGTAGTAGTTTGAACATTCTTCGGCATTGCCTTTCTTTGGGATTGGAATGAAAACTGAACTTTTCCAGTCCTGTGGCCACTGCTGAGTTTTCCAAATTTGCTGAAATACTGAGTGAAGCACTTTAACAGCATCATCTTTTAGGATCTGAAACAGCTCAACTGGAATTCCATCACCTCCTCTAGCTTTGTTCGTAGTGAAACTTCTAAGGCCCTCTTGACTTCGCACTCTAGGATGTCTGGCTCTACATGAGTGATCACACCATTATGGTTATCTGGGTCATGAAGATCTTTTTTGTACAGTTCTTCCATGTATTCTTGCCACCTCTCTTAATATCGTCTGCTTCTGTTAGGTTCATATCATTTCTGTCCTTTATTGTTCCCACCTTTGCATGAAATATTCCCTTGGTATCTCCAATTTTCTTGAGGAGATTCCTAGTCTTTTCCATTTTATTGTTTTGCTCTATTTCTTTGCATTCTCACTTAGGAAGACTTTCTTATATCTCCTTACTATTCTTTGGGACTCTGCATTCAAATGGGTATATGTTTCCTTTTCTCATTTACCTTTAGCTTCTCTTCTTTTCACAGCTATTTGTAAGGCCTCCTCAGACAACCATTTTGCCTTTATGCACTTCTTTTTCTTAGGGATGGTTTTGATCACTACATCCTGTACAATGTTATGAACCTCTGTCCATAGTTCTTCAGGCACTATCAGATCTAATCCCTTAAATCTATTTATCATTTCAACTGTGTAATCATAAAGGACATATTCCTTTATATATATCTAGATTTCCATCTGATATTATTTTCCTTAGTCTAAAGAACTATCTTTGCTACATTTAAAACAAATAGCCAACAAGGACATACTGTATAGAACAAGGATCATTGCTTAATACTCTGTAATAATCTAAACTGGAAAAGAATATGAAAGACATCAGATATGTGTATAACTGAATCACTTTGTTGTACACCTGAAACTAACACAACATTGTTAATCAACTATGCTCTAATATAAAATAATTTTTTTTAATTTGAGTACAGATCTGCTGAAAAGGGATTTTTGCAGCTTTATTTGTCTGGAAAAAAAAGAAAACCCTATATCTCTTTTATTTTTCAAAGCTTATTTTTCAGGTTGCAGAATTCTACATTGACAGTTCTTTTCTTTCAGTTTATTAAACATGTCATTCTATATTGTATTCTGGTTGTGAACCATCTTGGTTCCTTAGTCTGTAATGTATTAGTATGTAATGTATTATTTTTTCTTAGGCTGCTCTTAAGATTTTCTTTTCATCACTGGTTTTCAGCAAGTTGATTATGGGGTAACAATGTAGTTTTCTTTACATATAATCAGTTAGAAATCATTGGAGTTTTTGGATATGTATGTTTATAGATTTAATCATCATATGTGGAAAATTTTCATCCATTTTTTATTAAAATATTTTTCTCCCTTCACCTCTCTTTCTATACTCCACATAAATGTATGTGGTTAACCAGAAGAAGAAAAAGAACAATCTGGTGCTAATTTGAGACAGTTAGGTGTTATTCAAATCTAGATATCAAGTATGAACTTAGAAATATATACTTGGAGCTCAGTACAAGTCTAATGAGAAATCAGAAATCTTCACAGAATATCCAAAGTTAGGTTTGAAGGAACATTAGTTCTGTAAGATGTTCTTCTGAAAAAAGGCTCCACAAAAAAAAAGGTTTGAGTAACGTCTCATACTGGATCTTCTTGAAAGTGATAGTCACTCAATTATGTCTGGACTCTTTGTGATCCATGGACTGTCATCTGCCAGTCTCCTCTGTCTATGGAATTCTCCAGACAAGAATACTGGAGTGGGTAACCATTCCCTTCTCTAGGGGATCTTCCCAACCCAGGAATCGAATCCAGGTCTCCTGCACTGCAGGCAAATTCTGTACCATCTGAGCACCCAGGGTTTTACTAGTGGGTAACAATATTTACTATTACGCCAAAGGCCATACAAAGATCTGTTGTCAAAAGTCTATTTTATTCCTCCTTCTGACGAATGTGTATGGCATATAGAAAGATAGTACTGATGAACTTGTTTGCAGGGCAGCAATGGAGACGTAGACATAGAAAACTGAATTGTGGACACAGGGGAATGAGAGGGTATGATAAACAAAGAGGACTGCATGGAAACATACATATCACCATATATAAAATAGATAGCAAGTAGGAATTTGCTGTTTGACACAGGGAGCTCAACCCAGTCCCAGCTCTGGGACAACCTACAGGGGTGGGATGGGTTGGGTGATAATAGGTGGTTTCAGGAGGGCAGGGACATATGTATACCTATGACTGATTCATTTTGATGTATGGCAGAGGCAAACAAAAGATTGTAAAGCAATTATCTCCAGTAAAAAAGCTTCTACTGTCTTCCAAACTTACTAGTACATATACTTTCTAAATCAGCAGTCCTCTTTATAGTCCTCAGAATACTCTATTTGGGAATTATCAACTCTAGGTGAAAGAGCAATATTCCCCAGGAAGACGTTGACAAGTGAAGTGGTAAAACAGAATTAAAAAGATTTTTCTACAGTTTGTTCTGTTAGACTGAGAACAAATAAAGTGGGAAAGATATGCTCAATTGGCATGCCCTAACTAAAGGAAGGTAAGTATACCAATGTGGAAACACAGGGAAGCATAATGAAGAAAATTCCTCTCCGAGGGGTATAGCTACCTAATCCATCTTTTCTGAAGTAGCTGGAAAGTGATACCAGAAAGCAGCTGTTATAGACCAGGGAGACAGTATCTCACAGTATGTAAGAGATGATCTAAGCAGTGGGTGACAGTAAGCAAGTTTCTTAAACTCTTTAAGGCCCCAAATCCTCATCTGTAAAATAAGAATAAGAATAGTCCCTAAATTATAGAGTTTCAGCCAGAAATTAATGAAGCAATGAGTGTAAAACACTTTGCATAGCTTCTGTCCTATGGTGAATTCTCATTAACTATTAGCTTCTATATATTTTCTACAAAGAAACATGGAAGACACAGAAGAAAGAGAAACTCATAGCTTTAGACTTAAGAAGGTTTTACTAGCAAAGAGAGGACCATATAATCATGAAATTAAAAAGAAAGCCAAGAACAAGCAATGAGTCAAAATACAGAGACAGAAGTTTGAGTCCTGTAACTTTCCATGGTATTCTAGGGCTTGCAAGGAAGTCAGCTCACTTATGGATTTCTCAGTTTCTTCTTCTTCTAAAAGTTGGAATAAAAATACTCTCTTGTTAAATAAGTAAATGACATTATGTCGGGAGCCACGTTGGGCATTACTGACAAAATGGAGGCACGGCCCCAGGCCCCCTCTCCTCATTCCGTAGGCAGGCACCCAGGATGAAGGAGTTAGGCCTTGTAATTCTGACTTGTCTTTTCCCTTCATGGCTGAGTTGACTGAAAAGGAATATTAAGGTGCTTGTTGTTCTTGAGAGGAGCATGAGAAGGCACAAAGCCTTCTGCAGCTGTGCTCAGAAAATAATTCATGAAGTTAATCATTGACATTTGTTCAAGGACTTTTACAAAAGAGTGTTCCAGAATGAACACATAGGCCATAGCTTGAGGCCATGGGAGGGATTGTGAGGAGAATGTTTATGGCAAAGGAGTTTACTGAATTTAGGGCTGACAAATAATTAAAATAGAAGTTAAAGATTTAAGGAATGTTGTAAAGTTAGCATATTTTACTACAGCTTATAGACATTAGGAATTTTTAGAGACACTATAGCTAGAAGCCTTTTTAAGAGAGAGTGAGCTCAGGATGTTAGGGGCAAACAGGACTTAGGAAGATAAGTAGTAAACTGAGGAATGCAGCATGAGTTACAATGTGATCACAAGTTACCATAGGACACCTTAGAGGAGGTAGATAACAGATGATAAGGCTGATTCCCAGAGAATCACTGAAGCAGGAACTCTGTTTGAAAAGCAACAATGATTTATGGAGACAATAAATCTGGGTCAGTGGGAACTGAAAATATCAAACCTCTGACCTAATGCTTTTGTAAAAGTATAAAAGAGAATCTTAAGTTTGAAATAAAGAAGAATCCAAAAGAAAATTGAGAGGCTGTCTCATTTCTCTTGCCAACACTGTCCACCTTCTCAGGTTGAATCCCTGGCTGCTGGAGCTGGACTCCAGCAACACTGCAAATGCAAAAAGTATTTGTAAAAGTACACACATGATGTAAGAAATATTAGACAAGGATATCTGTATTAGTTGAGGTTCTCCAGAAAAATGAAATCCATAGGAAGTATAGTAAGTTACAGGTATTGACTCATGTGGTTACAGAGGCCAAGAAGTCTCATGATGCGCTGAAGTTGTCAGGCTGAAGAACCAAGAAAACTGGTGGTATAATTCAGTCCAAGTTTGAAGGCTTGAGAATCAGAGCATCAGTCTCAGACCTGGACGAGCCCAAAGGCCTATTGTCAGAGAGGTGGAGAAGATGGATGTCTCAGCTCAAGCAGAAAGGAAAAAATCACCTCTCCCTTCACCTTTCGGTTCTATTTAAGTCCTCAGTGGATTAGATGCCTCTCATCTGCCTTGGTGAGGGTGATCTTCACTCAGTCTGCTCATTCAAGTGCTAATCTTTTCTGGAGATAATTTCATCAGTTCAGTTCAGTTGCTCAGTCGTGTCCGACTCTTTGCGACCCCATGAATTGCAGCATGCCAGGCCTCCCTGTCCAAAACCAACTCCTGGAGTTCACTCAAACTCATGTCCATCGAGTCAGTGATGCCATCCAGCCATCTGATTCTCTGTCGTCCCCTTCTCTTCCTGCCCACAATCCCTCCTTGGATCAGAGTCTTTTCCAATGAGTCAACTCTTTGCATGAGGTGGCCAAAGTACTGGAGTTTCAGCTTTAGCATCATTCCTTCCAAAGAAATCCCAGGGCTGATCTCCTTCAGAATGGACTGGCTGGATCTCCTTGCAGTCCAAGGGACTCTCAAGAGTCTTCTCCAACAATCTCCTCATTCCGTAGGCAGGCACCCAGGATGAAGGAGTTAGGCCTTGTAATTCTGACTTGTCTTTTCCCCTTCATGGCTGAGTTGACTGAAAAGGAATATTAAGGTGCTTGTTGTTCTTGAGAGGAGCATGAGAAGGCACAAAGCCTTCTGCAGCTGTGCTCAGAAAATAATTCATGAAGTTAATCATTGACATTTGTTCAAGGACTTTTACAAAAGAGTGTTCCAGAATGAACACATAGGCCATAGCTTGAGGCCATGGGAGGGATTGTGAGGAGAATGTTTATGGCAAAGGAGTTTACTGAATTTAGGGCTGACAAATAATTAAAATAGAAGTTAAAGATTTAAGGAATGTTGTAAAGTTAGCATATTTTACTACAGCTTATAGACATTAGGAATTTTTAGAGACACTATAGCTAGAAGCCTTTTTAAGAGAGAGTGAGCTCAGGATGTTAGGGGCAAACAGGACTTAGGAAGATAAGTAGTAAACTGAGGAATGCAGCATGAGTTACAATGTGATCACAAGTTACCATAGGACACCTTAGAGGAGGTAGATAACAGATGATAAGGCTGATTCCCAGAGAATCACTGAAGCAGGAACTCTGTTTGAAAAGCAACAATGATTTATGGAGACAATAAATCTGGGTCAGTGGGAACTGAAAATATCAAACCTCTGACCTAATGCTTTTGTAAAAGTATAAAAGAGAATCTTAAGTTTGAAATAAAGAAGAATCCAAAAGAAAATTGAGAGGCTGTCTCATTTCTCTTGCCAACACTGTCCACCTTCTCAGGTTGAATCCCTGGCTGCTGGAGCTGGACTCCAGCAACACTGCAAATGCAAAAAGTATTTGTAAAAGTACACACATGATGTAAGAAATATTAGACAAGGATATCTGTATTAGTTGAGGTTCTCCAGAAAAATGAAATCCATAGGAAGTATAGTAAGTTACAGGTATTGACTCATGTGGTTACAGAGGCCAAGAAGTCTCATGATGCGCTGAAGTTGTCAGGCTGAAGAACCAAGAAAACTGGTGGTATAATTCAGTCCAAGTTTGAAGGCTTGAGAATCAGAGCATCAGTCTCAGACCTGGACTGAGCCCAAAGGCCTATTGTCAGAGAGGTGGAGAAGATGGATGTCTCAGCTCAAGCAGAAAGGAAAAAATCACCTCTCCCTTCACCTTTCGGTTCTATTTAAGTCCTCAGTGGATTAGATGCCTCTCATCTGCCTTGGTGAGGGTGATCTTCACTCAGTCTGCTCATTCAAGTGCTAATCTTTTCTGGAGATAATTTCATCAGTTCAGTTCAGTTGCTCAGTCGTGTCCGACTCTTTGCGACCCCATGAATTGCAGCATGCCAGGCCTCCCTGTCCAAAACCAACTCCTGGAGTTCACTCAAACTCATGTCCATCGAGTCAGTGATGCCATCCAGCCATCTGATTCTCTGTCGTCCCCTTCTCTTCCTGCCCACAATCCCTCCTTGGATCAGAGTCTTTTCCAATGAGTCAACTCTTTGCATGAGGTGGCCAAAGTACTGGAGTTTCAGCTTTAGCATCATTCCTTCCAAAGAAATCCCAGGGCTGATCTCCTTCAGAATGGACTGGCTGGATCTCTTGCAGTCCAAGGGACTCTCAAGAGTCTTCTCCAACAACACAGTTCAAAAGCATCAATTCTTCAGCGCTCAGCCTTCTTCACAGTCCAACTCTCACATCCATACATGACCACTTGAAAACACATTCAAAAATGTCTTATAGCTATTCAGGCATTCTTTAGTCCAATCAAGTTAACACATTAAACACATCACAACATTATTAACGGAAATTGTGTAACCATAAATAAAAGAGCTGCAAGATCTAGTCCAGATTCCATGAGAACTATGATTATCATATATATATCAAAGTGTGAAGTGATGGAAGCAGAGACATTACTTTGCCGACTAAGGTCCGGCTAGTCAAGGCTATGGTTTTTCCAGTGGTCATGTATGGATGTGAGAGTTGGACTGTGAAGAAGGCTGAGTGCAGAAGAATTGATGCTTTTGAACTGTGGTGTTGGAGAAGACTCCTGAGAGTCGCTTGGACTGCAAGGAGATCCAACCAGTCCATTCTGAAGGAGATCAGCCCTGGGATTTCTTTGGAAGGAATGATGCTAAACCTGAAACTCCAGTACTTTGGCCCCCTCATACAAAGGGTTGACTCATTGGAAAAGACTCTGATCCAGGGAGGGATTGGGGGCAGGAAGAGAAGGGGACAGAGGATGAGATGGCTGGATGGCATCACCAACTCAATGGACATGAGTCTGAGTGAACTCCGGGTGATGATGATGGACAGGGAGGCCTGGCGTGCTGCGATTCATGGGGTCACAAAGAGTTGGACACGATTGAGCAACTGAACAGAAAGTGATGGAGAAAGAGTTTCAGTGGTTAAACAAGAATTCCCAGACGTGCAGAGAAAGAGCCAAGGCTAGAATTTCAGCTTCTTTGGCCTCACACTCAGTTCTCCCTGTACAGACTTGGAACTGTTACAGCTCTTCCTAAGTCTGTACAGAGATGACACTTTACATTCTGGTCATGAGATAATCCCTCTCTGCTGCTGTTTTGATGCTTTGCTGCTGGCTGAAGGACCTACAGCTACATTGTACAAAACCCACATATCTCCCCTGAGGTCAATGATATTGACAGTTTCTGCCTGATTTGGAGGTGCTTTATCCACATGCTACAATAAATCTGATTTAGTCTCTTTCTCCATACCACTGATAATTCGGACTTTGGCAGGGGCATGCATCATGCTATAGAAACAGAGGGAAGAAGAACTAGATTCTGAGATATAAGTGTGATATATGATGAAAGATTTTGCAGTTAGGCTTCTGTTTTTTGTTTTAACTCTAGAAAGAGGTTACCTCCAAAAAAACTTTGAAATAATTTTTTCAACACATTAGATCAAATCCCACACAAATAGATTTTTATCAACACCTAATCTGGCCTACTAATAGCCTGTTCAACCAACTGTGCAAACAGCCACAAAAGCACGTTTGTACATGGTGACATAGGATGGAGGAGGAGTTAGGAAGGGTAAAATAATAAAGTATATCTTAAGAGAAATTCCAGAAAGTACCTCAGCAAACAAGGTAAAAACCTAGTTGAGAGGTATAGAAATAACAATTATCTTTTCTCATAAGGTTCTTTGGGTTTTATGCATCTCCATTCATAATGCATGAACCAATCATGAATATGTACATAACTCCCAAAACAGATTTAAAAAGAAACACAGAAGCAGCCTCAACCTCCCTGCTTCTGCTAATTTGGAGTGGTAATCTGTTTTGCTATCCTCCACTCTTCTGGTGATAGGAAAACTGCTGTTTCTATTCAGAATCAATGTTTTCACATTCCACGTGGTCTTGGTATAGCTCTCAGTTATAAATATGAACACGAGATTCAGGCAAGTCAATCAGAGGACTCCATGTCTCTAGTTACAGTGATTGGGTTAAGGATGGACACATGGCCTAAAGAAGTAGAAGCCTTCCAGATAACTGCTCTTTGGAGACTGATGAGGGGGAAACCAGCTTCTTTTTTGCTTAGACAGAAAGGCTCAGAACTGAACCTACATGTAGAAGGAAGAAGACCTGAAAGATGGAAACAGGAGAGACAGACAACAAAGAAAAGTCAATCATATGATATATGTCCCTTAATTTTGATATGCAGAGTCAAGTGGTCCAAGATATATAAACCTATATACTCTCCTCTTAGCTATAGGAGTTTAGATTTCTGCGGCTTTTGGCTAAAACAGTGCTAATGCAGTATATCTTACATACTGTAAGACAGTATATATTGAAGTCTTTCGTGATCATAATCTCTAGGGCCATGTTTCAGCAGTACAAAACAAATATAAACCAACTTGCTTGTGATACTCCTTTTGACTAGGGGACATGATTTAGACAAAACTAAGAATATGAGATAGAGGAATTCTTTAAACATTACTGATCTGAGTCACCTCAAAAAGTCTGTCTTTAAAAGAACACCGAGGAACCAAAGTCATTAGGTGCACCATAAAGGTAGCAATGAATACTGATGACCACCACTGCTTAAAGGGTAACTATCCTCTCTCTACCCTTATGAATAGCATTGATTAAAGTTGATAAAAGATTATTTCATCAACTTCATTTTTCTACATAAGTGAAGGAAATGCAAAGTTATTTTGAAATATTAATCAATGTTTTTATCCAAGATATTTCTCATTACCCAACCCCTTCTCCTAATTAGAGCAACTAGGCTTCTTGTCTTTACTAATCCAGTGATGGGAACAATCCAACAGAATGCTTCATTCAGCTTGTAGCTTTCAAGCTGTAAAAACCTAGACAGAAAAAATTCAGAGGGAATAGAAGAAAGCTGAGAGGGGTGATATTTCTGAGAAACATTTCCCAGAAATCCTAAAGTAGAAACTGCTATGGGGTACATGCCTGTATAGCCCCGACCTCATCTCATCCCCTGGTTTCCCATAGCTCCAGAGTAGACAGAGAGAGCAGTCAATTGTTTTCCATGCTCCCAGGAGGGGCTCAGAGGCAGCATAAAGAGCCGACCTGGAGCAAAGGACAGCACAGCAGCAATTTGCAGGAATCAATGGCCCAGGACGAGGCCAGATGACTGATATCACAGAAGACATCTGCATGTACAGATGACAGTCAGGGCCAGATAGCACTGCGCCCTGCAACAGGAGCTACGGAATTCAGCGATCACTCTGGGGGGAAGGCAGGACCTTGATTTGATTGAGATTTTAGCTCCTATTATCAGGGGAATGAGCTCTTGCAACACAACACTAAGTTACAGAAAAACAAAGATTACCTTTCTGAACCACTAGACAGAGACTCATATTCACTACTGAAGTGTTAAAAATTTTTCAGAGTAAAATAATCAACAAAAACTTTAAGTCTTTTATTTAATATTTGCATTTGAAAATATGGATCACTAAGTTTAAAGTTCTGTCTCAAATAAAAAAGTAACTTATGTTGCAGACAGTATGGAACTCTGAATTACCACGACCTCGAAGCCTCTGCATTTCTTGGGACTTGTGCCTGGAGATATTTCCTTTTTCTGTTATCAAAGAATTTTTTATCCTAAGCCAGCATATCATTCACGAACTGTAAGATTTCTTATGTTAACAATAAGAAAGGCTAAACTCAAGAACATGGCCCACTCAGCATTCCTGCTGTACAACTCTCAACTCCAAACCTACCCCTTCCTCCAACAGAAAGTCCACAGAACCCATCTGCATACGAAGCAAAGCCCTGAGCAGTAGGGAAAAGAAATTCCCTGTGATCCATGGGGTCGCAGAGTCAGCCATGACTGCGTGACTAAACACACAGGCATGCCATGCCAGGTTAGAATGGTCTGCTACAAAGAAACAACATCTTTGTCTTAGTTGGCTGTGATGCCACGTTATTCATTGTGCTGTGCTATATCATTCGGTCATGTCTGACTCTTTGCAACCCCATGAACTCTAGCCTGCCAGGCTCCTCTGTCCATGGGAATTTTCCAGGCAAGGATACTGGAGTGGTTTAGCCATGCCCTCCTCCAGGAGATCTTCCCAACCCAGGAATCAAACCGAGGTCTCCCACATTGCAGGCAGATTCTTTACCATCTGAGCCACCAGGGAAGTCCACATTTTCTCTCTCTCTCTCTCTCTCTCTCTCTCTCTAACTTTTAATAAGGAATAATATTTGTTGGACACAAAATACACATCAGGAGTTAAAGTACATCATGCTTTATGTATGTTACCTCATTTAATCTGGTAGGTTTTATTATTTCCATTTTAAAATGAGATCAGTGAAGCTCAGGGGGGTTTAGTGACTGATCTTAGGTCATATAATTGATCAGGTGAAGATTCTGAATTAAAGTAAAATTAGCCTGACTTTGAAGCCTATGCACTTCAACTTCACCACACATCTCCCAAATCAGAACCATATTAAAAGGTTCAAATTTTGAGTCAACTGAAAATTCATTAAACACAGTGTGAAGTCTGAGCAATGCTCACACTTGCTATTCTTTGACCAAGCATCCTCTGCCGTTATGCATTCATAAAGCTGCATTCTCATCTTCACATCTAAGCTAAAATATTGCTTCCTAAGAAAGACCGACCCTGATGACCTTATTCAAAGTGGACAAGCGGCCATCCAGCCCCTAGCCCCTGTCACACCGGTGGTGGTGTTCTCTGTGTTTATCACTTCTGAGATGATCTTTTTCATCTATTTTCCATCTCCTCCCACAGGAAATTCCCCATGTGCCCTTCAGCAGGTTTCTCATTTCCATTCTTAGTCTCTATCCTGATATCACAGTAGACAGAAGAATACTTTTAAAATATTCCTCTACTCAAAGTCCTTAAAGTCTTCCTAACCCCATTCAGAGTGAATACCAAGTACTTAATTTCTTTCTCTGTCTGAGAGCCTCTCCTCTACTCTCTCCAACTAGTCTGCTCCCATCGCCTCTCTCTGAGCTAGTCTCAGCATCTGAGCCCTTCAACTCACCTGCCTGGAACAGTAGTTACCTTGACATCCTCATTCCCCTTTCTCTCACTTCTTTCAAGTCATACCTCTTCATTGTCCCTGGTGTCTTAAAATATTAAAGAGTAACATAACAAATTTTCACTTTTATATTTAAAGTTACTTTCCAGCCAACCTCACAAGGCAAATTGTTTGATTCTACTGAACTTCAAGGATGCAAGCTTCTAAAGGAGGAGTAAAAATTTGCTCATCTTGCTATTTCTAGAAGTAGGAAAAAAAAAAAGACAGAATTTAATATATCACCTAGTGGCCAAAGATTTAAATAGCCTCATTTGGCTTTTTTCTTTCCACCAATTTACTTTTCTTTCATTTCTCTAAACTAACAGCTATATATTTCCTTCTTTGGTTCAATTACTTATTCATTCACTCTTTTATTCGATGTACAGTTTCAAAAACCTTTTAAGTAGTCAGTAGTGGAGATACAAAAATGAACAAGAGCCAGTTCCTGTCCTCAAACACCTCACAAAATCAAGAAAGAGGCTCTCCTAGAAACTATTAGAATGGACATCTTGCCATGTGCCATCTGCTGTTTCCATGGTTCATTTAACTATGCCAGAAACTGAGAATTACACAAGTAAAAAGAATATTCTGCAATCTCATGTTTAGAGAGCTAGTAAGAGATATACACTGAAGAAATTTAGTCTTCATACAAAATTCAGTTCAGTCCAGTCCCTCAGTCATGTCTGACTCTGCAACACCATGAACCATGGCACACCAGGCCTTCCTGTCCATCACCAACTCCTGGAGTTTACCCAAACTCATGTCCATTGAGTCAGTGACGCCATCCAGCTATCTCATCCTCTATTGTCCCCTTCTCCTCCTGCCACCAATCCCTCCCAGCATCAGGGTCTTTTCAAATGACTCAGCTCTTCTCATCAGGTGGCCAAAGTGTTGGAGTTTCAGCTTTAGCATCAGTCCTTCCAATGAACACCTAGGACTGATCTCCTTTAGGATGGACTGGTTGGATCTCCTTGCAGTCCAAGGGACTCTCAAGAGTCTTCTCCAACATCACAGTTCAAAAGCATTAATTCTTCAGCACTCAGCTTTCTTTATAGCCCAACTCTCACATCCATACATGACTACTGAAAAAACCATACAAAATAGTATGCTCTTTTTGTATATATTTATATAATTTGTAAGTATATTATATAATATATATATATTTATTAGTGTCTCAGTCACAGAGATTTGATTATGCCCAATACTTTTCTTAATCTACAGTTTGGCATCTTTCTAATCTGTCACATAATTGATACCTTTGATGAAATCCAAGCGAAAAGAGTAGGAGAAGGCTAGAGCCAAATTTAAAATTTGTTTATTTATGATACTACGTAGCTAAATCATACATTTCTGCTGATTCTTGGGCCTGCCTTCTACCCACTCCAAAAATTCCTCTTGACTTGGTGCTATTGGTAAACTTTCTTCCCAGTGCAGGAGACATAAGAGATGCAGGATCAATTCTTGGGTTGGGAAGATCCCCTGGAGGAGGACACGGCAACCCACTCCAATATTCTTGCCTAGAGAATCCCATGGGCAGAGAAGTCTGGCGGGCTACAGTCCATAGGGTCTCAAAGAGGCAGACATGACTGAGCAACTTTCGCTTCAATTTATATCAAAATATTTCCATATAAATAACCATATATTACGTAGATCTGTTTGTGGGTGTGTATACTATGTATGTTTATGTGTGCAAATTAATTTTAATTTGCACCCTAGGGACAGCTACTTAGTACTTCAAGTACTGCAATCAAGAATCTATGTTTCAAAGTGACTATGCCAGCATTTCAAATATTTTTGCTAAATATATTCTAATAACACAGGTGTTAATTTACAAAAGGAATGTTGATTTCCCCCATTAGTAAAAATAAGAGGTGTTCAAGATCTCTTGTGGACAAGAAATATTTTATAAGCTTCAGTGCCTTTTCATGAACCAGATATCCAAAACAGCCAAGTGCTCAACACCTTGAAAGCATCACTTTAGGTCTAGAACTTCTTTAGGACCTGGGTCCCCCTGGTCTAACTGATACTTTTATCACCTTATCCAGTTAGAAAGTGATCTACCTAGTGTCCATTTTAGAATGAATCATTCAAGCATGGTACATTTGGAGTGCTTGCAACCACAGAATGGGGTGCTGCATGACAGAAACAATAGTTTGTGTCTGATCAGAAGTAAATGTATAAGTGATATAAGAATATGGTAGGAGATCCTAGAACATCTATGAACTGTGAGGTTATGACCAAGGGAACTATACAAAGCCTACTGTCTCTAACCTCAGCGGCTTCTGCTGCAAACTGCCTGAGACTTAGATCAGTTTACACAATAGGCTTTCACCAGGAACCACTGTCCTTTTTTTTTTTTTTTCCTTTTCGCTATTAAATTTATTTTGTATTGAAATATAATTGCTTTACAATGTTGTGTTAGCTTCTGCTATACAACAAAGTGAATCAGCTATACATATACATATATCCCTTCCTTCTTGGACGGCCCCCACCCAGCCACCTCACCCACCTAGTTCATCACAGAGCAGCAAGCTGAGTTTCCTGTGCTTTGCAGCAGGTTCCCACTAGCCATCTATTTCACACTGTCTGTCTTTAGTCTACTTTGAATCCTAAGTCTGGGGCATGGAGCTACAACAAACAATTCCTCCTCATTTACAAACTGTTTTATAGTTTTGGAAATCATTTTAAACCCATGGGCAGTGTGCATGCTAAGTCACTTCAGCCGTGTCCTGTTCTGTGTGATCCTCTGGACCATAGCCCACCAGGCTCCTCTGTCCATGGGATTCTCCAGGCAAGAATACTGGAGTGGGTGGCCATGCCCTCAACCAAGGTATTGAATCTATGTCTCACAGATCTCCTGCATTGCAGGTGGATTCTTTACTGCTGAGCCATCAGGATACTGAAGTTGCTCAGTCGTGTCCGACTCTTTGCGACCCCGTGGACTGTAGCCTACCTGGCTCCTCTGTCCGTGGGATTTTCCAGGCAATAGTACTGGAGTGGATTGCCATTTCCTTCTCCAGGGGATCTTCCCGACCCAGGGATCGAACCCAGGTTTCCCACATTGTAGACAGATGCTTTACCGTCTGAGCCATCAGGGAAGCCCTTTAAACCTGTAATAGAGGAGTGAATGCCTCACAAAGCATCAATCACCTGAGACAGTTCTGAGGGATCATCTTCCTTGAACAGGGTCTGGAGGCCAATGGAACTAACATAATCTAGATTAGACATATCTCCATTATCTTTAAGAAAACCTAGTATAAATGCCTCATGATTGATGCTGTAAGAAATGTGTCCAAAAATAATAATAATCTTTTTAAATGTCTGTTAAAATAAGCACAAACCAATCCTCAGTTATTTAAGCAGGTAATCTCAAAGAAGTACATTTTTGGTTGAAAGTTTCTATAGAACAAACTATCTATTTGCTCTCCCAATTTCCTAGACTATATTAGTGGGGGTGGGGAGCTTAACAGGAAAAAAATAAGTAGAATGGTATTTTGAAACACCCTAAATCTTCATAAAGTTTATCTGCTTCCAAAATGATGTAATTAGAGGGGCCAAGGGCAAGCAACAGGAGAATGAGATTGCTCCCTTAAGGTAATTGGTATGTGATTATTACTTGAAATTGTGTGCTGCGTAATTTCTTATTGTTCATTGCTGCCACTTCATTAGAATCTGAAAAGATTAGAACAAATCCAAAAATAAACTTCAAATTCCTTAAAATGCTAAATTATCCTAATGGCACTAAATAGCTTTAGATGTTTTGGTAATCAGTAAAAAAAAAAAAAAAAAAATGAGGTTTGAAGGCTAGGGTTATATTAAAAATCATCTTTATTGTATGATTTAAGTTAAACTGAGTGTGTACAAAGTAAAAACATCCTGGTTAAAAGCACAATGCACACACAAAAAGCACAGTTTGGTGATTAACCTGTTGGAACAGAATCACAAAGAGAAGAATTCCAGTCTAGGAACTGAATTGGCATGTCACATTTGCCTACAATGCTCAAGTCAACTACATAATCTCTTAATCTTTATTGTGAAGCAGAGGATTAGCCAGGGTTCTCCAGAGAAATAAAAGCAACTGGAGATATATATATTTATATGATGAGATTTGTTATAGGAATTAGCTTATGCAATTATGGAGGCTGAGAAATCCCATAATCTCTATATCTGCAACCTGGAGAACCAAGAAAGACAGTGTTGTAATTTAATCTGAGTCTGAAGGGCTGAGATCCAGGAGCCCTGGTGTCTGAGGACAGGAGAAGTCGATGTCTCATCTTTAGCAAATTCAGCCTGCTTCTGCTTTTTTGTTCTAATCAGGCCCTCAATGAATTGGATGATGCCCACCAACATTGATGAGGGTAATCTTCTTTATTCGGTCTCTTTATTCAAATGCTAATCTCTTCTGGAAATACTCTCACAGACAAATCCAGAAATTATATTTTACCAGCCATCTGGGCATCCTTTAGCCCAGTCAAGCTGACACGTAAAATTAAACATCACAAGCAGTGTAAAGCTTGGAACTGAAGCAATTCCCTAGATAATTCAAATTTGAAAGGGAAACATACACACATTTTAGCTTAAAATAATCAGAGATATAGGTGTATGCTGAATAAACAAAACTAATTCTTTCATTCACAAGTAATCAACATAGAGTGGAGTTTCTGTGATAATTCTGGAAGAGTGACTCATAAAGACATTCAAAACAGCCATGCCTCTCTATTATTTTTCAGATCTGGAACAATTCCTTTCATCTTAAAAAATTGACTTGGGTAGTTGTAGGACATTAAGACTTTTTACTCTGTCCACATTAACTTTGTTTCTAAACAAACTGAATTTTGTGATTAAAGGTGAACAATTAAAAGAGCTTACTGGTCCTTTTTTTTGTCTTTTGGTTGTTGTTATTGTTGCTGTAGACAAGAGTAGAATCATACTGGGAGCAGGTTTAGTATTTTATATTGGTTTTCAAATAGATATTAACAACAGGGTATTGAATATCAAGTGTCGTAGCTGCACAGCATCTCCCAACCCACTCTCTCTCCACCCATTTCAGGCAAAAGCAATCCCTTGTCTTTTGAACTGCACCAGTAGAACTGAGATGCTTCTATATTACTTGACTTCTGCTTCAACTTTTCCTTCTACATGCTGAGTCAATCAGAGCCCTTATCTGAGATTTATGGGAATCTGAGATAAGAGTAGCTGCTGGTGGCACAAGCTTAAAAATACAAAACTCAGAAGCTGTTACTGGCCTTTTAATTGCCAGTCAGGAGAAATCCATCTACAGTTGGAAAAATTAAGTTAACTCAAACAGCAAGTAGGGGAAAATAAAAAAATAAAAAGGGAGAGTGAATCCTGGTAGTAACTGAGACTCAGCTCTATTCCTTTCCTTTCCCCAGTTTTATGTTGAACCATTCCTTGGATCCTTTGAGTCAATAAATTTCTACTTTAGCCAACTGTGAATTGGGCTTACCAATCTGCACCTATGCTAATACAGACAGACATATAAGACCTGATTATTTTATCAATACCAGCATACACCAGTCAAGGATAACACATTTATTACAACATGGAAAGAAATCTCCATGAAATCACATTTTAATCTGCTCTAAAACTGACATATAAATAAGATGAATCTTGTTACACACACCCCCTGCCCCAAAATAAAACAGGCTGTTTAATATTTCACATCAGGTTGTGTTACCCTAAAGTCTGAACATGCAATTAGAATTTTCACAATCCTGTAAATTTGGATTTAATTCCATATTCATTTAAATTTGCAAAGGTTTAAATTTTTTAATGCCAAGCTTGTTTCTCCAGAATATTCTTACCCGGATACTTTCATGGCTCATTCTACCTCATTAAGTAATAATAAAATAGTACTATCTTTGAGAGATTTTTTTCATATCAGTTACACAAAGAAGACTATTCCTACCTCTAGCTTGTTTCTATTATGCTATCCTGACTTTTCATTATAGCACTTTCTGAAATTCTTACCTATTTTTTATTTTTTCATCTCCACTTTGTCTAGACTATATATTTCATATAAAGAAACATATCTGCCTTGTTTCTGAAGCATCTAGAACCCTGCCTGGCACTGTAGTTATTCAATAAATATCTGCTAAATGAAAGGAAAGGAAGAAAGAAGATGGAAAATCAGACAGAACACAAATTTGATGAGCTTGATTTTATTTTTTTTATTAAATTGAAAAGATTTCAATATTGGGAATGCATACTGGGATTATTATCCAAGATTATCAGCTGGCTACCTGCAAAACCTCTGAGGGACTGCATCTCTCAGGACACCATATTGCAGAGTATGGATTTCCCATCTTAAAATGCCAGAAGCTGCATATTCTTATTTAGCCAAGTATGATCCAATATTCATTGGTAGCCAAATACTAAGTTAATCACATGAGGCCATTTTAGCATCCAAATGCCACCATGTTGATTTATAATGGATGAGAGTAATGCTTATATTCCATCTCAGTTTCCCAACCTTCTCACATTTCATATATAAACTCACTTTCTACTACTATAATGGTGCCAAGTAGGTCGACTGAATAATCAAAGTATTTATTGATTAAAACAAAATTCAAGAAAATGTTTTAGTCCTAGGAAGCTACTTAAACCTTAGCAAATGCAATATATCAAACTTAACTATACCTGAGAATGGTTAGGACTTTCCAGGTGGCACTAATGGTAAAAGAATCTGCCTGCCAATGCAGGAGACATAAGAGACACAGGTTTGATCCCTGGGTTAGGAAGATCTGCTGGAGAGGGCATGGCAACCCACTCCAGTATTCGTGCCTGGAGAATCCCATGCACAGAGGAGCCTGGTGGGCTACAGTCCTTGGGGTTGCAAAGAGTTGGACATGACTGAAGCGACTTAGTATGTATACAAGCATGCAAACTGTTAAGAGATATACCAGCGATCCAATATACTGTATTCCTTTCCTGCAAATTACTGGATATATATTTTTAAACTCTTTTCTCTATGTAAGGCTTTTCTCTTATGTTAATGTTTTTCCCTTCATAAGTATTCTTTTTACATCCCTATTCACCACAGGATTTATCTTTCAGAGTTGAATTTACTTAGCTAATTCCCATGGTACAAAGCACCCCATAACTTTAGCCTATACAAATTAATTTTAATAGCCATCTTTTAAAAAGCCTAAAAAAGTCCTTATGATCTTAGATACTGTTGGGGAGAAGGAAATTATCCTCTACTCTTTCAGGTTCTTCTGGCTAGTCTAAGAATTAAATTGACATGGCACAGATTAAAAAGAGAAAATCAAACAAAGTTTGAAAACATATATATGGGAGAAATTAAATTAAATTAAGATTTAAAGATGCTTGCTTCTTGGAAGAATAGTTATGACAAACCTAGAGAGTGTATTAAAAAGCAGAGGTATCAATATGCTGACAAAGTTCTGTATAGTCAAAATTATGGGTTTTCCCATAGTCATGTATAGATGTGAGAGATGGACCATAAAGAAAGCTGAGTGCTGAAGAATTGATGCTTTCAAACTGTGGGGCTAGGGAAGACTCTTGAGAGTCCCCTTGGACTGCTAGGAGATCCAACCAGTCAATCCTAAAGGAAACCAGCCCTAAATATTCATTGAAAGGACTGATGCTGAAGCTCTAATATTTGGCTACCTGATGCAAAGAGCCAACTCATTGGAAAAGACCCTGATGTTGGGAAAGACTACAGGCAGGAGGGGAAGGGGGTGACAGAGGATGAGGTGGTTGGATGGCATCACCGATTGGATGGACATAAGTTTGGAGAAACTCAGGGAAATAGTGAAGTACAGGAAAGCCTGGCATGCTGAAGTTCATGGGGTCACAAAGAGTCAGACACAACTTAGCAACTGAGCAACAAAATACATGGGAGAGACCCAAGAGTAGTGAGTAACTTTCCAAAATGGGTGAAATTCTCACTTAAAATAACATCTTCAGCTAAACACAAAAGAAGATGGTGGGGGTAGGGGTTTGGGGCTAAGAAGGGGAGAAAGGCAGTTCACATGAAGATGGAAAGGCAACTGTTTGGTAAATCAATGTTTGCTGAGCCTTGAAGAGACAGTGGGACATAGAGAAGAATTTTTAACAAATAGACTGCTGGGTCCTCTTTGTCTAGCACACTAGCTCATACTAGTTACCTATGGTGACAGCACTATTCCTGAAATAGACCCTCCACCTAAATTCTTCAGGCAGTTAGGGGCAAGGGCCAACATTCTTCCCAAAGGTTTTTGGGCCTTGATTGTTTTCAGCTTGAAATAATCCACATGCCAAAGAGATATTTTGGGGTGGCAAATTTGGTTCTCCTTGACTTACAGTGGGGATATATCCCAATAAAACATTGCTAGTTGAAAATGTATTTAATGCACCTAACCTAGCAAACACCATAGCTTAGCCTAGTCTATGTGAAATGTCTTCAGATCAGTTACATTAGCCTACAACCCAAAGCCATTGTCTAATACAGTGGGTTTTGTTGTTGTTCAGTCACTCAGTCGTGTCTGACTCTGCAACCCCATAGACTGCAGCACGCCATGCTCATCTCCCAGAGCTTGCTCAAACTCATGTCCATCGAGTCGGTGATGCCATCCAACTATCTCGTCCTCTGTTGTCCCCTTCTCCTCCTGCCTTCAATCTTTCCCAGCATGAGGGTCTTTTTCAGTGAGTCAGCTCTTCGCATCAGGCGGCCAAAGTATTGGGGCTTCAGCTTCAGCATCATCCTTGCAATGAATATTCAGGGTTGATTTCCTGTAGGATTATAATATCTCTTATAATTGACTGAATGCTACACTAAAGGTGAAAAGTAAAAGGTTGTACGGGTACAGAAAGCTTTAAGTGTGTTGGCTCTTTACCCTCATGACTGCATGGCTGACTTTGAGCTGTGGTCTACTGAACCTGCCCAGGATCACAAGAGGGTATTGTACCACACACCTCTAGCCTAGGAAAAGACCAAAATGTTAAACTCCAGGTATGGTTTCTACTGAATGCATATTGCTTTCACACTACCATAAATATGAAAAACCCTCAACTGAACCATTGAAAGTCAAAAACTATTTATAAATACAACATGAACAAATAATACATACAACTCTAAAAACTCTAACACCCAGTTATATTCCACCCAATCTGTCTCCTCTAACTTCACCTTTTTCCTGTATTGTTCTTGCTCCCTTGGAAAGTAGAAGTGTGCTCAGTCATGTCCAACTCTTTGTGACCCCATGGACTTTAGCCTACCAGGCTTCTCTGTCCATGGGATTTTCCAGGCAATAGTACTGGAGTGGTTTGCTATTTCCTTCTCCAGGGGATCTTCCCAACCCAGGGATCAAACCCAGGTCTCCCGCATTGTAGACAGACGCTTTACCACTGAGCCACCAGGGAAGCACACTTCTTGCTCCCGTAATACTCCCTTAATACTTAATCAACCCAATAGGATAAAAGCAAGTGTCATTAAGTGAGAAATTAAAGTAATATTTGGCAGTTTTTCTTTAATAAAATGTTTTTAGAATGCTTAGCAATTGTCAGAAATAATGAGTTAGAGCTATATACAGCAACAGAGTGAGATTTTTAAACTGCAGGATTATTTAAAGAAACAAAAATTATAATATTATGCATGTAAATTAAAACACATACATACATAAAATATTGTATGAATGCTTATATGTAAACCTACATAACATTACTGCATGGATTTTCAGTGAGATATACTATCCAAAGGCATATATACAAAATATTAGAGTAGATGTCAGATGGATGGGGGATGGGAGTAAAGCATGGAAGTGTGTATCAAGTCAAAACAGGGTAAAGCAAGAAAAGATGAATGTTACTTATCTGTCATAAACTATAGAGTATGCTTGACTAATCTCAATACATCTTTGATCTCCTCAAAACCTAAAATATTTAAATAAGAAAGATGTCTGAGTTAAAGTCAAAGGTGTGGTTTTTCCAGTAGTCATATGGATACAAGAGTTGGACCATAAAGAAGGCTGAGTGCTAAAGAATAGATGCTTTTGAACTGTGGGGCTGGAGAAGACTCAAGAGTCCCCAGAACGGCAAGAAGATCAAACCAGTCAATCTTAAAGGAAATCAACCTCAAATATTCATTGGAAAGACTGATGCTAAAGCTGAAGCTCTAATATTTTGGATACTTGATGCGAAGAGCTGACTCATTGGAAAAGACCTTGATACTGGAAAAAACTGAGGGCAGGAGAAGGGGGCAACAGAGGATAAGATGGTTGGATGGCATCACCAACTCAATGGACATGAGTTTGAGCAAACTCCGGGAGATGGTGAAGGACAAGGAAGCCTGGTGTTCAGTAGTCCATGGGGTCACCAAGAATTGGGCATGACTAAGTAACTGAACAACAACTGAGTTATAAAGTAAAGAGTAGTTGCAGAGTAGTTTGGTCCCATTTATGTAAAAATAAATACTTATATATGTACACATAACTATGATCATGTGTGTTCAGAAAATTTCTTTGACCTTGAACAAAAAAACTTAAAATTTATGTTTGGTAAATAGATCTGGGAGGCAAAATTTCAATTTTATGCATGTATCAATATAATCTTCTGAATATTTTTTTATCCTAGGAGTTAATATAAGTATAATAAGCTTTTTTAAAAGTAACCAAAGAAATTTGAAGACCAAGCTAACTCAGAAGATTCAGACAGAGAATTGTGCTTCACTTAAAACTTTGGAAACTCAATTCCATAAACATTTATTTCAGATTCAATAGAATGGGTGAAAAGTAGGGGTAATATGTGCCAGTTTATGTGGGTGAGGTGAAGTAAGCCAGAAAGAAAAACACCAATACAGTATACTTACACATATATATGGAATTTAGAATGATGGTAATGATAAACCTGTACGCAAGATAGCAAAAGAGACACAGATGTATAGAACGGCCTTTTGGACTCTGTAGGAGAGGGAGAGGGTGGGATGGGTTGGCAGAGTGGCAGTGTAACATGTGTGATATCATAAGTGAAATGAATCGCCAGTCCAGGTTTGATGCAGGATGCAGGATGCTTGGGACTGATGCACGGGGATAATCCAGAGAGAGGGTGTGGGGCGGGAGGGGGGAGGTGGGGGTCGGGATTGGGAGTTCATGTACACTCGTGGCTGATCCATGTCGATGTGTAGCAAAACGAATACAGTATTGTAAAGCAAAACAAACTAAAAAAAATAAAAATTAATTTAAAAAAAATAAAAATAAAGATATTTGTGCCCATGAAAAAGCTAAAGGAAGTAAAAAGATAATGAGAAAACTGCATATTTTCCCCATGGCGTTAGGGTCAGGTGGGCTAAACTGACAAATACATATAACAGTATGCTGCTGCTGCTGCTGCTGCTGCTAAGTCACTTCAGTCGTGTCCGACTCTGTGCTACCCCATAGACGGCAGCCCACTAGGCTCCCCCGTCCCTGGGATGCTCCAGGCAAGAACACTGGAGTGGGTTGCCTTCTCTAGAATCTTATTCTTCCTGGCAATCACCCCTCCCAAATGCATTAAGAAATAGCTCAGGAAACACAGAACAACATGCTATATAAGTAAACATACTACTCACACAGAGTAGAGAATACCTCCTAGGGGTGAGACTGGAGAATTCACAGAACTTCAACGAGGGAGATCCCCAGGAGATGGGAATTTTAGCAGGACCACTGAGCTTTTATGTTGCCTACGTCCAAAATCACAGCTCATGTTGATCCTGTGTGTGTGCTAAAACATATTTTAAGTGTCTTGATACTCATTTTTAATACATGAATACATACAAAATACTAAAACAGTGTCTGAAATACGAAAAGGGATCAATCAATTCAATTGCTGTGCTAAGTATATATTCCATGCCTACTACTTATCAGGCATTGTTTGAGAGTCTAAAAAGATACCAATGAACAAAATAAGCAAAAATCTAGAACTTCATCAAGGTTACATTTAATGGGAAAACAAACCCTAAATAAATAACTAAACTATATAGTATATCAGATGGTGATAAATGTATGGAAAATGATTTAAAAAAAAAAAAAAAAAAAGTTAAGGCAATATAACTATAAGGCCAAGGGGGAACTTCAATGTAAACAGAATGGATGGTGACATTGGACAAACACCCAAAGAAGGTGAGGGACAGTCACACAGATGTGTGCCTTGAGGGTTCCTAGTCATCCAGAATACATGTTTGAACATACGCTAGTCCATGGCACTGTGGCAAGTCCTGTGTGAAAAGTCATAAAACTGGCAAAAAATATTGTGAATGCTTCAGCAATACATGAACGGCTAACTTCCAGATGTTCAAGACTACTTTTAGAAAAGGCAGAGGAACCAGAGATCAAATTGCCAACATCTGCTGGATCATCGAAAAAGCAAGAGAGTTCCAGAAAAACATCTATTTCTGCTTTATTAACTATGTCAAAGCTTTTGACTGTGTGGATCACAATAAACTGTGGAAAATTCTGAAAGAGAAGAGAATACCAGACCACCTGACCTGCCTCTTCAGAAACCTATATGCAGGTCAGGAAGCAACAGTTAGAACTGGACATGGAACAACAGACTGGTTCCAAATAGGAAAAAGGAGTATGTCAAGGCTGTATATTGTCACCCTGCTTATTTAACTTCTATTCAGAGTACATCATGAGAAATGCTGGGCTGGAAGAAGCACAAGCTGGAATCAAGATTTCTGGGAGAAATATCAATAACCTCAGATATGCAGATGACACCACCCATATGGCAGAAAGTGAAGAGGAACTAAAAAGCCTCTTGACGAAAGTGAAAGAGGAGAGTGAAAAAGTTGGCTTAAAGCTCAACATTCAGAAAACGAAGATCATAGCATCTGGTCCCATCATGTCATGGGAAATAAATGAGGAAACACTGGAAATAGTGTCAGACTTTATTTTGAGGGGCTCCAAAATCACTGCAGTTGGTGATTGCAGCCAGGAAATTAAAAGACACTTACTCCTTCTAAGCAAAGTTATGACCAACCTAGATAGCATATTCAAAACCAGAGATATTACTTTGCCAACAAAGGTCCATCTAGTCAAGGCTATGGTGTTTCTAGTGGTCATGTATGGATGTGAGAGTTGGACTGTGAAGAAAGCTGAGTGCCAAAGAATTGATGCTTTTGAACTGTATGTTGGAGAAAACTCTTGAGAGTCCCTTCAACTGCAAGGAGATCCAACCAGTCCATCCTAAAGGAGATCAGTCCTGAGTGTTCATTGGAAGGACTGATGATGAAGCTGAAACTCCAGTACTTTGGCCACCTCATGAAAGAGTTGACTCATTGGAAAAGACTCTGATGCTGGGTGGGATTGGGGGCAGGAGGAGAAGGGGACGACAGAGGATGAGATGGCTGGATGATATCACTGAATCAATGGACATGAGTTTGAATGAACTCTGGGAGTTGGTGATGGACAGAGAGGCCTGGCGAGCTGCGATTCATGGGGTCGCAAAGAGTCGGACATGACTGAGTGACTGAACTGAACTATGAGTTTGGCACTGCACTAGCACAAGCAATGTCTTACTTAATCTTCATAAACATGGTTTATGAAAGAAGTAGAACTTAGAGAAGCTAAGTGTTTCACACAAAGTTGCTGAATTACCCAAAAACAGCACCAGGATTTGACCTGAGGGCTTAGACACCAAATCTGTTATCTGAACCTCATGTTTATTTACTGAGCACCAGACAATTCTGTGCTCCCAGAGAATCATATTTTTCCTGGATGGCACTTAACATTATATTTAAAGTATCACTCATATAATTACTTGTTGAATGTTTGGGGTATTTTTCAAACTACATTACACACAGTAGGAAGGCAGGGACCTGCTGACCTTCTCTTGCTCACCACTGAATTTGTAGCACCTAACATCATGTGAAAGTACATAGGAGGTGCTCAATTCATGTCTTAGGAATTAATCAATCCAACATACCTAATCATCACGATTTCTTTGCAATATTTTAGTGGTTGCAACGAGAATATGTTACTTTTCCCATCTTTCAAAGAAATATTTAATGTAGAAAAGTTAAAGGCACCAAGCGGTCTTGACATTCTGAGAAACATGATCAAGTTAGGGCTTTTGGAAGATTATTGCATAAGTGTTTGCAGTTGATTATTTTAGTTTCATCTGTTCAGGATCTATTCTTCAGATATAATACCCAATTGTTCTTTGGAATATCATCTCTCTCTCATAATTGCTCCCTTTGTGGGAGTTTACCCCATTATTTAGCTTTAAGGATGATTGAATAGCAGTTCTAACCCCCACAGATCTATCCTCTGGCCTCAAGTGTACCTATCACAAAGCAGGCTAAAAAGACTCAATCTTAGACATTCAAATAAACTTTGGGAAAGAAGACACTTTGCTTCTCTGAGTTGCTAATATGTTAGAATGTCTATCTGGAGTTATTCCTACTCATCTATGCAAAATCATAAGAAGAATCTGCCTGTGATATCATAAGTGAAACGAATCGCCAGTCCAGGTTTGATGCAGGATGCAGGATGCTTGGGACTGATGCACGGGGATAATCCAGAGAGAGGGTGTGGGGCGGGAGGGGGGAGGTGGGGGTCGGGATTGAGAGTTCATGTACACTCGTGGCTGATTCATGTCGATGTGTAGCAAAACGAATACAGTATCGTAAAGCAAAACAAACTAAAAAATAAAAATTAATTAAAGAAAAAAAAAAACCATATGTATGTACTCCTGGCAAAAAAAAAAAAAGAAGAATCTGCCTGAAGAAAGAAACCTGAAAAGGGGAAAAGAGGGTATCATTTATCCTCTATAAAAGATATGGGAATAAGCATATTCCTAGCAACAATTGTTTGTACCTAAATATATCCATCCTTTTAAAAAAATTTTTATGTAAGTATAGTTGATTTACAATGTTGTGTTAATCTGCTGCACAGCAAAGTGACTCATACATATATATATCTGTTCTTTTTAATATTCTTTTCCATTATGGTTTATCATGTGATAGTAAATATAATTCTCTGTACTACAGAGTAGGACCTTGATGCTTATTCTATATATAATAGTTTTCATCTGCAAATCCCAGGCTCCCAATCCTTCCCACCCCCAATGCATCCATCCTAAAAGCCATGCCCCTGGAATTTTCCATTATGTGAACAATAGATACATTCTTTTTTTGTCCTTGAACCAATCTGAATTAGTAAATTACTTAACAAATGCTTACAATGCTCATAATTAATTACCCCAACTTTAATGGCTTAACACAACAAAAATCACATTAAATCTCAGCTTCTAGCAGTTAAGAACATAATGTGGCTCAGATGGAATTTTCTGGCTCTGTGTCTCTCATATTATTCCCCATAGGTCTGATGCTATAGTCATCCAGTGGCTTGACTGAAATGGGGAATCCCTTTCTAAGATAACTCACTGACATGGCTGACGGGTTCATGCTGGCTGCAGGCTAGGGCAGGGGGTCTCAGTTTCTTTCTTGAGGGCCTATTCATAGTGCTTCTTGAGTGGCATCATAGCATGATAATGAGCTTCTCTCAAAGTGAGAGAAGAGCCTAAGACCAAGGCTGAAATGTCTTTTACAACCTAACCAACTAAACGTGAAAGTCAAACCATCACTTCCACCATATTCTATAGGTCACACAAGGTCAGCCTTAATTCAGTGGGGGAAAAACACTCCAAGAAATGAATACCAGAAGATGAAGACATTTAAGAGTCATCTAGAAGACTGATTACCACAACTAATTCTCACTGCATTGTAAAAAGTCCTGTCTGAAATTAGAACACTGCCTAACATCATACACGGAGAAGGCAATGGCACCCCACTCCATTACTCCTGCCTGGAAAATCCCATGGATGGAGGAGCCTGGTAGGCTGCAGTCCATGGGGTCGCTAAGTCGGGCCTGACTGAGCGACTTCACTTTCACCTTTCGCTTTCATGCATTGGAGAAGGAAATGGCAACCCACTCCAGTGTTCTTGCCTGGAGAATCCCAGGGACGGGGGAGCCTGATGGGCTGCCGTCTATGGGATCGCACAGAGTCGGACACGACTGAAGTGACTTAGCAATAGCATAACATCATACACAAAGATAAACTCAAAATGGATTAAAGACCTAAATATAACATCAAAAACCATAAAACCCTTTGAGGAAAACATAGGCAGAACATGCATGAAATAAATCATGGCAAGATACTCTATGACCCACCTCCTAGAATAATGGAAATAAAACAAAAATAAATAAGTGGGACCTAATTAAACTTAAAAGCTTTCCACAGCAAAGTAAACCATAAATAAGGTGAAAAAATAATCCTCAGAATAGGAAAAAATAATAGCAAATGAAACAATTAACAAAGGATTAATTTCCAAAATGTACAAGCAGCTCATGCAGTTCCATACCAGAAAAAAATGAACAGCCCAATCAACAAGTGGACTAAAGAGCTAAACAGACATTTTTCCAAAGAAGATATACATGGCTAATAAACACATGAAAAATTGAATGGACTGAAGATGCTTAACATTACTTATTATTAGAGAAATGCAAATCAAAACTACAGTGAGATTTCACCTCACACCAGTCAGAATCAGTTCAGTTGCTTAGTCAAGTCCGACTCTTTGTGACTCCATGGACTGCAGCATGCTAGGCTTCCCTGTCCATCACCAACTCCAGGAGCTTGCTCAAACTCATGTCCATTGAGTCGGGGGTACCATCCAACCATCTCATGCTCTGTCATCCCCTTCTTCTACTGCCTTCAATCTGTACTAGCATCAGGGTCTTTTCCAATGAGTCACTTCTTTACTCAGGTGGCCAGAGTCTTGGAGTTTCAGCTTCAGCATCATAACTTCCAATGAATATTCAGGACTGATTTCATTTAAGATTGACTGGTTGGATCTTCTTGCAGTCCAAGAGATTTTCAAGAGTCTTCTCCAACAGCACATTTTAAAAGCATCAATTATTTGGTGCTCAACTTTTTTTATAGGCCATGTCTCACATCCAGACATGACTACTAGAAAAACCATAGCTCTGACTAGGCGGACCTTTGTTGGCAAAGTAATGTCTCTGCTTTTTACTATGTTGTCTAGGTTGGTCATATCTTTTTTCCAAGGAGCAAGCATGATTAATTTCATGGCTGCAGTCATCATCTGCATTGATTTTGGAGCCAAAAAAAATAAAGTCTCTCACTGTTTCCATTGTTTCCCCATCTATTTCCCATGAAGTGATGGGACTAGATGCCACGATCTTTGTTTTCTGAACGTTGAGTTTTAAGCCAGCTTTTTCACTCTCCTCTTTCACTTTCATCAAGAGGCTCTCAGTTCCTCTTCAATTTCTACCATAAGAGTGGTATCATCTGCATATCTGAGGTTACTGATATTTCTCCCGCCTGTCTTGATTCCAGCTTGGGCTTCATCTAGCCCAGCACTGTGCATGATGTACTCAGCATGTAAGTTAAATAAGCAAGGTGTCAGTATACAGCCTTGACATACTCCTTTCCCCATTTGTAATCAGTCTGTTGTTCCATGTCCGGTTCTAACTGTTGCTTCTTGACCTGCATACAGATTTCTTAGGAGGCAAGCCAAGTGGTCTTGTGTTCCCATAACCTGAAGAATTTTCAACAGTTTGTTGTGACCTACACAATAAAAGGCTTTGGCATAATCAATAAAAGCAGAAATAGGTGTTTTTTTTCTGGAATTCTCTTGCTTTTTCTATGATCCAGTGGATGTTGGAATTAGATCTGATAGAGTGCCTGAAGAACTATGGACAGAGGTTCATGACATTGTACAGGAGGCAGTGATTAAGACCATCCCCAAGAAAAAGTAATGCAAAAGGCAGAATGGTTGTCTGAGGAGGCCTTACAAATATCTGAGAAAAGAAGAGAAGATAAAGGCAAAGGAGAAAAGGAAAGATATACTCATTTGAATCCAGAGTCCCAAACAATGGCAAGGATATATAGAAAAGCCTTCCTCAGTGATCAATGCAAAGAAACAGAGGAAAACAGTAGAATGGGAAAGATTAGAGATCTCTTCAAAAAAATTAAGACATACCAGGGGAACATTTCATGCAAAGATGGGAACAATAAAGGACAGAAATTTGTATGGACCTAACAGAAACAGTCCATCCTGAAGGAGATCGGCCCTGGGATTTCTTTGGAAGGAATGATGCTAAAGCTGAAACTCCAGTACTTTGGCCACCTCATGCAAAGAGTTGACTCATTGGAAAGACTCTCATGCTGGGAGGGGTTGGGAGGAAGAGGAGAAGGGGACGACAGAGGATGAGATGGCTGGATGGCATCACTGACTCGATGGGCGTGAGTCTGAGTGAACTCCGGGAGTTGGTGATGGACAGGGAGGCCTGGCGTGCTGCGATTCATGGGGTCGCAAAGAGTCAGACACGACTGAGCGACTGAACTGAACTGAACTGAACAGAAACAGAAGATATTAAGAGGTGGCAAGGGTACACAGGAGAACTGTACAAAAAAAGATCTTCATGACCCAGATAACCATGATGGTGTGATCACTCACCTAGAGCCAGACATCCTGGAATGTGAAGTCAAGTGGGCCTTAGAAAGCATCACTACAAACAAAGCTAGTGGAGGTGATGGAATTCCAGTTGAGCTATTTCAAACCCTAAAAGATGATGCTGTGAAAGTGCTGCACTCAATATACCAGCAAATTTGGAAAACTCAGCAGTGGCCATAGGACTGGAAAAGGTCAGTTTTCATTCTGATTGCAAAGAAAGGCAATGCCAAAGAAGTTCAAACTACTGCACAATTGCATTCATCTCACACGCTAGCAAAGTAATGTTCAAAATTCTCCAGTTAGAATGGCCATCATCAAAAAATCCACAATAACAAGTGCTGGAGAGAGTGTGGAGAAAAGGGAACCCTCTTACACTGTTGGTGGGAATGCAAACTAGTACAGCCACTATGGAGAACAGTGTGGAGATTCCTTAAAAAATTGCAAATAGAACTGCCATATGACCCAGCAATCCCACTGCTGGGCATACACACCGAGGAAACCAGAATTGAAAGAGACACATGTACCCCAATGTTCATCGCAGCACTGTTTATAATAGCCAGGACATGGAAGCAACCTAGATGTCCATCAGCAGATGAATGGATAAGAAAGCTGTGGTACATATACACAATGGAGTATTACTCAAACTATGGAGAACAGTGTGGAGATTCCTTAAAAAATTGCAAATAGAACTGCCATATGACCCAGCAATCCCACTGCTGGGCATACACACCGAGGAAACCAGAATTGAAAGAGACACGTGTACCCCAATGTTCACTGTAGCATTGTTTATAATAGCCAGGACATGGAAGCAACCTAGATGTCCATCAGCAGATGAAAGGATAAGACAGTTGTGGTACATATACACAATGGAGTATTACACAGCCATTTTTTAATGGCTGATTCAATACATTTGAATCAGTTCTAATGAGATGGATGAAACGAGCCAATTATACAGAGTGAAGTAAGCCAGAAAGAAAAACACCAATACAGTATACTTACACATATATATGGAATTTAGAAAGATGGTAATGATAACCCTGTATGTGAGACAGCAAAAGAGACACAGATGTATAGAACGGACTTTTGGACTCTGAGGGAGAGGGAGAGGGTGGGATGATTTGGGAGAATGGCACTGAAACATGTGTACTATCATGTAAGAAACGAATCGCCAGTCTATGTTCGATACAGGATATAGGATGCTTGGGACTGGTGCATGGGGATGATCCAGAGAGATGATATGGGGTGGGAGGTAGGAGGGGGTTTCAGGATTGGGAACTCATGTACACCTGTGGCGGATTCATGTCAATGTATGGCAAAACCAATACAGTATTGTAAAGTAAAATAAAGTAAAAAAAAAAAAAAAAAGAATACTGCAGTGGACTGCCATTCCCTTCTCTAGGGGATCTCCCAACCCAGATATTGAGCATGGGTCTCCTGCATTGCAGGCAGATTCTTTACTGTCTGAGCTACCAGGGAAGCCCCAAAATAAGGTCCAAAGGAAGTGAAAAAATTGACATTCACAAACATTTCATCATTAAAAGTTGCGCTTCTGGGATATCATCATCTTAAGCTGCTAGCAACCCAAAGGCCAGAATCTCTTTCATAAAATTTTCCTCAAAGATCTTACTGGCAAACAACATTTCTTTCCGATTACTCTCTGAGGACGCCGACAGGCCATGTTTCCTTTGTGGGGCCAAGAAACCTCCCTTCTTGGACTTCAGGCAGTCAAGATCACATCGCCCTTGCCAGGAAACCTCTTTGGGTAGGCTCATCATGGCTCAGTGAAGCATTTATAATTCCTCCTATTTCAGAGTCTTGTGTTCTGCAGACCTTGCCTGAGGAATGTCTCCCTGGAGGCAAACGCCACTGGTGCTCACTGCCTCAGTTTACTCTCTGAAAAAATGGAGACAATAATGCCTTCTAATGTACTGATGCATAAATCAGCTGGAAAGTTACTTTGGCAGGAAACTGAAGGCACAAGTGGGGCAGAATCAAGCAACATGTCACTGTTCCCTTTATTTGGGATCTTTCTGGACCCACTCTCTTCTGCTTCTCATTCACTGCAGATGATTTTAAGTGGTCTCTCTTCTTTCTCCAGTAGAGCTGACCTACAGAATATTCAGTGGTCTTCTGTTTCTGAACATCGACCTAAACAGTGCAAACGTAAAATACTTGTTTAAAATTATATAGCATTTGTGTGCTGTATCTGCATGCTCAGTCGCTCAGTCGTGTCCGACTCTTTGCCACCCCATGGACTGCAGCCCACCAGGCTCCTCTGTCCATGGGATTCTCCAGGCAGGAATACTGCAGTGGGCTGCCACGGTCTCCTGCAGAGGATCTTCCCGACCCGAGGATCCAGACTGCATCTCCTGAGTCTCCCTCATTGGCAGGCAGATTCTTTACCCCTGAGCACAGTCTACTCTTTAATTAATTTAAAAACATTTTATTCACTACCTACTACTGTATACTCAAGATGTTATGTCAAGGTACTTCCCATATTTCATCTCCGCTCAAAGCTCACAGTGGGCTAGGTCATTTCTCCATGTTTCTTCAAAGGTATCGTGAGAGGTTCAAGTCAATAGGTTTTTCTCTCAGAGGTATTTAATTCTAAGCCTTATTTGTAATTATGGAGTGAACAGCCTCCTTTCACAATAAAGAGATGGCTGTCATCTGGGAGTCTGGGAAGGACTATGGGACATTTCCTAATTTGCCGGGTAGCACGCAGATTAGATTCATTCCTTTGCCAAGGCCAAACAGCGTACAATGTGGGAAAGTGTTGCCTGGCACAGTGCAGTCCCAGTAAAAGTTATAAACACATTCTAATAACTGTGCTAGGATCTGGACACTATTCTCAAATTTGAATTCAAAGGACAACGCAGTGCATTTTTATAACAAATCATTGATATGAGAATTTTCTGGGAGAAGCCATTGTGTATCATCAGCTGATGGCTCACCTCACCCCTTTGTGGAAATCTGCAGACCAAACTGTCAGACTGGCTGGCTTACCAATTGCAAAAGTATTTTTCCCTAAATCCCCAACATTCATTATTTCATTTTCAGTAAAACGGTAATTTAAACAATGACTAAATGTGTAAGAAAACAATACATCAAAGCCCTGGAACAATTTATTAAAAATAGTAGGACATTTTCTGCAGTACTTTTAATGCATCACTTAGGACTGCATTGATTCAGTATCAGAGCTCTTGGAAACAAGCCTCTTACCAATATCTAAGATCCTGATGTTGTAATTGAACTAGAAAATGTAAGATTTCCACTGTTCCTGCTGAGAATTCTTCCCAATAAATGTATGTTTTCCACTGGGGCTCAAACCACTGCTTCTTGTGTTTTTAATTTTTCCTCCTGTTTCTTTTTCATATTATTCAGTTTTTTTTTTTCCTTTCCTTTTCCAGAAAAACAGACATATTAGACACTATTCCTCTAAGACAACTTGCACTTTAGGGGGCCATTTGAATGATAAACTTTGTTATAAGTTATGGCCAGAAAAGCACCAGTGTGCAGCGTGAAAGAACTGAGAAATGCATTAATGCTTAGCTCTGTAAGCTGGTTGACTGAAAGTCTTAGCAGAGATGAGCTTTCACGATTTCTCCCCCTTTTTTGCAGGCTTTTCTGCAAAATGTTTAAGAAATGTCTGCTTGCAACCTTGAAGAGACAGGACATCTACCTCTGAATTTAATGTTCTTTTTTAAAATGCAATTTTACTTTTAATTGGAAGATAATTACTTTACAATATTGTGATGGTTTCTGCCCTCATCAACATGAATCAGCCACAGGTACATCTCCCAAGATGTACCCAAGATCCTCCCCTCCCTACAAAGCCACCTCCCACGGCTCTCCCTATCCTACCCCTCTAGGTTGTCACAGAGCAATATCATGTGCTAATGCATGTAATGAGTTCTTTGTTAGGCATTTAGCATCACAGCATGGTTTGCTAGGAGAACAGAGAGCATTTGGCCAGGGTTGTGTTTCTGAATCTAGGCTCAGCATCTCCTGCCAAGAGTGTACTCGGGATTCCAAGGCAGAAAGTCGTGGGTTCTGACAGGGATTTGCCTAGAGGCGGGAAGGAGGGCATGAGGATGGGGGAGGGGAGCCAGAGAGAGACAGAGACAGAGAGAGACAGAGCCAGAGAGAGACAGAGACAGAGAGAGACAGAGCCAGAGAGAGACAGAGACAGAGAGAGACAGAGACAGAGAGAGACAGAGCCAGAGAGAGACAGAGCCAGAGAGAGACAGAGACAGAGAGAGACAGAGAGAGACAGAGACAGAGAGAGACAGAGACAGAGAGAGACAGAGAGAACAAGGAGGAGATGTGTGGGCAGAGACGATTATCCTGTGACTAGTGGGACAGAAGTGTTTCTTAAGGCAAATCCCAGGAGGTATAATGAGATATTTCCTTTTCCACTTTCCTTTCTGGGGAAGTTGTCGGAGGAGCTTGTTGAGAAAACAGACACTCAGGCAGCAAGCAACCTGGAAAGGGGAGATGTACCATGATGCTTTGTGCTGTTCATTATTTTATCAAACACACACTGTAAACATCCACTAACAGTAATTTAACCAATTATATCTTTTAAGGGTCTTCAAAAAATTGGCTTTTTAAAAAGAAATTGGGGTTCACTTTCCTTTTATTAAGATTTCTTGTTTGTGGAGCTTCCAGCTTCCCTGGGGGCCCAAGTAGTAAAGAATCCGCCTGCAATGCAGGAGACTCAGGTTCGATCCCTGAATCAGGAAGATCCCCTGGAGAAGGGCACGGGCTACCCACTCCAGTACTCTTGCCGGAGAACTCTGTGGACAGAGGAGCCTGGTGGGCTACAGTCCATGGGGTCACAAAGAGTCGGAACGACTGAGTGATTGACACCTCACCTCAACGCTGCTTTATAACATTGCTTCATGCATACATTATAGCTGAACTTCTGTACACACTATTGTCTCCACCAATAGTTTTGTTGCCAGCCATCCACATAGTTGATCTCTGTTACCCATTTTGCTGTCCCCCATCTCCCTGGGAAAGATTGAAGGTGGGAGGAGAAGGGGACGACAGAAGATGAGATGGTTGGATGGCATCACCGGCTCAATGGACATGAGTTTGAGTGAACTCTGGGAGTTGGTGATGGACAGGGAGGCCTGGCATGTTGAAGTTTGCAGGGTCGCAAAGAGTTGGACATGACTGAGCGGCTGAACTGAACGTCTCCCTTCCCCTTTGGTAACCGCTACTCTGATTTTTTGTACATTAACACACATACACACGCCCACCCAGTTTTCATCTTTCCTTCTCTTAATCATAGCACTGGATATTTTTCTTTCCAACTGAAATCACTGGAGACACAAGAATGCTGGACCCCAGAGAGCATATCTGTGTGCTTGTGAGGAGTTTTTGATACAGACTATGGAAACCAACTCATTCATATACACAGAATATAAATTTAAGACATTGGAGGTACATCGAGTGATCTCTACAAATAGTGAGTTATTGAAAAATTAAGTTCAGAGCATGGACAGGAATGCAAAGACGAGATGCTAGGGACCACAGCTGAGGTCACCCTGCACTTATTAATTCATTCTGGTTGGGGTAACCCCTCAGGCTCTGCGTCCTCACGGCTAGAAGCTGATGCTGCTGTGGTTGGCTGGCACCTTTGCCGCTGGATGCTGTCTGTGAATGGACCCACCCAGTGGGAAATGCTCTGCGATGAGAATTCCCTGCAATTTCTGCCCTGGGCTGCTATTCTTTACCACGTTCAACCTTTTAGTTACTCAATCTCCAAATACGTATTTCTTCTTACAATTAGATCAAAACAATAATCTTTCAATATAATGCCACTCTATGGACAACCAAGAATATCCCCTTTCCATTCCCAAAGAGAGACCATTCAAATTCTCATCAGTATCCGCTTATGGCTCCAAGTGGCGGCTTTCTGGGGCAAGGTCATGCCTTCCCTTAGTCTGCCATGACTGTGGTTAGATAGTCTGAAGCCTATGGAACACGCTGCAGAGTTAGCTGCGGCCAATGCATCCTGTATAAATGGTAGCGGTGGGGGTGGGGGGAGAAACAAAAAGGGAAATTGAAATACGTAAACGCACACATGCACAAGAAGAGACTTCGTGGATAAATGCTGCTGAACCTCTGGATTTCGGGCAACGAAGCATCACTGGTATTTAGTCCTTTCCTTCTTCATACCAGCTCAGGCTCTCTTTGCCTTTGCCCAGCACCACATTTGCTCAGGCTTCTCACCCAGTGTGGAAATCCCAGGTTTTGGTGACCCTTGCTATGTTCCAGTATCTTTTGCCACTGGGCAGGCTAGTATACTGAGATGCACTGAAGACTCCTCTGAATTCCATCTCCAGCCCCCTCTGCTCTACACAGGGGATCCTAACCTTCCCTCATAGTCAGGAATCCTAACCTTCCCTCACAGTCAGTGTCAATAACAGAAAGAAGACAACAATATAACTATTATTTTGTTTTAGCTGGTATACTCATGAGTTTAAGGTGCCTGAATTAAGTAGCAGTCTCAGACTGACTTAACACAAGTACGGTTGGATCAGTGGAAGAGGTTCTTGCCTGATTACTAAGGAAGTGGAATGGGAACAAAAATTGTAAACAGGTCATTTCTGTGAGAGTGAGGATCTTCAATTCTATCCCTTGGATCCTGGAAACTTATATTCTACCTATGGAGAAACGGTGCCATATATTGCTTACCGTGTCAGAGAACATAATGCATTTTATAGGACCATGTCCCAAACTGAGAAGGGGTTCTCTTCCTGCTGAGGCTGTGAGTCCTGGGTAAATCACATCATTATTCTATAAGGCCATCTGCATCTGGCTGTAAATGGATTTTAAGACCCTGAATTCCATCGTCGCATTGCTTTTGTTCATTCTTTAACTGTATATGTAGGTCTCTTCACATGTAATTTTTTTAATGTAGGAAGCTTGCCTCTTGGTCTCCCTTACCTTTATAAAGGACTCGGCTAGTGTCTCCTCCATCATGTGTTTCTGCAGCTGTTTTCTACAGCCCATGCCCTGGATACATGAGTATAACCAAGAGAACACAACGGCTATACTAAGTTAATCCGAGAACTAACTTCTTGGAACATTAGTTAGCAGCTCACAGAAACAGAGGCCCATTAAAATGAGTGTAAGCCAAGGGAAGCTTAGCGGTGGGAACAGAAGTGTTCCACTAAAAACAAGACCTCGCGAAGGGGCTACCATTGGCACTTATTCTACCACTACTTCTGGAAATTCCAGCTACCACTGCTCAGAATTTTACCAGGACCTTCCCACTCTGCGCTGATATGACATACAGATCCTAATTCTCACTTCAAATCTCATGTTCAGGTTTCAGAGCTTTTGTTGAAAGCAAGCAGTTGTTCTATTCCAGGTCATACGCTGGCACCTTAACTTTCAGGGATGAGGAACTGGAGTGTTTGGTCTCCTTTTTCATCTATGTAAGAGTATAACTCTTCCACAGACACTCTCACAGTGGAGATTCCTCCAAAACAGGAATGAGTTTGTATGCTGGGAAAATGACAAAAGTCCACAAGTGCCGTTATAAAGATAAGGGAGACTGGTTACACTTCTTCCACACTGACCTCAGCAAGTGCTGTATTTTAGTAGATAACCTTTCAGTAGCTGAGTGTGTTTGCTCACTCGCTCAGTTGTGTCTGACTCTTCATGACTCCATGGACTGTAGCCCGCCAGACTCCTCTGTCCTTTGTCCATGGAATTTTCCAGGCATGAATTACTAGACTGGGTTGCCATTCCCTCCTCTAGGGGATCTTTTAGACCCAGGGATCAAGCCTGAGTCTCCTGAATCTCCTCCATTGGCAGGCGATTCTTTACCACTAGCGCATTGCAAATATGTCTGCCTAATCGTCGCAATTAGGTCTGACCAGGTCCTGAGTTTGTTCTGTGCTCTGCCAGTGTCTACTTATGTTAATTCGGTGAGTTTTTAAATCTTGTTGGACATTATTGAGAGGATTGGTGCCTGACAGTGTTAACCTTCTTAACATCTAACTTGATTAATCTTCCTCTTCTGACTGTAGTTGAGCTGGTTGCTGGTTTATGAGCAGGCGTGGAGGTTATTTTTTTAACTCTTCACATGGTCCCCAGCGGGATGAATATAAGGTGATTTTGCATGTGCTACTGATAGTCTCATTTCAGAACCCAAATCGAGGCATGTGCCTCTAAGATATGGTTTTAACTTGACTTTCCATCATTCTTCCAAGATACAGGGCTGCAGTGGAAACCTGCAGGTGGGAAGAGAGACAGAGAATGATTTATTTAGTTACGGGCCTATCGAGGTTGAGGGGAAGAAGGAAGCTCTGAAAGCAAACTCCTATGGAGGAAAGAGTAGGTGCCACAGCCATAGAAACTCAATTCTCCCAAAGGCCAAATGAGTGTTGTACATTTTTTTTCCTTCCCTATTCTGAATTAAGTTTGTTCTGAAATAGAAATCCTTTTCTTTTTCCTTTTACTTCCCTTCCGTTCTCAGCTTCTGTCTAGGGACCCTATTTAGGATGAAAATAAATGGACCATTTCAGCATAAATGTAGCGGTGCAGGAAAGAGTGTGGAAAGTGCTTACTGCATAAAACACATCCCTTTCTGACTCATTACATCCCTTTTCTGCTGTGTATAAGTGGACACCTTTCACTAACTCACCACAGGGTGGTTGTGGACGTGCGTTTTGAAGGGAGGAGAAGTCCTCTCCCAAAATACGTTGGACTAAACTATAAATCAAACAGACTTCTCAAAATCAATCAATTAACAAAAGAGGTCTTCCAAAACCTGTCTCAGCCAAGCTCAAAACCCAATTTTCCCTGTTAATTCAGTCCCAGGAACAGATATGTTTTCATGAAAGAGGAGCATCTTTATGATCAAATGATGTTCTCATTAGAAAACTGTTTATATGGAAAATGCCAAGAATTAGCTCCCCTCAAAAGTAAAGCTTTCAAAAAGCAAATTGGAAATCAAAGTATGAGATATAACTAAGTGAGGTGATATAACCAATCTGTTATCTGCATTTTTAAGAGAGTCTTAAAAAAATCCTTGGATGTAATTAAAGGAAGATTTCTGTAGAAACATTCACAAATGAGTAACATGAAATTATTTTACTGAAGAATTTTAAAGGCACAGTAAAACAAGTATAACCTGATTTTTATTTAAGATGGAAGATTATACAATCATGAAAGCAAGGGGCCAAGGTAATACTAATGGAAAATGCATAATGCTCTGTAGTTTTCAAATATACATGATTACATTGTATATTCAGTGACAGTTCTTGAAAAGAACGCCTCTGACACCAAGTCTGCATTTTTCCAGGCAGAAAGAGGCAGGAAGCCTGGAGTAGACATAATCAAACCTCAACCAGTCAATAGGTTACACTGAAATGTGTGTGTGAGTGAGTGAATGGGTGAAGGATGAGTATAAACACACAGCATACAAGAGTGGGGTTTATAACTAAATGTCTACCTGAATGAGCTCATCTATGGGGAGATGCTGAGCAACCTGTACAGGAACAAAATGGTGCTAAACACAAGCCAGCTCTCCATTTGGTGGGTGGGTGAAAGTCAATGTGTCTTAAATTCCAGGGCAATCTCCTCTGACAGCAAACAACAATCTTGAAGATACTTTCTCTATGTTCAAATAAAACAAGTGGATTTTTAATTTCTGTTAAATTTTAACCTCTGTAATTATAAAATTTAAAAATCTTTGAAATATCAAATATTTTCAATCTAATAAAAGAGAAAATAAATATCGAGTAGAGATAAATTTGTACTATTTCCTATTTGAGAAGATGAAAACATCAGACACACACAACTGTCATCAGAGCGGCAAATGCTTGTTATTATTATTAATATTTTACATTTGCTTGTGATAGTTTATAAATGTTTCTCATATAAGCCATTATAGAATTCTTTACAATAATTATTTCCACTTTATAGGTAGTGAAACTGAGGCACTTTAATTTCTAAATTAGTAACTCAACTGGGTTGAAACTAAGTTACATTTATCTTCTGACTTTAAGTCCACATGGAGAGACTTACTTGACAAAGGATACCTCAAGATCATTTTATCTCCTTAAACTACAAATTTAATTATTGGATAAACTGAATACATTTTAGCACAATTTCTTCTGGAAGAAGAGAAGTGGTATAAACGTATATTTGAAGAAACGAAAACATATAGATGATTTATATTTTATGTATATACATATGTTACGTATATATATGTTCATATAATGGGAACATGACTAGAGATCTTTTCAAGAAAATTAGAGATACCAAGGGACCATTTCATGCAAAGATGGGCACAATAAAAGGCAGAAATGATATGGACCTAACAGAAGCAGGAGATATTAAAAAGAGATAGCAGGAATACACAGAACCATACAAAAAAGATTTTCACGACCCAGACAATCACGATGCTGTGATCATTCACCTAGAGCCAGACATCCTGGAATGCAAAGTCAAGTGGGCCTTAGGAAGCATCACAAAAAGCTAGTGGAGATGATGGGATTCCAGTTGAGCTGTTTCAAGTCCTGAAAGATGATGCTGTGAAAGGGCTGCACTCAATATGCCAGCAAATTTGGAAAACTCAGCAGTGGCCACAGGACTGGAAAAGGTCAGTTTTCATTCCAATCCCAAAGAAAGGCAATGCCAAAGAATGCTCAAACTACCACACAATTGCACTCATCTCACACACTAGCAAAGTAATACTCAAAATTCTCCAAGCCAGGCTTAAGCAGTACGTGAACCATGAACTTCCAGATGTTCAAGCTGGTTTTAGAAAAGGCAGAGGAACCAGAGATCAAATTGCCAACATCTGCTGGATCATCAAAAAAGCAAGAGAGTTCCAGAAAAACATCTATTTCTGCTTTATTGACTATGCCAAAGCCTTTGACTATGTGGATCACCCAAACTGTGGAAAATTCTTGAAGAGATGGGAATAACAGACCACTTGACCTGCCTCCTAAGAAATATGTATGCAGATCAGGAAGCAACAGTTAGAACTGGACATGGAACAACAGACTGGTTCCAAAAAGGGAAAAGAGTACGTCAAGGCTGTATATTGTCACCCTGCTTATTTAACTTATAAGCAGAGAACATCATGAGAAATGCTGGGCTGGATGAAGCACAAGCTGGAATCAAGATTGCCGGAAGAAATATCAATAACCTCAGGTATACCACCCTTATGGCATAAAGGGAAGAAGAACTAAAGAGCCTCTTGATCAAAGTGAAAGAGGAGAGTGAAAAAGTTGGCTTAAAACTCAACATTCAGAAAACGAAGATCATGGCATCTGGTCCCATCACTTCATGGCATATAGATGGGGAAACAGTGGAAACTATGACAGACTTTGTTTTGGAGGGCTCCAAAATCACTGCAGATGGTGATTGCAGCCATGAAATTAAAAGACGCTTTCTCCTTGGAAGAAAAGTCATGACCAAAAGCAGAGACATTACCTTACCAACAAAGGTCCATCTAGTCAAAGCTATGGTGTTTTCAGTAGTCATGTATGGATGTGAGAGTTGGATTACAAAGAAAGCTGAGCACTGAAGAATTGATGCTTTTGAACTGTGGTGTTGAAGAAGACTCTTGAGAGTTCCTTGGACTGCAAGGAGATCCAACCAGTCAATCCTGAAGGAAATCAGTCCTGAACATTCATTGGAAGGACTGATGCTAAAGCTGAAACTCCAGTACTTTGGCCACCTGATGTGAAGAACTGGCTCACTGAAAAGACCCTGATGCTGGGAAAGATTGAAGGTGGGAGGAGAAGGGGAAGACAGAGAATGAGATGGTTAGATGGCATCACCGAATCAATGAACATGAGTTTGAGTGAACTCCTGGAGTTGGTGATGGACAAGGAGACCAGACGTGCTACAGTCCATGGGGTCACAGAGAGTCGGACATGACTGAGTTATCGAACTGAACTGATACGATGTAAATATACATATATTTGCTTTAGAAAACAGGCTCCTGGAAAGGATGGTCTAGGTTTAAATTTATAATTCCTAAAATACATCATCAGGGGTGTTGAGCTTAATGAGTGCCACGTAATAACAATAACCATCATCCCAAAGTTCGCATTTGCTTATCTCTGTTCTCTTTGAGCAACAATTGGCTAACTGGTAATCGGGAAACACCTAGACACTTGCAGATATTATGCATCTGTTTTTTCCATTGTTGCAATAAGCATGTCTGTCTTTTTAAAAAAAATAAATTCTAGAAATTTCCCAATAGGGCAATAGAAACTGTACATCTTGTTTCCTTGCATCATGGCCTTTAAAAGTTAAGTTCCCTTAAAAGGTAATGTTTACTTTGGCAACTGGTACAAGGGATTAACTGAGCACTGAAATTCCCTGAGAAATGGAAATGTCATTGATCATTACTTTTCAGTTATAGTATGGACTTTAAGAGAAACTCATTCCTCATTAATATGTAAATACAGGTACTTTAATTTTTTTGGCTTGGAAACTGTGAGTTTTATACAGATGTAATAAGCAATGACTGCTATTTCAGTGCTGATAGAAAAGACCCAAGCATCTGCTATCCTCCTTGGAATACAGTAACAAGCAGAAGGTAATATCAGGTATGATTGGTTTCCTTAAGCACAGTCCCCAAGACCAGAACAGGGCAAGGAAAGGTCTTACCTTTGGTCTGTGTCCGCTCCCTAGAGTACCTTGTCCCTATTCTTGCCTCTGCAAAATATCCTGACTTTCTCAGTCCAAATTGATCTCCCTCTTCTCACCGATACTTAAATTTTATGGAAAATCAGCACTGTGTGCGCTACTGTAACCACTTGCTAGTCTTTAGGTCTCATAGGTAGCCTAACCTCACCCTGCCTATGACTGCTGCTGCTGCTGCTGCTGCTAAGTCACTTCAGTTGTGTCTGACTCTGTGCGACCCCATAGATGGCAGCCCACCAGGCTCCCCTGTCCCTGGGATTCTCCAGGCAAGAACCTGGAGTGGGTTGCTATTTCCTTCTCAAAAATGCATGAAAGTGAAAAGGGAAAGTGAAGTCGCTCAGTTGTGTCCGACTCTTAGCGACCCCGTGGACTGTAGCCCACCAGGCTCCTCTGTCCATGGGATTTTCCAGGCAAGAGGACTGGAGTGGGGTGCCATTGCCTTCCATAATATGTAGATATTAATGGCTGTCCTATCTCCTCGTTCTTTCATTCACTTTTAGAGCTATGTTGTGATAATCAAAAACTAAGTGCTTTGAAAAAATGCAAAATATGTTACAAACATGAAGCAGTGGGTGAATTTCCTCCCAAAAGAAATACTTTATTGGCTCTAACGGTGCAGCTATTTATCTCTCTCTATATGTACACTGATAAAGTTATATCTAAATGTCTTTCCATGCATGCATATTTATGCAGAAGACTATCTTGTTCCGTTTGTCGCACCTGATCAGATCTCACCATCCCAACCAGATTACGAAGTTTCCATGGACTGTGGCTTTTTAAAAAAATACATTTCTTTATTTATTCCACTGTGCTGGGTTTTAGTTGAGGTTTGTGGAATCTTTCAGCTGTGGCGTGTGAGTTCTAGTTCCCTGACCAGGGATTAGACCGCAGCCGATTGGAGCTTGGAGGCTTAGCCACTGGACCGTGAGGGAAGCCCCTACCGTGGCTTATATTTCTCTTATGTCCCTCAACATAGGTAGCACAGTTCTGGTCATAGAGCACACTCTCGATAAAGCGTCATTTAATGACTGATGTATGACGTGTTCATTTCTATGCCAACCAGAGGATTTCCCTGGTGGCTCAGATGTTAGAGAGTCTGCCTGCAACACAGGAGACCCAGGTTTGATCCCTGGGGCACGAACTGGATGGGGAGGATCCCCTGGAGAAGGAAATGGCAATCCACTCCACTACTCTTGCCTGGAGAATCCCATGGACTGAGGAGCCTGGCAGGTTACAGTCCATGGGGTCGCAAGAGTTGGACACTTTCACACACTTTTCATTTCAGGATCTTTCTGGAAGCCACCTTTTTGGGGTGGTTTCACACAACTTTTGCTCTGTGACTGGTACCCTGTGTGTGCAGAGTGACAGGTCATTGCGATCACACAACCCAAGGACTCTGAGGGCAGGAAGGACTCCAATTGGTTTCAAATTTATCAGCGGCTTTGTTCTCACTTGTGTTCCACGTGTGGCAAAACTTAAAATATATCTTTCAAGTGTGCTGGGAGGCCATATAGATTTAGGGAAAATATTCCCTACTGTGTTCTGTCTGCTGCCTGCAGAGGCAGGGATTTTATAACTGACTCATCTGTTGGCCCGCTTGTCTGCAAGCATCAGGCAGACAGTCCTTTCCTCGCGTTGGTGGCCGTTCCGTCACGGCACTGCCCTCAGAGCAGAAGGGGTTAAAAGATTTGGTTTCCCTTCAGTCACCGTTCAGAAGTACACAATGCAAGTCAACCATCGTTTAATTTATTTTGCTTTGTTAGATGGTGGCGTTAATTAATTTTGCTTTGTTGCCTCGCTTGCCTCTCGATAACATCATTCTTTTTAATAGCAATAGGACCTTGCAAATGTCAAGCAGCCTGCCCCAATCATGATGGGCTGCAACATAAAAACACATTACAGTTTGGAGGCACCGCAAATAACTACTTTGGGGGGGAAAAAGGCAATAGCTGTAATTATGTTTGTGCCTGCCCGTGAGCCGCCCGCTTTCTTTCTTCTCTCCCTCTCTTTCCCAGTGTCCTTAATGGATTTTTGTCGTACAACAACAACAACAAAATCAGCATCTTTGTCAAGCACTTAGTGGCCTCTGCCTTTTGGACAGTCAGCTCTTTATATCTGGCCCACCTGCTGCACTGAGTTACACTTGATGAGGCTTATGGTGCTCAGACCCTCTGACTTGGGTCTACTTGATTGACCTGCTCCTTGAGTCATTTTGTATGGTATCCATCCCTTCAAAGTTTTTTTTTTTTATTAGATTAAAGCCTGCTTGTGTCCCCGAACTACACCCCCACAACCTCAGGTCAATATCAGGGCTAATGGATCTTTCCTTTGCATCAAAGGGACTCTAGAAGGACTTGGTGTTCCTGGCAGGTTCTGAGTCTTTAGTTTGTCATCAAAAAGAGAAAGAGAAAGAATCATTGCTTTATATCTTACTCTCCCAGGATTTCGCCTCATTTGCCAGCTTCTTGCAGTTGGGTCTGGCTTTGTATACCTAGTTGCCTAGCGTTAGTCGTTCAGTTGTGTCCAACTCTTGGCGACCCCATGGACTGTAGCCTGTCTGACTCCTCTGTCGATGGGGATTCTCCAGGCAAGAATACAAGAGTGGGTTTCCATTCCCTTCTCCCAGGGCTTGTATCCCAGGGGTCTCTAAAAGTTGAAAATAAGATTAAATTAGTAAAGGGAGTTATGTACTCCTGGTACCCTCAGAGTGATGGCTGTTGCAGACTTACAGGTGGGTGAATTAAAAGAGTGGCTGTGATAACAAAGAATGTGGAAGAAGCTGTGCTTCCATTTTCAGCATGAAATCAGGTAAGTGAGGGTGCGGGGAAATAAAGGCGTGTGTGTATGTGTGCGAATTCAGTGCCTTTGGTCTGTATAAGATCATCTCTGGATTCCACAGACACAAGGCACTCACCAAGTGTTAAAAATAGGAGACCACCTGTAAGACCTCAGGTCTATGACAGTTACAAAAATTCAAGGCATGCTGGAGCAATGGAATAGGGAGCTGACTGGATATGGAGGAGGCTTATGCCCACAGGGGCTAAAGAGGTGCAGGAACGAGGGTGGACAAACCTATTTGGCATCTGTTTTAGGTTCTTGACTTTCACGTGAAGGGATTTTTGTGCTATTCTATACGTCATGGGAAAGTGGAAGGCACGCAAGACATTGAGCCGTGGAAGGAGATGGTCAATATTACAGTTTAGGAAGAATCATCTGGAGTCAGAGGAAGTATGTGGTGGAGGGGAAACTGTTAAGAGATGGTAAGATCTGGGTGGTTGTGTTAGGAACATGTGTAAAAAATGTGGGGAGTTGCTCTGAAAGACTAGGTGTTTGGAAGAATATAGTAACAACTAGCAAGCAATGGAGAGGCTGTCTGCTACAATAGGGGCTTCCCTGGTAGCTCAGCTGGTAAAGAATCCGCCTGCAGTGCAGGAGACCCTGGTTCGACTCCTGGGTTGGGAAGATCCCCTGGAGAAGGGCTAGGCTACCCACTCCAGTATTCTTGGGCTTCCCTGGTGGCTCAGCTGGTAAAAAAATCCACCTATAAGGTGGAAGACGTGGGTTTGATCCCTGGATTGGGAAGATCCCCTGGAGAAGGGAAAGGCTACTCATGCCAGTATTCTGGCCTGGAGAATTCCATGGATGGTATAGTCCATGGGGTCACAAAGAGCCAGACACGACCGAGTGACTTTCACTTCTCGTCACTTCTGCTACAATAAGCAAGATGGCAGACTTCATAATGAGACCAAAGTGGAGTCCAAGCCCTGCTCTGTCCTTCGCTGACTCTCTGAGACCCCTTGCCATCTGCATCTGTGTGTCCTTAGGGAAGGGATGGATGGATACTCTCTATTGCGTCTTGTTCTCAGCACAGTGCCAACTGCTATTTTATAGAGCTTCACCCTGTTCAAACCCTCACTGCTATCTTTTCATTTCATCATGAAGACTATCTTTTTGTTTTTTCCTGACTTTTGAAGAAAGAAACTGAAGTGAAGAAGGCTTAACTGGCTGCCCTGGGGAGGGTGGTGGTGGTGGTGTGATGCTGAACTGGGAGTTTGATATTAGTAGATGGAAACTCTGATGTACAGAATGTGTAAACAAGGTCTTACTATATAGCACAGGGAATTCTATTCAATATCCTGTGATAAACCATAGTGGGAAAGAATACAAGAAAGAATGTATATCTGTACTTCCTGGTTGCTCAGATGGGGAAGAATCTGCCTGCAATGCAGGAAACCCAGGTTCAATCCCTGGGTGGGGAAGATCCCCTGGAGGAGGGAATGGCAACCGACTCCAGTATTCATGCCTGGAGAATCCCAAGGACAGTGCAGCCTGGTGGGCTACAGTCCATGGGGTTGCAAAAAGTGGACATGACTGAGAGACTAACACACACACATACACACACACACACACACACCTAAATCTCTGCTGAAATAAACTCAACATTGTAAATTAACTATACTTGAGTAAAGCAAATTGAAACAAATAAAGGCTAACTAATTCACACAAACTCCTATACTTAGTTAATACCGATATACAGAATTAAACTCGAGTTACCACAATTTTTCATGCCCAACACTGACTCTCTGTTTCAGAGAAAAAGCAATCAAAACAAGGCTATGATTCAAAAGATAAAGGGAAAAATAATGAATCCAGAAAACAAGTAAAATCCTGGTTTCATAGCTAGTAGAAAGGAATATCCAAGGAAAGGGAGTGCCAGAAGTAAAGAATCTGTAACACACACACACACACACACCTAAATCTCTGCTGAAATAAACTCAACATTGTAAATTAACTATACTTGAGTAAAGCAAATTGAAACAAATAAAGGCTAACTAATTCACACAAACTCCTATACTTAGTTAATACCGATATACAGAATTAAACTCGAGTTACCACAATTTTTCATGCCCAACACTGACTCTCTGTTTCAGAGAAAAAGCAATCAAAACAAGGCTATGATTCAAAAGATAAAGGGAAAAATAATGAATCCAGAAAACAAGTAAAATCCTGGTTTCATAGCTAGTAGAAAGGAATATCCAAGGAAAGGGAGTGCCAGAAGTAAAGAATCTGTGGGTGTCAGCACTCTGCACAGGATCTCGCCTTCCTTCCCTGCCAGAACAAGACTTCATCTGACTGTGTTCATCCTGTGAGTGCTGAACTAGAGAATCCTCAGTGACTCTCCACAGCCTTAGGGCAAAGGTTCAATCACCTTAGCGTGCCTTTTGAAGCCTTCACCGTGGCCCTGGCACACACTTATAACTGTACCTTCCAATCAACTCTTTGGAGCATGGTTTGCACTGGACCATTTATTCCTCCACTGAAGTCTCCCGAAAACATGTCTTCATGCTTCCCCATGGTGGTCTCTCTGCTTCTCTGAGCTCATGGCAGCCCTGGAAGATGGGTAAGGGAGGGCTCTGGAACCTGGCTTCTGAAGTCCTCACCGTGACTCTGCACTGCCCGGCCGTGGGACTGTGGCTGAGAGACTTAACCACCCTGGACCTCAGTTTCTGCATCTATAGAATGGGTGTAGAGACAACATGACCTCAGGGGGTCGTTTTGACACATTTCAAGGATTGCATTCCATAGAAGAGGATCAACTATCATTTGCTTCTTTTAGGATCTTTGGCCTTCTTTTAAAGTCTAGAACAAAAATCCCTTCATTTGAAAGGACATCTCTGACATCATCAAATTACCTACACTTCCTCAAAATTTCCCAGAAGTTATTTGGTGTTTACAACATGTCTTGTGTGGCTATCTAGTGAATGCAGTGTGCGCCTGTGTGTATTTTAATTAGATTGTGAACTACTCGAGGACGGAATGCTTTTAAATAATTTCTTTAATTCTCAGTGTAGCTAATAGAGTCCTTTCCAGATAGGAGGCTCTCAATGAGCATTTCCTGCTTGGGATGTGAAAAAGTGTTCTGATAAACAGTCTCAGCCACATTACAAATGATTGGATCAGATGTCAGCAGAAGTAATAGATAACTAACCCAGACAGTCTGCAAGAGGATGTTCATTAGTCAAAGGAGCACTTTCAATCTGACCCATGTTGACATGAGTCTGCTGTGTAAATGGCAGCATCGGAGCATAGGAGGACCAGGCTGGGCAGGGCAGGAGAGATACTGCATTTGTTTGACAATTGCTGTGTCCTAAATATACTTTTGAGGTCATCTGCTTTGTACCTTTCTCTACTTATCTTTTTATTTTTTATTTTAATTAATTTTATTTTTTAGTTTGTTTTGCTTTACAATACTGTATTTGTTTTGCTATGCATTGACATGAATCAGCCATGAGTGTACATGAACTCCCAATCCCGACTCCCACCTCCCCCCTCCTGCCCCACCCCATCTCTCTGGATTATCCCCATGCATCAGTCCCAAGCATCCTGCATCCTGCATAGAACCTAGACCGGCGATTTGTTTCACTTATGATATCATACATGTTACACTGCCTCTCTTACTTATCTTTTTAATAACTTAAAAAATTCTATTCTTAATAATCGATTGGAATTAAAGAAAAGCAGAAAGTGTACATGAACTCCCAATCCTGACCCCCACCTCCCCCCTCCTGCCCCACACCATCTCTCTGGGTTATCCCCATGCATCAGTCCCAAGCATCCTGCATCCTGCATAGAACCTAGACCGGCGATTTGTTTCACTTATGATATCATACATGTTACACTGCCTCTCTTACTTATCTTTTTAATAACTTAAAAAATTCTATTCTTAATAATCGATTGGAATTAAAGAAAAGCAGACATTGCAAATTAAATATCTTAATTAAATGCACATCTCAGAGCCTTAATTTAATATATTACCTAAAGCTCCATGCACTCGCGATATCTTAATTTGTACCACATACAAGCACACCTCTTTCTGTTCTTTTACTTCAGGCAGTAAATGGTGCAGGTGGCCCCTTACACTTCTTAATGGAAAGCAAAATTTCTACAACAAAACATACCACACATGCAAACAGCCTCTACTTATTTTCAAGCATAAGCTGCTTATCATGGGTAGGTCATTAAGACTTTTAAAAGAGTATTTGAGTCACTCAAGCCACTCATTCATAAACTAACAAAAGAGAGTATGCATTATGACTTTAGATTCTGGGATAATTAGCAATGACTTAGTTTAATTGAGGTTAAAGTGACCTTAAGACTTCAGTGAAATTTTTTAAAATCATATTTTCTCTAAGAAAGAAGAAGTCTTTTGCTACCAGCCAGAGAGAAAAATAATAGAAACATGTATCACAGGAAAACATGTGCTAAATTCCATATTTTCTGTTTTCTGTAAAGTTAGATTTCTATTGTTGCTCTTTAGTCACTAAGTGGTATCTGACTCTTTGTGATCCCACAAACTCCAGCCCACCAGGCTCTTCTGTCCATGGAATTCTCGAGGCAAGAATACTGGTGTGGGTATCCATTCCTTTCTCTACGGGATCTGCCCAACCCAGGGATCAAACCTGGGTCTCCCACATTACAGACAGATTCTTTATCATCTGAGCCACCAGGGAAGCCCTGGAGAATCACTAATTTTAGAAATAATTCAGTATATCAACATAATCTCTACTGCTTTGGCTTTAGGAAACTTTAATTTTTTATTTCAAGTAGTAGATGAAGTAGAGATAGCCACCAAGGGAATTAAAGATTACGCTCAAGTATAACACAAGAAGTTGAAAGAACATCTTGAAAACCAATCACGCCACCTTCATTAAGCCAGCAGGACATTCTTTGGTATCTTAATTTAGAGCAGCGGGAAACAAGAAGCAAGTGGTGGAAAAATCCTCAGGCATTTTCATAGAAAATGCGTTAAAATAACAAAATACCCTGAAGATTAAAAAAACATATATTAGATGCATGAGTTTTCACCTAATGAATGCCATGTCTGACACCACGGCAGATATATGTTGTACTTGATATAAAAGGATAAAGCATGCCTAAGGTTCAAGAACTTGAAGATATGCAGTAAAAGTAATACAGAGTAACAATGTTTAAAGTGAAACAAAGAAACTGTTTTCCCTTATTTTAAATTTTATCTCTTTTTCTTCCAATGTCATGCCTTACAATTCATTTAGATAGGCTGGTTTACCTGATTTATATGCAGCTGTTGTGTTTATGGGTGATGGGGAATTTTTTTCCCAGTGTTACAATGAGCCTTTAAAAAAGATTATATTCTATTGGCAAGCTAAGAAGGATGTTTAAACATGGCTTTCTCAGCGTTTATCTCTGAGTGATTGAATTTGAGTATCTCCTAGGAGTAAAATATTTGATTGTGAAACTTTCGGATTGCACTTCAAAGGCCACAGAATAAGCATTACTCCCAGTTTCTGTGAATGGCTGAGTTGCTCCAAAAAGGTGCATGGTGACCTTGAAGATGACACCTGTTAATAGAAGCCAAAATAGCCTGAGATGCAGAAATCCAGAAATATCAACAGTGAATGGGTTGGGGGCTTTGTGGGTCTCTAAATGACTGGGCTGGGCTAGTTTTTGATGCCTGTCTTTGAAGTCCCTTATTCAGTTTTAGTCTCTGGAATATTTGCCACCCTTGCACCCACTATTCTACTTCGCTCAGGAAGAGTACAGACCAATGCTACCTAAAACACAAAGCTAAGACTTCTTGAAAATGACTGATTATTTCTAGCCTCGGCTAGAAATAGGAGGCTAGAAATAACCAATGGGGCACGAAGCGTGCTGGACTTTCTGGTAACACGAGTACTAAAACAATCCAGCACACCAGTCAGGATGAGGAATGTTGCCAAACTGACCAAGTTCTCTTTCGTGATCAGTTAAGTGATATTAGTCCCCATTTCTCAAATAAAAATCATTCCCCATCATTTGCCAACTCCCATCATGGATCAGGTTGTTATCTGTCCAGCACAAAGCATAACACATTAAAAAACAAACAAACAAACAAAAAAAAACTACCCTCTGCCACGAATAATGAACATTTTCTACATAAAAGAAGATACTCCAGAAATGTTGAGCCGTTTTTCGTGTAAGAAGGTTTGCTGGACTAATTTATGGAATGATAAGGTCATTGGTTTGGGGCTTTTGCTCACTTTTTATTTCTCTTTTTTAATCTCATTCTCTTCATTTTCTTTATTACTAAGAGGGAGGCAAACGCACAAAAAACCTGTTATCTATTATCCCTGTTCCAAATTTTGCTGGTTCTCGGTCCCTAGGGTTCAAAGTCAATATGTTTGGTAATGACTTCTTACAAAGAAAAAGGAAAAGGGAACGGAGATTGGATTTCGAGTGTTATGATCAATGGATATCTGAACTTTCAGCTGAGTTGGGCTTAAAGAGCTCGGCATCAGTTGTGCAGGAAGGTATATCGTCTAAGGCACCAAATTGACAGAGCACTAAATAAAACAGCGTAATTTTTCCCTCCCTCTCTCTCTTTCCTCTCCTTCCCTCCCACCTCTCAGTCTCCTCCTCCCTCTTCTCCACGCACACACACACGTACACACACATGCGCACACACATACTCACTCCTAATTCTGGTAAAAAATCAGGGAGTCTCTGACTCATGTTGTAAACAGAAAACCATCAATAACTGACTTCGCTACAGTTTGAACATCCAGAGTTTATATTACTCACGTCTTTTCCCTGCTTCAACTGACTTACGAATTGGCTTCAAATTAGCTTTATTGTTTGAATTGTGTTAGCCTTTGTGGGTAAAATACAGTAATTCTGTCTTAAAAAACATATGCTGACGTGTTTTGCAACCACCACTAGGAAAAGAGATCCTAAATGCAATTTAGAAACATAATTCAAATATAATTTTCCATGTGTTTCACACAAACCCTACCCAGTATGAAAGGAAACTGATAGTATTTTTTGAAAAAGAAAACAAAAGTTTTAAAAAAGTGCCAATTTCACCAGTTCTTACTTGTAAATAAGTTAGCTTTTTGGCTTACAATATTACACAGGAAATAGTGCTGTATTTTGAAATTAAAATGTCCATCTTCTTATTTTTTTCTCCCAAGAGTTGTCCCTAGATATTTTATCTTTTCCTTTTTGAAGGACTGTGTGAAAAAAACTTCATGCATGCACTTGTGTGTATGTATGTATGTATGCGTGTGTAGTGTATATAAGTATTTGTGTGTACATGTAATTATGTGCATCTGTGGGTTTTTCCCATTTGGAAACTAGGTTTCCTGATCATTGGAAATGACTTGGGTGTAGCATCTTTGGTACCTAAGCAAAGCTGAAACGTTCAGGATCACAGTGGACATCCCCATATCATTGTGTCACATTTTTGACCCTCAAATCCTAAAAGCACACAGATTTCCAAGATCTGGTAGTTCAAGGGACCCAAGGAGTGGCCAGCCCAGCTCTTCAGGTACATAATCCTAGCAACCTGGCTGCCTGCTGCCTCCAAAGCTTTGAGAGATTCTTGAAACATCTCACAGCAGTTGAGATCCCTGGGGTTGTGAACCGGGAAGTGGAGGAAAGAGGGTAAGGAATGGCTGGCTTTCCGATGCTAGTTCTATTGGTCTAACTGGCTGAGCGTTCCATGCTAGAGCAGGTCTTCCATCCCAAAGCTAACACCTGACGGGGCTCTGCCTGTAAACGACACCCTGCTTTCCATGCAGATGCTTAGCATCACGAGCTCTGGGAGCTCACAGCATCTGTTCTGTCCCAAGCATCTGATTGTCTCTGCTTTGATGGGAATACTTGGAGGCTGTCTAGGCACAGCTGATGTGTGCCCTGACAAAGTAGTTCAGATGAGAGAAAAAAAAAATCATCCTAAACTTCTAGACATACTTGAAAAGGGAAAGCAAAACACCATCTTAAAGGCATTCGCCAGATGTCTCTGCTCCGATCTGAAGGCAAACTAGAGCAGAGCTATGACACCGAAGGCCCTTAAGCTCCTGCTGTAGATTTGTTATTAATTAAAAATCCAGCAAGGGAAATCTCAGGTTCTTTAAAGAAATGCTTTATCTATTTCCCCATATGAGGATGAACTCTTATAAGTTCTATTTTATGATACTCATATTGATGGTTTGGGAGAACGAATTAATTGTTGGGGGAACAAAGTGGGTGAGTGAACACAGAAAAAAAAAGTCATATCCAAAGAACAATTAAATGAGATAGGTCATATGATCAGGGCTGAATATACCCCTGATGATTCTCTGGGTTCCTTTCTTTCTGTATAAAGGGACTCAGAGAAAGTGCAATCTTCCCAAGGATTATTATTTAAGTCTACAAGTGTATTGAGAAGCTTAACGCATGGAAATCAAAATTTGAACGACTATTAGGGAATTAAGAGTTCCTTCAGATAGCCCTTATCATAACTGAAATTACCTCTTGATTCTAGTACCTGAAATTCCAATAACATTCTTTCTTTTCCCCCCTAATTCAGTATAAGCAACATTTCTTAAAAAAAAAAAAAAATCTTTATTTTGTGTTGGAGTATACCTGATTAGCGGGGCTTCCCTGGCAGTTTAGCTGGTAAAGAATCACCTGAAATTGGGAGACCTGAGTTTGATCCCTAGGTTGAGAAGATTCCCTGGAGGAGGGCATGGCAGGCCATGCCAGTATTCTTGCCTGGCGAATCCCTATGGACATAGAAGCCTGGCAGGCTACAGTCCCTGGGGTTGCAAAGAGTTGGACACGACTAAGCGACTAAGCACCGCAGAGCACATAAGTCAATCAGCAATGCTTTGATAGTTTCAGGTGAAGAGAAAAGGGACTCAGCCACACATAGGCATGGATCCATCTCCCCAGACTCCTCTCCCATCCAGGTTGCCGCACAGCATTAAGCAGAGTCCCGTGTGCCATACAGGAGGTCCTTGTTGGTTACCCATCTTAAACAGAGCCGTGTGTACATGTCCGTCCCAACCTCCCTTTCCCTTGCTGCACATTTTTCAATACTAGAAATTTTTTTGTGTCTGATATAATGAAGGGAATTGAAAGACTCAAAACCACAATGAAATAAATCATTACTATTTACAATCACTACCCTGTAGCTCAGTCAGTAAAGCATCTGCCTACAATGCGGGAGACCTGGGTTCGATCCCTGGGTCGGGAAGTTCCCCTGGAGAAAGAAATGGCAACCCATTCCAGTACTCATGCCTGGAAAATCCCACGGACAGAGGAGCCCGATAGGCTACAGTCCATAGGGTCGCAAAGAGTCGGACACAACTGAGCGACTTCACTTCACTTCACTTCACTACTAATACAATCACTACTACAGTAAAATGATGTTTCCCATTATCCATAAAGCATAAAGAATTATATCATGTTTTCTTTTGTCTGAGTTCAGTCCCCTCTGCAGCTTTGATAAACTTTTTTTATATATATATTAACCTGCTGCTGCTGCTAAGTCGCTTCAGTCATGTCTGACTCTGTGCGACCCCATAGACAGCAGCCCACCAGGCTCCCCCGTCCCTGGGATTCTCCAGGCAACAACACAGGAGTGGGTTGCCATTTCCTTCTAACTATGACATTTAAACCTCAGGATGTCAAGTTACAGTTTTTCAATTGAGCAAACTTTCTTTGGTGCCAGCTTAATTTTCAAATCCTGGCCAATCCATAACATAAACCAAGGCAATCTATGCTTTCTCATATCATGCTTACAAAGTAGCTTCAAAAATAGAATTTCATGATAAATATCATATGATATCACTTATTTGTGGAATGTAAAATATGATACAGATGAATTTATTTACAAAACAGACAAATTTATGGTTGCCAAAGAGGAAAGGAGAGAGGGATAAATTGTGAATTTGGGACTAACAGTACACACTACTATATGCAAAAGAAATAAACAACAAGGACCTACTTCTGGCAATATCCTACTTCCAGGTTCAATATCTTGTAATAACCTATAATGTAAGAAAGTATGAAGGGAAAAATATATACTTTTATGTATAACTGAATCACTTTTCTATAAACCTGAAACATTGTAAATCAACTATACTCCAATAAAAAAAGAATTTTTACATACTGATGTGTTTATGAGGTATATGTGAAATATTAACCTGTCTCAACTTGCAAGTAGAGAAGCTAAGAGTAATGAATGTACAGTAGGATTCACACAGACTAATTCTTTCTAAATACACTTACATATATCTGCTTTAGAGAAAGGAAACATATAAGAAGGTAAAAGGCCTGACATATGTCACACGTTATCATAGTGAGAATGATAGAGAGATAAAGAGAGAGAGTTAGTGAGAGAGGCAGAGAGAGAGAGATCTCTCCTGGGGTTTAACATTAGAAATGGGTACCCAGATAGCTGTGGGGACGACAAGGGAGAAAGGACAGAATTCAGCAACAGGTTGTAATAGGATCTGAAGGATTAAAAATGTATTTACAAATTTCAGCCGTGGAGAATGGAAGAACACTGAAACCACAGATACAAAAGGCATATTTGGCAAAAGTGATGAATTGTTTTTTGAAGTATGGACAATTTGGACTTGAAAAATAATTACTAAGAAGTGAAATTTCCTTCTCAATAGCTTTAATGATAATTCTGAACACAATGCCATTACTGACAGAAATGGTGTTTAATCATTTATCAAAAGTTGTCAAAATATGTAACACAATGGCACTTTCTCGGTCTGGAATTGAGCTAATGTACGTTGAAAGTATCTTTTTCCCCCCACGTCCCAGCTCACAGCTTCCTTCTCTTCAGGCAAATACTATTAGGAATTGGGTTATGTGTTCTTTTAAACATGACCTTGTAGCTCAGTTGGTAAAGAATCTGCCTGCAATGAAGGAGACCCAGGTTCGATTCCTGGGTAGGAAAGATTCCCTGGAGAGGAAATAGCAACCCACTGCAGTATTCTTGCCTGGAGAATCCCATGGACAGAGGAGCCTGGCAGGCTACCATCCATGGGGTTGCAAGAGTCAGACACGACTTAGCAACTGAACCATCACCATACCTACAGCAGTAGTTATGATGTCCCTTTTTCACATTACTTGCAGCATGCTATAATCACTACTTTGCTTTCTTCATTTCTACTTCTCTCTCATTTACCCCTTCTCTTCCCATCTCTATACCTTTGCGGGTATGTGTTGTACACTTTGTAGGCTACTGCTAATCTTTTCAAGGTTAAGATACTATATTACCTCATCTCTAATGAGAAATCTTAAAAATTCCACCATCAGTATAGAAAATACATTTAATCTTCATTCACCACATACTGACTTTCTAATTACACCATCTTCAATGATTATCCATAGGCTTAAGCAGAAGATAAAAGTGGTGGAAAATATGGGCTCTAGAGCAGGTGAGCACTGGTGGGTGGTTTTGGAAGTGAGCTGCCCAGACTCTCTCCCACAGAAGCTTCTGTGAGGTGTGCAGCTAGCTGGCAGACCCCCACGACAGTGCTTTTGGGATCTGCAGCCCATTTAAGCTTAAGCTATGCTTTTCCTGGGCAGCTCTTAGCCAATGGCTAAGCATGGCAGCATACTGGAACCTGGCCAATTCCATAAGCTACCTTTGTCTGGAGCCTCTGGTGGCCTGACTGTGACCTTCCCTGAATTATATCATAGTCTGAGATTCTTCCTATTCAATTCTTTTTTCATCCCTGCTTTCCCTTCACAGGTTTAAAATGGTGGAAGACTCTTTCCACCTACTTCTGCTTCTTCCCTCTTTACCTTTCATAAGCATCGCCCCAAATAAATCTCTTGCACTTTTGCTTTATATTGACATCTGTTTCCTAAAGGACCCAGACTGGCACATTGGGTTTACATTTGGATCCTGTATGTCTTAGTTTCATGACCACGATTTATCTAATTTCTCTCTTTCCTCTCTACTCATTTTTTATTGTTATAGAAGAATGCATGCAAAAAACATCAAATAATTAAAAATTTCTGCCCATTTTCCTGGGCAACCTTCCTCAATTAATTTATTTTAAAAAGAATAAAGTTCCTAGCTCTTATATTTTGTAAAAACTCTTTATTTTAATATTGCATTTGCTTGCTAATTCTCCTGGTGACAAAATTATGAATACAAATTTTATTTTCCTAAAAATTGAAGGCATTGTTTTCTAGTAGTTAGTGTCACTAGTCATTGGTCACTGTTGAAAAAATCTAATGACAATGTGAAAGTTAGTCCTCTGTAGGTAAACTATATTTACTTTTTAGAAGTTTTAAAAATTTTGCATTTACTTCTGATGTTTGAATATTTCACTAGAGTGCTTCAAGGCACAGACCTGTTTTGGTTTATCCTGCTGGATACTCAGAGAACTTTTTTTCCCTAGGACTGATTTATAGCTATCTTCATATCTGGGGAATTTTCTTCTATTATTTCTTTGATTATTTCTATCATCTCAATGTCTATTCACTCTCTTTCTGGTAACTCATATTTTATAGGAATCTTGAACTTCTTGATTGATAAAATTATGTGCATTTCTCTCACATTTTTACAGAATTATTTTTTAATTATTTCATGTCCTGAATATATCCTCTTTTTCTATTGACTTTTTGCATACATATTTCTAACTTATAAGAATTATGTGTAACTTTCCTTCTGATTATTTCTTTTTAACTACAGTAGGTTGGGTGGCATCACCGACTCAATGGACATGAGTCTGAGTAAACTCCGGGAGGTGGTGATGGACAGGGAGGCCTGGCGTGCTGCAGTCCATGGAGTCACAGAGTCAGACACAACTGGGCAACTAACTGAACTGACTGACTGAAGCATGGGGGACTTTATAGATATAATGGTCAATCTTAATGTATCATAGTGAGTTACATGAGATAGTGAATATGTCTGGAATGAAGTGCTTTTTATTATTAATTGTGCCCATGTTTTCCTATCACTTTTGTTAAACTTCTTTCTTAGTTAATTTTTAAAGTCATAGTCTGCGAGAGTTATTTAAAATTAAATATTAAGCACGTTTCCAGCGTTTACTAGAAGTACTCATTTAACTCGGATTTCATTTGCTGCTTAAGTATACACCTCCCTCCCCCACATCTGTAATTTCTGGGCACACAAATCTACTTACATTTTAACAACCTATATATAAAGCTTCCTCAAAACACTTTACCCACTCAGTGCTTATTTTTCCATGAATGATTAATGATGACAATTTACATAGAATATTCTACTAAAAATCACCTTAAATAACAACAATGCCTGTACAATTCCATATCTCATTGCAGTGGAGAGCCATGCTTAGAATAAATGCTGCTACTTTAACTAGTTGCAAATCTTCCGAGCTGAATCTCTGAAGAAATAAAATAGTTGAAAGAAAGTATATTAATAGGTATGGGTGCTGACTATTTTATCCCTATTCCCAGCAGCAGTGTCAAGTAATCATTATAAATTTTCCTTCTAGAGCCAGCGGATTGGGTTCAGATCACAATTTAGCTATATGCTCTTGGGCAATCTATTTAACTTTTAAGACCCTGGTTTCTCTGTGTTGGCACAAGGATTTTAAAAACATAGTGTATATATTTTTAATGTTCAGTTCAGTCGCTCAGTCGTGTCCGACTCTTTGTGACCCCATGAATCGCAACATGCCAGGCCTCCCTGTCCATCACCAGCTCCCGGAGTTCACTCAGACTCATGTCCATTGAGTTCATGATGCCACCCAGCCATCTCATCCTTGGTTGTCCCCTTCTCCTCCTGCCCCCAGTCCCTCCCAGCATCAGGGTTTTTAATGTACTATATACTAAATAGTCCCAGGATATTTAGCATAGGCTTAGCACACTGTAAGCATTCAAAAATATTCATTTTTATGATCAACAAATCAAATGGCAATCTCTCAGAAGAAAATTATTACATCTATTTAATCCCAAAAGTGATTTCATCTTTTTTATTTCTTGTCACCACATTGCATTTTGTTTTTACCTCTAGAATAGGTCTTACTACACTCAATTATGTGTATAAAGCTATTTTTTCTCCATTTCCAGCTATACATTTAGAACTGAGTGGCCAGAGATAGTCACCTTTACCCTTCAGCATGATTAGTAGGGACACTGCCTGAGTAGCTCAAACAGTAAAGCATCTGCCTGCAGTGTGAGAGACCTGGGTTTGAATCCTGGGTGGGGAAGATCCCCTGGAGAAGGGCATGGAAACTCACTCCAGTATTCTTGCCTGGGGAATTCTAAGGACAGAGGAGTCTGGCAGGCTACAGTCCACAGGGTTGGAGAGTCAGACATGACTGAGTAACACACACACACACAGACACACACACACACACACACACACACACAGTAGGAACACTGCATATTGTACCCACCCATGAACAAATAACAGCAGGACAGCACAGTGGGGATACAGTTTGATGCCTAAAAGGGATATAAAGCTATTTTTTCTCCACTTCCAGCTATACATTCAGAACTGAGTGGCCAGAGATAGTCACCTTTACCCTTCAGCATGATTAGTAGGGACACTGCCTGAGCAGCTCAAACAGTAAAGCGTCTGCCTGCAGTGCGGGAGACCCGGGTTTGAATCCTGGGTGGGGAAGATCCCCTGGAGAAGGGCATGGAAACTCACTCCAGTATTCTTGCCTGGGGAATTCCAAGGACAGAGGAGTCTGGCAGGCTACAGTCCACAGGGTTGGAGAGTCAGACATGACTGAGTAACACACACACACAGACACACACACAGACACACACACACACAGACACACACAGACACACACACACACACACAGTAGGAACACTGCACATTGTACCCACCCATGAACAAATAATAGCAGGACAGCACAGTGGGGATACAGTTGGATGCCTAAAAGGGAAAAAATCATATACAGTTTGATCCCTAAGAAAAGTATGTTCGTGAGTTTCACATCCATTTAAACATTTAGGAGGTAGATTCTGTCATACCTGTCTACGAGGAAAAGGAGGCTATGTGTACATAAGAAAGAAACACTTTGAAAATAAGCAGTCTCTAAATATGAGTGACAAAATCATAAGGAAAGGTGCTCATGTAGACCGAGTACATGAGGTTGAGCCTGTCAAGGGTGTGACCACTCTTAGCTGGTATACAGTACGCTCAAAGATATTAATGTCTCTGAACCTAAGTCATGTATGGATGTGAGAGTTGGACTGTGAAGAAGGCTGAGCACCGAAGAATTGATGCTTTTGAACTGTGGTGTTGGAGAAGACTCTTCAGAGTCCCTTGGACTGCAAGGAGATCCAACCAATCCATTCTGAAGAAGATCAACCCTGGGTATTCTTTGCAGGGAATGATGCTAAAGCTGAAGCTCCAGTACTTTGGCCACCTCATGTGGAAAGTTGACTGATTGGAAAAGACTCTGATGCTGGGAGGGATTAGGGGCAGGAGGAGAAAGGGATGACCAAGGATGAGATGGCTGGAGGCATCACAGAATCAATGGACGTGAGTCTGAGTGAACTCTGGGAGTTGATGATGGACAGGGAGGCCTGGTGTGCTGCGATTCATGGGGTCGCAAAGAGTCGGACACGACTGAGCGACTGAACTGAACTGAAGACATATGTAGACTAAGGGGAAAGAGGTTAGGGAATGGTGTGCCCTGTGAAGAGCTCTAAATCGGAAACTGAAGCTCTTGCCGTTAGAGTAATTAGTCCTGGAAACTACTGTATCGGATGGTGAGCCTTCTTCATGAAATAAGTACACTTTCACTGGGGAAATGGATCCATTCAACTGTTGCTTTCTGAAATGGAACAGGTATACACGGGCCACTAATAGTTTCCTTCCAACCCTATGGCTAAGATCTGGGCTGCCACAGAAGTACAAGCTCATGAAGTGGATCCAGTGAAGTTTTGGGTTGGACTTGCTAGAGTGACAGAAAGGAAGGCTTTCTGTTTCTTTCTGTTACTTCCGGCTTTATGCCCGAAGGTCGGGCAGTATACCAATGCAAGGCCTACAGACAATGCTAAGTGATTATAGATCTACAGCTTCCTTGAGTGTGGTCCATTTCAAGACCCACAAGAACCAGCGATCACCATCTGATGTTTTTCCTATGTTTCTGATCCAATCCACTCCAGATGCTGTATATTTACTATGTTTCAGATCTACTCCATTTCAGATGCTCATGCGACTGCCTTTCTGATGCTCTCCTTCAAAAAAAAAAAAAAAGGAAAATAAAAAGAAGTGCCATCTCGATCCAACAATTTTAACATCTCGTAATGGTTTTGGCAGAGGAGAAAGGTAAAACTCTTGATTAAATAGCTTAAGAAGACGTCACGTGTGTAAAGGCTCTCACAATAAGAGATCAAAATTAACCCTTTACTACGTGATTCTTCTTTTCAAGCTTTACTCTTTGCTATTCTGAATTCACTCTGATGCCTCTCTTGTTTATAAATCTCGACAACAGCTAGAGTTCCTTGAGATTTAGAAACAGCCATATCTCCACTCTGTTTCCACTTCTTGCATCCAGGACAGAACTGGCAAAGCAGCTGCTGCTGCTCCTGGTGTGTGGAGCCGGGCATCTCTCTGTGGGAGGCCAGGGAGGCCGTGAAGCCACAGGACTGCAGCCTCAACTCAGCTTGGATGGCAAGGGAAGGAGCCTATTAGTGGATCACAAAGCTCCTTCCTTCCTTCTTGGCAGGAGTTGTTGCTTGATGCCAGCAGGTGTTTAATGCTGTTAAATTTATGAGTAGTGAAAGCTGTTGGATTTCTTAACATCTGGGTAACATAAATTATCAGAATATTTTTTTTGCCCCGACATCATTGGAAAGTGATTTTTGAAATCTATGGAAAGCCATTAAGTAACCTTTACTGGAATGTGTTTATTTCTGAGCATTTATTACTACCTCTGTGTCTGCAGGCTGTCCCAGATGAGCTGACAGACCCTGGCTGAGGAGGAAGTGACAGGGTCAGGAAAAGCTAAGTGGGGATAGCTTTCTCTTGAAATCCCTCATGAGACACAGAGTTCTTTTAATTTATGCATTTATCATTTTTGTTTTGTATTTCTCTTGCTCAGAATTACCAACAAGCTAAGTACAAGCCCAGTGGGCCAATGGCTCAATGGCGTTCCTTTTAAACAAGTACGATATCAAGAGCTGCTCCTAGATATGCCTTTCTTTCCCTTTTCTCTATTCCTTCATCACAGTAAATACTAGGTTTCTGACCTGTCGAGAGAATTTACAACATAAAAAAAAAAAATAGGGGGAAAGGAATCAGCCTTCTCTTTACAGTAACAGGTTATCCACTAACATTATCCATCTACATTGCTGTTCTCCACTAGGTCTTCTGAATGTAAACAGGCGTTTCTAAAATGTTTATCTGCTGTTGATTTTATGTGGGATTGCCCATAAAGTGTTCACACTTGCCATGTTGTGAAGGGGACCCTCTGACCTTGATGTATTTGGAGAGGTTATTTTTCTACTCATATTTTAGTTTCTAATAGAAATTATGGCAATCTGCAATAACGCTGCTGTTTTCACGTTTCACATTTCAGTGTCATACTTATGACTGGATCTAATGGATTTAAAGAAAACAACACAAAACGTAGTAGCGTATTTTCACATGATATACTGGGAAGAATAATGGATTCGAGGGAAGAACTGTTGGGACAAACTCGGTTCTCCAGTGATTTCTTACTCTGTGACTGCGGCTAAACCACATCAAAATTCAGAATCACAGCTTTTCTTCTGTAGGGTCGGATTTGCTACAGCCGTTGTGGATGGCAACTCAGAATACACTGCACCCTGGCCCCACTGCTTAATATGAATACAGTCTGGGGACTTGATGTAAGGTGAGGGGAGCAATCTGATTGCCGAGAGAGTTAGCCGATCTCTTCTTGGCTGGTCATTTTGGGGGTAATGGATATGTGACCGAATTCTCATCAATGAGATGGAATAAAACATTTTCTGTAGGTTTCTAAGAGAGTTCCAATGGTTAAGAGAAAGTTACGAGAAGCCAAGTTCTCTTCTCATTTGTATATGAATTATCCTAGCCATCTAGTGACCTTTGAAGGAAGGCAACCAGAAGACAAAGCTGAAATTAATAAAGATCAGACCTGAGTGGATCACAGAGAAAGGGGCAGGAGGCTTGATAAAGTTTCCCCTGAACCCCACCCCCAACTTTTAGTTCCATGAGCCAAATAAAATTAAATATTGTTTACCCATAGTTTTAGGTGGGTTTATATTACTTCTCTGTGTGTGCTCAGTCATGTCCAACTCTTTCAGACCCTTTGGATTGTAGTCTGCCAGGCTCCTCTGACAATGGGAATTTCCAGGCAAGAATACTGGGGTAGGTACTTGTAGCCAAAACCATCACAACTGATATGGGAAAAATTCCATCTGCCAATCAGGATTATTTAAAGGGCTAAATGAAGAATTCATGTGGGTTCCCTGGTGACTCAGCTGTATAGAATCCGCCTGTAATGCAGGAGATATATGTTTGATCCCTGGGTGGGGAACATCCCTGGAGGAGGAAATGGCAACCCACTCCAGTAGTTTGCCTGGGAAATCCCATGGACAGAGGAGCCTGGAGGGTCCATGGGGTCGCAAAGAGTCAAAGTCCATGGAGGATAATCTTGTAGACATCAAGTGCACCATTAACAGGGGATACCCTCCTTGACCTGTAGCTTTATTATCTCTTCCCAGTGGTCACTGGAATTAAGAAGTCGGGATCCATAAGGAAATAAATTGATTGAAAGACTAAGTTTCACTTTCATATGAGTAAGAGTATTAAAATATAAGTTACTGAGTTGCAAAATAGATTATGTTTTAAGACTATTATTTATACTATGTTATATAATAATAATATATTAGCATATGCTAATAGTATATAATAGTAATATACCACACATTATCATGTATATATCATATATATACAGTCTTCAGACTATTGGTCTATTTTATACACACATATTTATACTATATACACGTGTGAATGTATGTGGGTGTGTATATATATCTTTAGGCGTTACAGAGCACTATCAAACAAAGCCAATAAAATAGATACACCTGGGCTATTTTATATTATATTTTGTGGTTTCCAAGAAAATAGTGCATTTTTTCCAAAAATGTGTTTAAGTGATATTTTACCTTACTTTGAAACTTCAGTTCTTCCAGATTTTCCATATTGACTCTTTGGGAAAATATGCTCCTTAAAAAAATGTGTTTTTAGCACAACACTTGCTCAAATATGTATAGAATGTTTGCTCTGAACTGTATTCATTTATGGGAATATTTTAGGATGTTTTCATAAGAGAAACAAAACCCAAGGCTTTCAGATAGGATCTATAATAATGCTTCACAACTGAAGACAGTTTTCTTGGGGTTTTTGCTCTTTCTAAAAAAGAAGAACAATAATGCGCCAGAGACCCCAAAGGGAAATATATTGTTAATGGAAAAAATTGCCTTCATTCACTCTTTCTATTTAAGGGAGCTCTTGCTGCCAGGTTATAATGAAAACATAAAGGTCTAATACAAAACTGATCAAGGGGAAGGAGGCAGGGGAAAGTAACCCAGCATCACAGCCTCTAATCCAGATGTTAGCATTAGTGGGGTAGCTTTTGTGAAAGACAGCCAGCAATTGTTATCCTCTTCATCCTCTCTGCGGTCCACTCCATGACCAAATGATTCCATGATGACCAAAACCAAAACCTTACTTTTCAAATTTCAAGATTTTTTTTTACATAATATAAATTCTGTTTTCTGATTTAAAAAAAAAACGCAAGTATAAAATAAGTTACTTATGATGTTGATCTGATAGAGCTAAGATTTTAGAAAAAATGGAAACAAGTGACACCTAAAAACTATTTTGTCTAAATAGGAAAATCACCTAAAATTCTACCTTTTTATTATAGCTTATTGAAATAAATGTTTTCTTAACTTGCTAAAATTAAGCTAGGAATAAATCTTCAGATGTTTTGGAAAAAGCTCAAGTACAACTTAGAAAATGATGGTTTCCTAGCATATTGGGGCTGCGGGAGGAAAGGGTTTTTAAAAAGAAGAAAAAACTAATCTCAGAGAGAAATCCAGATAGACTTAAGAACAACATAAAATAGTGCTTAGTGACAAATGCTGAGAGAACACACATCTCAGAAGAAGTGAATAATCTTCTGAACCATCTGTCTTGGTCTTTTTCATAACCTTTGGGAATGCATTTTGGGGGAAGCTTTCATAAAACTATAAAGAATTGCAAATTCTTTTTTATAACAGCTGCCTTGCATAGTCTATAATTCTATGTCTTTCCAGAAGGCTACAGTGCATAACAGCATGCTTGCCTCTCCACACAGGCCCAGTAAGGGGACCCATCAGAGCTATTGTTTATACTCAGCCATTGCTGGTTGCCCTGCCTCCCTCAAACCTGGGGGTGTCTATCTTGGCATTTTATCACACAATTTGTGGCATGGCTTTGTTAAACCTAAGTTCTTGATTGAAATTTTGATTAAAATATAAACTGATATTACCAAATAGTCCTAAGTTTTGAATTTTCACAAATATATTAATGTGAAGTTACCAAGTCTAAGGGCTCTCCTGGTGCCTCAAACGTAAAGAAACTACCTGCCATGCAGGAGACTGGGGTTCGAGTCTTGGGTCAGGAAGAGTCCCTTGGAGAAAGGAATGGCGACCCACTCCAGTAGTCTTGCCTGGAGAACTCCATGGACAGAGGAGTCTGGCAGGTTACAGACCATGGGGTTGCAGAGTTGGACAGGACTCAGGAACGAACACTTTCACTTTCAAATCTGAAGCTTGTTTGGATTATGACACGGTTATCCATTGTATTTTGGTTTTAGAAATTTTGTCTCTCTTAGAATTCTCCATGAAACAGACTCTGGGCCAAGGCTGCGTGCAAGCGGTCGACTGAGAACTGCAGGGAACCTCAGGAGGGGTCAGCGGCGCGTGATGCAAAAAGAGAACACGTTCAGGAAAGGATCTGGTGGGAGACTAGGGGGCTATTTGGAGAGGAAACTCTGGAAACTGGTGTAAAACACACGCCTGAGAGTCACCTTAGCTGAGGGCTGGTGATGTTACACACGGACTGCGGCCACTGCGTAGTGGAGGCTTCCTCCGAGGGTGCGGACTCCCGCGGGGCCAGCCTGCCGCGCACGCGCAGAGGCGCACCAACAGAAGTGCCGCGGTAAAGCGGTGATTAAAAGAAAAACACCAATCCAGTATACTAACGCATATACATGGAATTTAGAAAGATGGTAACGATAACCCTGTATGCGAGACGGCAAAAGAGACACCGATGTATAGAACAGTCTTTTGGACTCTGTGGGAGAGGGAGAGGGTGGGATGATTTGGGAGAATGGCATGAAACATGTATAATATCATATAAGAAACGAATTGCCAGTCTAGGTCCGAAGCAGGGTGCAGGATACTTGGGGCTGGTGTACTGGGATGACCTGGAGGGATAGTGTGGGGGAGGGAGGTGGGAGAGGGGTTCGGGATTGGGAACATGTGTACACCCATGGCGAATTCATGTTGATGTGTGGCAAAACCAATACAATATTGTAAAGTAAATAAATAGATAAATAATAAAAAAAAAAAACAAGGTTATCTAGAGGCTATCAAACTATTATTAAATTTTAAAAAGTATATTGTAAAATCCAAATAAGTGAGCAGTGTACAGAAAATCAACAAGAATTACTAATCTAAAAGCAGTAAGAATAATGAGTTCACATTTATTGCCTCTCCAGTGTTCTTGCCTGGAGAATCCCATGGACAGAGGGGCCTGGTGGGCTGCAGTCTACGGGGTTGCAAAGAATCGGACACGACTAAGCAACTATCACACACACACACACACACACTATATATATATATATATATATAGAGAGAGAGAGAGAGAGAGAGAGAGAGAGATAACAGGATTACTTGCTTGCTTGCTCAGTCCTTTCAGATTATTTGTGACCCCATGGACCACAGCCCATCAGTTTCCTCCATCCATAGGATTTCACAGTAAGCATACTGGAGCAGGTTGTCATTTCCTTCTCCAGGGGATCTTCCTGACCCAAGGTTTGAACTCCCGTCTCCTGGATTGGCAGGAGGATTCGTTACCACTGAGCCATCTGGGAAGCTCAGGAGACAGGATAGTGGATTTTTATTTTCTTTATATTTTCCTGTATTTCTATATTTAAAAAGCTACACTATTATTTTGGTATAAAAGTGACTTTAAATATTATGAAAATGTCATATTAATTTTTCATACATTATTTATTGGATTATTAGATTGGCTTCTTATAGCAAGTATCTATATTATTGGTTCAGTTTATACCATGAGAATATGGGAAGTATTCTCATTTTCCTGTTTACAAAAAGGCAAACAAAATAGCAAACCACAGAGGTACAAGTTTACCAAAGAACAGAATGAACAGATGCTTCCTAAGGAATGAATCTATGCAAGATGGAATTTCTTTCTGTTTAAGTCATTTGTATATTTTGATTTTAAAATTCTATAACAATCACTGTACCATACATTTGTTTTTGATTTGGATTTTGGATTTCTTTTGCACTAAAGTAAAGAAGATACTTAACTTATAATCAGAAAATATACACAGTCCAACTATAAGGAAAGAAGATTTTAACCATCATATTTCAGTGGTCTATGATACATTAAATTTCAAAAGAAAGGTAATAGAAATACTTACACTGTTCAGATTGAACTGTGAGAATACAGAATCTGTAATACCATTCAGTAAGGTAATATTTCACTATATGTGGTAGTCATAAGGAATTTGAACAATGCATTGATGTTTAACTCATATTCAGAAAATTTCTTTTTATTATCAATCTGCTACCAATTTACAGAAGAATATAAAAACTTATGAACACAAGATTTTTTCCCACCTTATTTTCCTAAAATGTAAATATTGTACAGTTCAAAAACTAACACCAGTTTGTATTAATACCACAATCTATATGTTTTCACAAGCTTTAATAAGTTACCAAATAAACTCTAAAACTAACATGTGTTAAGTAAAATGTGTTCATTTAATTTTACATTTATAAAATAAATGACTAAAGATTATTCAAAAGCAAACATCAAAATGGTATAGTATTGGCGTAAAAGCAGATACATAGATAAATAGAATAAAAGAGAGAGCCAAGAAATAAACCCATGCATATATGGTCAATTATTTTATGAAAAATTAACTAAGAACTAAAGTGGGAAAGGACAGCTTCTTCAATTAATCATATTGGAAAAACTGGACAGTCACATGCAAAAGAATGAAACATAGTGGAATATTATTCAGCCATAAAAAGGAGGAAATTCTGTCATTTGCAACAACAACATGGATATATCTTGAGGACATCATGCAAAGTGAAATAAGTGGCAAATACCATATGATGATCTCACATATATTAGTGAGATCAGATTGGTGGCTGCAGAGGCAGGGGCTGGGGCTGGGCAAATGGGGTGAAGGGGTCAAAAGATACAAGCTTCCAGTTACAAAAGAAATAAAAGTAATGAAAAGCACAGCATGGTGGTTACAATTAATAATTCTGTATCACATACTTGGAAGGTATTAAGAAAATAAATCTTAAAAGTTCTCATCACAAGGAAAAAATTTTGTCACTGTGTGGTGATGGATGTGAACTAGATGACTTGTAGTGATTGGAGATGTTATACAATATACATAAATATCAAATCATTATGCTGCACATCTGAAGCTAATATAAGGTTATGTCACTTATCCTTCAATAAAAAAGGAAAGATTTAAAGAGGAAAAAGAAACTTGTGAAAACACCTAGTCAAGAAAAAGGACTTATTTCTTAAGCAGTGGTTCTTGCCCCTGGTGTGTGTGTGCTAAGTCGCTTCAATCCTGTCCGACTCTGTGCGACTGTATGGCCTGCGGTCCACCAGGCTCCTCTGTCCATGGGGTTCTCCAGGCAAGAATACTGGAGTGGGTTGCTGTGCCCTTCTCCAGGTGTCTTCCCGACCCTGGGATCAAATCTGCATCTCACAGGTCTAACCTGCATTGGTAGGTGTGTTCTTCACCAGTAGTGTCCTGGGCTATACAAAATCATTGGGTGGTCCTTTAAAAAATATTAGGGTTTGGGCTCCATCCTTAGAGATCCTGATTTAATTATTCTAGGATGGAGTCTATGCATTCCATTAAAAAAAAAAAAACAAAAAAAACCCAAAAAACTCCCTCAGTGATTTGAGTGTGCAGCCAGGGTTGAGAAGCACTTCTCAAAGAAAAGAAAAAACATAAGCTACCATAGACTTCTCTTTCGGAGAGCCGAACAGCAGCAGCAGAGGAAGACTCGCTATCAAGGGACAGGTGCTGGCGGGGGGGTGTGGTGAAAGAATGATGTACTTAGTCAAGAGGTCATTTGTAGGCAAGACCAGTTTCTCCTAAAAGCCAGTGTTCAGACAATACTGCAGGCTTCCCTGGTGGCTTAGTGGTAAAGAGTCTGCCTGTCAGTGAAGAAATGCATGTTCAATCCCTGGGTGGGGAAGATCCTCTGGAGAAGGAAGTGGCAGCCCACTCCAGTATTCTTTGCCTGGGAAACAGAGAAGCCTGGAGGGCCCCAGTCCCTGAGGTTGCGAAGAGTCGGACATGGCTTAACAACTAACAGAAAGTACTGCACTCACTCTTTAGGAATATTGTCCAGCCAACCTAGAGATATATTAGTATAAAGAACTCAAGAATAAGGATGTCAGTGGAAAAAGAGATACCATATGAGCTAAACTCAAAATAAAGTCTTGAGAGCTGCAATTAACATGCCTACAAGACAAAAAATAAATTCAAAAGTGTCCAAAGAAAAATTAATAATGTAAAATAATAATATTTAGATTCAAACCCCATATTACATCAATCAAAACTGTAAAGTGGGAAGAGACAGTAAGGACAATAAAAACTTCCAAGATTTCTCATTTTCCAAAGATGATACTTAATACATAGCTATAATATAATATTGACCTTGATAGAGATAAAAAAAATCTTGAAATGCTTTTAAATAACAAAAAGATAATCACTATTATAAAAAATGTAATTATAACTTCCAAGCCACTAGAGAAATATGAGCTAAGCAAATAAAATTAATGAAAATATAGCGGAAAAAATAATTACCTATTGTTTTCCACATCAAATTATACTGAATGCATTTTTTTTTCTAGGACTATGAAGGTTTTTTGTCAATAATTTGGAAAGAAGTAAAAATCATACTAACAGGATGCTGTTTATTAATAACATAAAATGAGAGTTTAATCAAAATGTTTTAGATAGGGTGATATACTCATAGCTGGTTAAAATGTTGGATACTGATTTAATTTGCATTCCTATAAATCTGTTTGTATATTTTTTGAGATTCTATCTTCCATGATCAGAAGATGATAGTTAAACAGATCAACTATTCTGAGGCAATTGACTCTATAATGTGATATATAAAGTTAAAACATATTTAAAAGTATTGAGATTTAAACATTAATTTCAAAGGGTACAATCTAGAATTGCTGAAGACCTGGAAAATGAATTCTGTATACATAGAGAGTGAGCCTCTAAGATTCAATTATTAGTACTTCTGAAATGAATTTTAAAATAAAGCCTATGTTTCAACTGGTGGTGGTTTAGTTGCTCAGTCGTGTCTGATTCTTGTGACCCCGAGGAATATAGGCCTGCTAGGCTCCTCTGTCCATGGGATTTTCTAGGCAAGAATACTGGAGTAGGTTTCCATTTCCAACTACCTTTTGACTAAAACTACTAGTTTCTGCATTGATATCTGTGCTCTGCTTTACCCCATAAGATGTTTAATCTTTTGGTTGTTGTTGTTAGGACACAGTCACCCAGTAGAAGCATGACATTTCACCAGGCGTGCTCATGCTATCACATTTTAGCCAATGATGTATCAGGAGATACACTCTGTGCAACTTTAGAAAATATCTTTAAAGGTCAGAAGGCACATCTTTTGAACTCTCCTCACTCTTCCTGAGGGCTTGGTTAGAAAGATATGATGCCCGGAACCCAAGTAAACATCTTGGACCCTGAAGTGGAATCCTCATACTCAGAACAGCCGAGACATAAGACAAAAGGACCACCTTTTGGCAGGACTTAGTGCTATTGTGTCAGTCCTATGCTGTCTACTGGCAGAATTCTTTTCCGTGAGAAACAGACATCTTTCTTATTTCAGATACTGATATAACCAAGCCTAACTGTAAGTGACACACAGCTCCACTGTTGTTCTGCCACTTCTTATCAGAGGTTTTAAAGAAAAACTGCTTTGACAGAAGAGCAACCACAACAGAAGGTTTCACAAGGTCACTATTTGGAGAAGTAACAGAATCATCTTTCATAAAGTAGATCTTATTTGTATGGTAAGGGAACAGCATTCTTCTCTAAAAAGTTTCCTGGTCAGAGATCATTTCTATGATTCAACTATGTAAATATCATGTATTTATACTGTTTGTTTTAATTTTCACTCTACCCATTTTACTAGGATTTTTTTTTTTTTTTGCAAAATTTCTTAGTTACATGATACCAGTTGTGAGAACGAAAAGTTTCCACAGACTGATAAGCACTATCAGAAGCTTTTGGACTTAAAATGTTTCTTCAAACACATTTTGAAAATTTTCATCTTTTAAAATCCAATATACAAGGCTACTTTTGAGTATGAAATAATTATACCATTGACTGTGTATTTATCTTGCCAATAAAGTTTAAAAGCATGGCCATTGCTGCCATGAAGTATGTGATCCTTGAGGATCTTTAGTACTTCCTCTCCTAAATGATGAGAATTTGCCCAGAAATCCTGTTTTTCATCTTTCTTGATAAGGAGTTCTTCATCTAACAGAAATATTCTCTCAGATGAATTGAATAATCCAGGTGTCACTGCCATCCTCCACTGTCTAAATGTCTTATTGTCAAAGTCAAACTAACAAGTTTCTGACACCACAGTATATCTGCTAGATTATAAATCTTAACTTCAGTTTGAGTTGGAGTTAGATGAAATTGCCAAGATCATCTTTAGCTTTAAACACTGGCTGGTTGTCACTGTCCTCCATAGACAAGGCTGGCAATGGAGGACGAGATGGTTGGATGGCATCATTGGCATGGGCAATGAATGGAGCATGAATTGGAGCAAACTCCAGGAGGCAGTGAAGGGCAGGGAGGCCTGGCGTGCCGCAGTCCACAGGGTCGCAAAGAGTCAGACATGACTGAGCAACTGAACAACAAAGCCTTCTGATTCTGAAGGACGCAGGAGAGTTTTCTCACGGCCAGAACCCTCGCAGTGGGAAAGTCAATCAAGAGCAGGCTTGCCCTCTGCTCTCTGCCCCAGCACATCTGGCAATGTTTAGGTAGTGGCTGCAGCAACCTTTTTTTTTTTTTTGGCTCTTCCCTCTTGAGCGCCTTTCCTATTTGCACTCTGCTCCCCCTCTTGGAAGGATTTTCCAGGGAGTGTATACATGGAGGAAGTCCTCCGGGATAACTGCTGGTCTCAGCCACCATATGTGTGTGGCTTTCCCCCTGCCAGACCTGCTGCTCCTCCTCAAAGGTCCTCCAGGGCTGTGCTGGCCCTAGGTCCTCCAGGGCTGTGCTGGCCCTAGGTCCGTCTGCACGAGTGAGATCACCTCCCACCCAGTCAAGGACACGTCCAGACCACTGGGAGCTGGCCGGCTCCCCATCTTCTCCTCCGTCTCATCTCCTCTGGCAGCGAGGCCCCTTCATAATCACTCACTTTTCTAAACAGACATCCATGCAGTCTGAAATGGTTAAGAATTCCTAAAGACTATCTTAAAGACCCCTGTAAACGGGGCTCTGAGGAGCCATAAAGACTGTTACAGGGGCCAGTGCAGGGAGAGGGAAAAGGCTGAGCACTGGGCCTCTGACTCTGCTTCCTGCACAGGCTCTGTTTCTAACCAACTCTCATATTCTGGCTTTTCTTGCAAGAATTTAGTAGAACAAAACGTTCCTTGGCCAGTGAAACAGCTTGCAAACCGCTAACTTGGTTCATATTATTGTCACAAAGGGAATATAATGAAGTAGCATTTCTTTCCCCTGTTCATGTAACTCAATTGTGGCAGCAGTGTGGCTAAAGCTGTTGGGTTGAGAATACTTTTCTTATACTATCTGGACCCTTCTAAATAGTGTACATACACTTTCACAGAACATCCTCTGTGACTAAACCAGAGGAAGAGGGAGAAACGAGAATTTCAGGCTGACTATGATGTTGTGTGTGAGAGAAGGATTTGGAGAGCACTGGGGTCTTTTGGAAATCAGTCCTGAATGTTCATTGGAAGGACTGATGCTGAAGCTGAAGCTCCAATACTTTGGCCACCTGATGCAAAGAACTGACTCACTGGAAAAGACTCTCATGCTGGGAGAGATTGAAGGCAGGAGGAGAATGCGATGGCAGAGGATGAGATGGTTGGATGGCTTCACCAACTCGATGGACATGAGTGTGAGCAAGCTCTGTGAGTTGGTGATGGACAGAGAGGCCTGCGTGCTGCAGTCCATGGGGTCGCAAAGAGTTGGACACGACTGAGCTACTAAACTGACTGGAGTCTCTTGAATCATGCCCAGTATTTATGAATAGTTCTGCTTGATCATGTCAAGATTCTAATAAGGATACTGATGTTTCTCTCTACTTGTAACAAATGAGCATGTATGGATATTGAAATTAAAAACTAATACATTCTTGATACTTATCTGCACAACTCACTGTACCAAATTTTGTATTTGATTGGATCAAATAATTCAGATATAGGCAAAGTGATCTTGAAATCAATATTAAAATATGTGTGTGTATGTTTTAACAGCAACTTATAATTTCTAAGTTAATTTATCACACTATGATCCTCATGCCTGAGTTTTGCAGTCATGTGACAGTATTCATCTTTCTAACTTTTAAAGTCAGCTTTGTAACTCTGTCTCAGAGCAATGTTGGGTAAGCCTTATTCATCAGATATTAAATTAGGCAACAAAGGAATACAATTTATTGGTTTTATAGTGTTTAAGGAAGCATGTTAGAAGGGAGGGAGGAAGATTAGCACAATTGGTTTCAAGTAGAATGTTTTTTTAAAAAATTGGTAAAATCTTCAAATAAGTGACCTAAAATATTAGTCTGAAAATTAAGTCAAATAAACTATCCTTCTGAGGCTTAAGGTTTGATTCATCTGGGTAATTTCTAATTTGGGACTGTGACAAATAAAGCTGCTATAAACATCCATGTACAAGTTTCTGTATGAAAATAAGTTTGTTTTTTTCTTTTAATTTATCTGGGATAAATGCCCATGAGTGCAATTGCCAGCTATATGCTAAGACCTTTTACAGTTTCTTAAAAACTGCCCAGCTATTTTTCAGAGTGACTAGCATCCTACCAGTGACTGTACCATGCCGTACCATCAGCTGTGTACGCTGAGAGTTTATAGTTATACTCCTAACACTCATCGTGTATACTCGGATGCATAAGTAACTCACCATGTACGTTTAGTTATGTATACTTGTGATGCATACTTATGTACCTCACCAGTTATGTACACTCAGATCAAAATCTAGTTTTTCTGCATACTTACTAGCATTTGTTGTTATCACAAGTTTTTATTTGAAACATTCTAATAGGTACATGCTGCTGCTAAGTCACTTCAGTCGTGTCCGACTCTGTGTGACCCCAGAGACGGCAGCCCGCCAGGCTCCGCCATCCCTGGGATTCTCCAGGCAAGAACACTGGAGTGGGTTGCCATTTCCTTCTCCAATGCATGAAAGTGAAAGTGAAGTCACTCAGTCGTGTCCGACTCTTAGCGACCCTATGAACTGTAGCCCACCAGGCTCCTCCATTCATGGGATTTTCCAGGCAAGAGTACTGGAGTGGGGTGCCATTGCCTTCTCTGAATAGGTATATACTGATAGTTATAATCTGTCTTTTGAACATCTTAGCAGGGCATTTTGCTGAGCAAAAGCCTGTAAATTTGCCTATTTCTCCTTTTACGGATCGTGCTTCCTTTAGTTATTCTTTGGGGGTTGATCTGCTGGTGACAAATTGCATTATTTTTCATTCTTCTGGGAATGTCTTCAGCTCACCTGCATTTCTGAAGAATCATTTCACTGGATTTCACATTCTGGGTTGACAGTTATTTTCTTTCAGCGTTTGAAAGATGTTCTGATGCTTCTTTCTGGCTTCTGTTGTTTCAGATGAGAAAATCACCATTATTTGAACTGATATTTCCCTATAAGTTAATGTGCCATTTCTCTCTGGTTGTTTTTATATTTTACTTTCTTTTAATTATTAATTTACTTAATTAATTTAATATTAATTAAATTAATTTTTACTTATGTTTGGCCTTGGTGTGATTTTTTAAAATTGTTATCTTATTTGGGGAATGTTCAGCTTGAGTCTCTAGGATTATGCTTTTCACTAAACTTGGAAACTTTCAGCCACTGTTTCTTTAAGTGTATTTTCAGGGCCATGATCTTTCTACTCTTGTTCTAGGACTCCGAGGTCACAAACGTCAGATCTTTCGTAGCTGTCCCAGGATTCCCTGAGTCCCGTTCCTGTCTTTGTCTGGGTCATTCTGTTCTCAGTCTATTTTCTTTCTGTTGTTCAGGTTGAAGAAGCCATTGATTTGTCCTCAATGTCACTATTTCTGTCCTGTGTCGTCTCTACTCTGCCATTGAACCCACCCAGGAAGTTTTTATTGAAATTATTCCATTTTCCAGTTACGTAGTTTCTATTTGGTTCATTTTGATAACTTCTATTACTGTGCTAAGGTTTTCCTTTTTTTTCCCCTTCATTTTTTTCAAGAGAATTTGTGATTGCTTATTGAAATATCTAGATGGAAAAGATCCTGATGCTGGGCAAGACTGAAGGAAAAAGGAGAAAGCGGTGGCAGAGGATGAGATGGTTGGATGGCATCCCTGACTCAATGGCCATGAATTGGAGCAAACTTTGGGAGACAGCGGAGGAGGGAGGAGCCTGATGTACTGCAGTCCCTGGGGTCACAAAGAGTCGGACACAACTTAGCACTGAAACAATGACAACAAGATGATAGTCGCTTTAAAATCCTATCAGATCATTCTAACAAGTGATTCATCTCAGTGTTGGCTGGTCGTCTTGTGTTTTTTCCTTCAATTTTTTTTTTAATGCTTCTTGGTTTAACAAATTACTTTTCTACATGTATCCTTGATGCATTACATATAATATTAGGATACTCTTTATCCTATTAAAATATATTTTTGTTTTAGTTGTCAGTTCAGTTGAGTTGAGTTCAGTTCAGTTGCTCAGTCATGTCCGACTCTTTGTGACCCCATGAATTACAGCACACCAGGCCTCCCTGTCCATCACCAACTCCCGGAGTTCACTCAAACTCATGTCCATTGAGTCAGTGATGCCATCCAGCCATCTCATCCTCTGTCGTCCCCTTCTCCTCCTGCCCCTAATCCCTCCCAGCATCAGAGTCCTTTCCAATGAGTCAGCTCTTTGCATGAGGTGGCCAAAGTACTAGAGTTTCAGCTTTAGGATCATTCCTTCCAAAAAACACCTAGGACTGATTGCCTTTGGGATGGACTGGTGGATCTCCTTGCAGACCAAGGGACTCTTCAGAGTCTTCTCCAACACCACAGTTCAAAAGCATCAATTCTTCAGGGCTCAGCTTTCTTCACAGTCCAACTCTCACATCCATACATGACTACTGGAAAAACCATGTAAGTCCTGGATTGTTTTAGGAGCTGTAGTTCTGATGACATTTGAATGTTTAGAGGCTTTGCAAATGCTATTCTAATCATTTATTCCTGTGGCGTTCCTGGGGTTTCTGGCAGATCCTTGCAAGTACTACCTGCCCTTTGCAGTGCCATGGGGTGAGAGGTTCAGGAAACGCTGGGCTTGTGGTGGATGGTGTCACCGCTGCCCCGGGTGGAGCAGGAGCCCTGCCGATGCTGACAGTGGCAGATCAGGCCTGCGACTACCCAGGTTGTGGGGTGACCTCCCCGATGCTTCTGCGGAGGGTCCCCTGGGAAGAGAGTGCACGAGTTCCCGGAGAGGCCTTCCTGACAATGGCGTTGGGCAGTGGTGGGCCTCCCTGGTAGGTCTCTACTGGACTGCCCCTTTCCAATCCTTTGGCCAGAAACAGCAGGCTTTGCCTTTTTTTTTTTTTATTTAATTGGAAGATAATTACAATATTGTGATGGTTTCTGCCCTGTGTCAACATGAATCAGCCATAAGAATACAATTTCTCCCTCTCTGTTAACCTCCCTCCCACCTCCCGCGCCATCTTACCCTTCTAAGTTGTCACAGAGCACCCACTTTGGGTTCCCTGTGTCATACAGCAAATTCTACCATCATTTGACAGGAGAGGGCGTGGAGCAAAGGGAACCCTCTTGTACTGTTGGTGGGAATGCAAAGTGATATAGCCACGATAGAGAACAGTATAGAGATTTCTTAAAAAAAAAAAAAAACAAAACTAAGACTAAAACTACCATATGACCCAGTAATCCCACTACTGGGCAAATGTCTTGAGGAAACTCTAACTGAAAAAGACACTAACATAGTGTGCGCTCACTCACTCAGCCCTGTTTTGACTCTTTGGAGCCCTGTAATTATAGTCCAAGGGCTTCTCTGTCCATGAGACTTTCCAGGCAGGAATACAGGACTGGGGTGCCATTCCCTTCCCTAGGGAATCTTCCCAACCCAGGTGTTGAACCCACATCTCTTGTGTCTCCTGCATTGGCAGGTGAATTCTTCCCCATGAGCGCCATCTGGGAAGCCCTTAAGGTGATAAGTGGAGATGTTTATTACTGGAATATCAGTTATTGGTGATCTTTTAAAGTCTTTCTCCTACTACCTTCCCTACTGCTGTCCTAGATTCATTTACTCCTACTTTCTTAATATCCACCCAAAGAACACATTGATTCTGCCTTTGAGCCTTGTTCATAGTTGCATACCAACCACAGTTGCACACACTCCTCACGTTCTCCCACGTGAGATCAAAATATCAACATCATTTCTTGGTTGATGCTAAAGCTAAATGTGTTTTCATTATCTCAGGGGGTTTTCTTTAACACAAGTTAGGATATGTGCAACCAGAATAATAACTGTGGTGTTTCTGTGATCTGAAAAACAACTGGGAACATTTCAAGAGATAAACCAGAGGACAAATGAAATCACAGGTATAAAGCACCACATAAATGTTTATTATTATTAAGGCAACACGAGAGGATTCAACCTCACCTTTGCTTTTTTATTCAATTTCTGAGTGATCAGAGCCGTAGGAACCATTACAGACTATTATGCCAAATATTAAAAATAATCTTTCAAAACCATCCGCCATTGTCAGCTTTCCCTGATAGTATCAGAGGGGTTTCTATATTAAATAATAGCAAATGATTTCAGATAAAATGCTTCTGCAACAGTTAATCATAAAAAATTCTTTTTTAGTACACGATGCATTGGTCATCTGGAAAAAGAAAATTCTTTACTAATATGTCATTATGAAACTTTTATCTGCTTACTATTGACTACAAATATTACTAATATCCCAAACCTTTTTGTTTTAATCTTAAGAAACTCAATTTTCAATAACGGTGTCTTGTCACAATCATATATCAACCACTCTAACCTTACATCAAGCTGTATTATATTTTATTATATTAACTTCTCTGCACCACAACATCTGTTGGCTGAATGGATGGGTCTTAATCAGTAAGTAAACTTAGCTTCATTTTATTATATATTCGATTCTTGACATATTCAAGGAATGGAATACCTGGAATTATTATTTCTTTGAGCTTTTATTTATAGCCAAGTTTTGTTTTCCTAAATATGTGTGAGAAGATATTTTGATCTTCATTGTTTTTTAGGCAACAGTAACTTGTGAATTAAAAACAAATTCCTTAGACAAACTGAAGGCATAGGAAAGGACTGCATCAGTGTCTTAGCATAAGTGGGACATTAATAATTTCTTTGAATGCTAAACTGAGAGACATAATTTGTTTGAGCATGGAGGTGAGAGATAAATATGTTCTCTAAATTCCACTGGTCATGTATGGATGTGAGAGTTGGACTATGAAGAAGGCTGAGTGCTGATGAATTGATGCTTTTGAATTGTGATGTTGGAGAAGACTCTGGAGAGTCCCTTGGACTGCAAGGAGATCCAACCAGTCCATTCTGAAGGAGATCAGCCCTGGGATTTCTTTGGAAGGAATGATGCTAAAGCTGAAGCTCCAGTACTTTGGCCACCTCATGAGAAGAGTTGACTCATTGGAAAAGACTCTGATGCTGGGAGGGATTGGAGGCAGGAGAAGAGGACGACAGAGGATGAGATGGCTGGATGGCATCACGGACTCGATGGACATGAGTCTGAATGAACTCCGGGAGTTGGTGATGGACAGGGAGGCCTGGCGTGCTGCGAATCATGGGGTCGCAAAGAGTCGGTCATGATTGAGCGACTGAACTCAACTGAGTGAGGAGTGGAGAACAGGAGGCTGGATTTAAATGGGAAACTTCCAGGACACTGCTGTTAAGCAGAGACCTGAGGATGACAATGAGCTGGGTGTATTGGTCAGAAGAATCTTTGTCATCATGAAATCCTCTAGTTTACTTCACAACTGGAGTCCTAGAGATAAGCATCTGGTGATATTTTGTCCATGAATTTGAATGAACTTTATTTTTAATTTATTTCATAGCTAGAAGTTTGTACCTCTTAACTTCCTTCATCTATTTCGCTTCCCAGCTCCCCACTCCCACCCCGCCCCTTTCTTCCCTTCTGGCCAATTTGTCCTCTGCATCTGAGTCTGTTTCTGTTTTGTATCTTAGATTCCACATACACATGAAACCATATGGCATTTTTCTCTCTCTGTCTGACTCATTTAACTTAGCATAAAGCCCTCTGGGTCCAACCATGTTGTCACAAATGCCAAGATTTCATTCTTTATTATGACTGAGTAATATTCTACTATATATATGTAGCATGTCTTCTTTATCCAGTCCTCTTTCAATGGACTTTTAGATTGCTTCCAAATCTTGGCTGTTGAAAACAGTGCTGCAACGAACATAAGGATACATCTCTGTCTTGAGTTGGTGTTTTTGTTTTCTTTGGATAAATACCCAGAATTGGGATCGCTGGATCCTATGGTAGTTCCATTTTTAGTTTTCTGAGGAATGATTACACTGTTTTCCCTAGTAGCTCCACTAGTTTACATTCACACCAACTGCGCATGCGGGTTCCCTTTTCTGTACATTCTCACCAATATCCATTCTTTCTTGTCTGGGTGATACTTTATGCAAAATAATGTCCATTGTTTGTTCATATTGTGGGAAGGTAGTTAAAATGGTAAAATAATCCTTGTTTCCTAAGACCCGTCTCTACCCAGGCTACTCATAGTTTCTTGAATAAGTTAGTAAATAAAGAACTTATGTATTGCATAAAACAGGTTTGAAAACTATTATTTTTTTTCAAGATACATTTTTATTTATTAAAATCTATACAGAAACTCATTAAAAATGTTTTTAAAAATCTGCCAATCCAATATCAGAGATGAGCTCCATCATATTTTAAATTATCTCATAAAACTATCCTCTCGTCTATGTCTTAAGAAACACATAATTATATAAAATACAGGATGGAGTTCTAGACCACCTGGTAGGCTTAGAAATGAAAGTCTCCTGCAGCTCCTTAAGTTGAAGAAAACTAAAATGAAGCAACTTCATGTCTTCCCCTGAGCTGGGCAAGCACCTACACCACCCCATAACAGTATCTTAAAGGACATCTTTGGCAAATGGAACTGCTGAGTCATCTGATTTCAAAGCCTATGCATTTGGTAATTATAACAATGGTTATTCCACTTCCTTTCTGCAGAAAGGAAAGGAAAACTCTTTGTTTCCTACAGTTCTGATATAACCCTATGAAATAAATTTTTCACAGATAACAAAAATAAAACAATTTTAGGGAAAGTAACAAAATCAGATTCAGAAGGATACTTGGCTGAGCTCTTTCACTTTGGTCTTGGTATTCCTAGAGGTTAAGTTTAGCTTGGCACTTTCTAGGGAGAGAGTTATGTTATTGTTCCTGGTTCAAGTTATTATATTTATCAGCCTAAATCTTAGCTTTGCTTGTTGGGATCTGTTAAATGTATTGTGGAGTTAAACTCTTAATTCCTGACTGTTTTCAATTTGTAAAGCAACATTTTAGTTGTTTCACCATGGGTATATTCCCTACACTCTAGGTCAAATATTTGTTGTTTAGATGCTCAGTCATGTCCGACTCTTCACAACTCCATGGACTGTAGCCCACAGGGCTCCTCTGTCCATGGGATTTTCCAGGTAACCCACTGGAGTGGGTTGCCATTTCCTTCTCTAGGGCATCTTCCGAACCCAGGGATTGAACCTGTGTCTCCTGCATTGGCAGGCAGATTCTTTACCACTGAGCCACCTGGGAAGCCCAGGTCAATCATTATGCCTACTTTAATGATTATGCTTTTAATTAGTAGCACGTTATGACTGTGCTGAGTACCTGGTGACATAATTGCAGATTTAAGACATGAGGAGCAAGAAATAGTTGGGCTGAAATCTCAAGTTTTGTCTTCAACTATCCTCCTCAAACTTTAGGAGTAATTTCCACTCTGTCCCTCCAGTTTTATTTGTGCTCGTAATTCTGTTTTCAATATTAACTGAATTTGAAAGTATACGAGGTACCAATGCTTACTAATTAAGGATGCCGACTCTGCAGCCACACTGCCTGGGTTCAAACCCTGGTTTTGTGTTATTAATTTCTCAAAGTCTTGGTCATCTCATCTGCAAAAGAGGGACAATAATACTTTGCTCAAAGTGTAAATAAATTAGTACATAACAGGAAGGTCTTCCAAGTGGTAATAGCCCAATAAATACTATGTTATTATCTCTATTTTATTATAATCATTCAAAGTGAGATATGATTGTATACGGTGGACCTTGTGTTTTTTCCAATTGGTTTTCTTTTCCTTCTTTCTCTTTCACTTCCTTTCCTCTAGTCCATCACTCTTTCCTTCCTTCATTCTAATTTTCTTCTTTCACAAGTATAGTTTTGAGTGAATCCACATTGAGGCAAGCCCACACACATATCTTGACAATTCCTAACTTTGCAGTCCAGCTGTTAACTCTGCTCCTCTTGGGTCTTGCGAGGTATCATAGTATTTCGGGGGAAGTATGGAATGTTTTTCTATTTACCATATGCTGATGCATGAGGCTCACTTCAATAGAATTGATATAAGTTATTCCCAATTGTTATGCTACAGCAACATCAGTCTATTAAAAAGGCAGCTACACTGGGATCAGAAGAATCCCAAGATAAAACATGATTTTCACAACAGCATCTGTTTTCTAATTAGGACTGCTTAGTGGCAATTTTCACCCAATAATTTAGTTAAATTTTGTTCTCAAAGTATAAATATCCTTTGAAGGCACATGGGTGAAGTTGAATCAATAAGTGCATTATTGTAAATTTCTTCATAATTATATATTGATAAACAGAATAAGGTTATACGATATCCATTTTCTATATCACTTCATACCTCAGACAACTTAGTAGAAAACTGCATTCTTACATTGTTTTTGAACAAAGCTCTGTTTTGTATAAACTACATTTCGTTTTAAAGCAATATAATTTCAGCATAGCATACCTTTCACACCCTATAAACTCTGGGCATCTGGGTTACATTTTGTCTCTTTAAATTTTTCAGAGGGGCTTCCTTGGTGGCTCAGTGGTAAAAAATCCACCTGCAAATATAGGAGACATCAGTTGGATCCCCTAATCCAGGAGGATCCCACGTGCCACAGAGCAACTAAGACCACGTGCCACAGTCATTGAACCTGTGCTATAGAGCCCAGGAACCACAGCTCCTGAGTCCATGTGTCCAACTCCTGAAGCCCGAATGCTCTAAAGACCATGCTCTTCAGCAAGAGAAGCCACTGCAGTGAGCAACCCTGGAGGAAACTGACGCAGCAACGAAGACTTGGCACAGCCAAAAATAAATAAAAAAATTAAAATTAATGTTATCAGAGAATTTTATATGAAAAACTTCAATGACTTCTAAGAAAAACATTGCATTCTGTTCTATGTTTTTAAGCCTCCTAGAGAATCCTGGGAGACAGACGTTAAGATAATTCAATTCAGTCAGTCTGCCATCTCTCCCATAACCTTGATTAACCATCAGCTTAGAATGCTGTTTTTATCTGCAGACCTCTATTCCTTCCATATGCTATTGATCACATACTTATATATGTTTACCAGGTATACTATAATGTGCAAAGTTGTGTGATTTAAAATATGCTGCCCCGTTTTCAGTAAAAGGGGCCTCATTTTTGTTTAAGAAAATGTGGCCACCGTACATATACCTACTAATTAATGTATCACTGTCTCTCAACCAGAGGTGTGGCTATGTCCTGGGGATGAACCTGTTCTCTGCTGACCTCTTGAGGAAAGACCTTGGAGGTCAAGTGTGCAGTGGAAAAGAGGCTGTGTTTCAGGCAGATGCAAACTTCCCCTTGAATGAATGCTCAGCACCTAATAGGTTTTTCAGCAGAGCCAAGTCATTTAGTCTCTTCTTATAGGAAACAGAGATAATACTCCTTCCTCTCATTTTAAATAGTATTAAAATGAGATTACGTGTTCATGACTAGCCATGATCTTTGACACTTCATGGGTGCTCAATCTGCATTAAGAATGACTATGAATAACAATAATTTATTATAAATCATTACATAAATGAAACTATCTTCTAGTTCACGATCATGCTATTTATCTCACCAGGTCTCATCTTGAAATATTGGCCATATATTTCTGTGAGACGACTCTATGTTTCCTGGTATGTGTGTGATTTGAAACAGTATTTCTCAGCTATGTGTCACCTCCACTGTTTCCTTCCTCAGATTCACTGAGCCAGAAGCTTCAGGGGTGGTTGTGTGCTTAACATCTCACAGGAATTCTGAAGTGAAATCTGGTTAACAACCACCAAGGCAAACATCTGAATGGGGTTCAGGAACTCACATTTCAAAAAAAGAAACAATTTCCCCCTTTCATGATAATGAGCAGGGATCTTCACGGAAAGCTGCTGTGTCAGGTACCAGAAACTTGTATAACCCACATAGGACCATTTCCAAGGAGTGGTGGATACGAGATTATGCTGACTCTGGGCCCTCCAGGTATGTCAGTTTTATGCAAGTGGAAGCTAGGAACGATGAACAGCAGAAGCACCTTCTAATCAGTATCCTCCCCGCCTTGGAAGTGGGAATTTTTCTTTGACCAGCCGACTCAGCAGAACTCAGTCATCCAGGGCTGTTTCCGTCTGTCTTGGGTCCTACTCTTTGTCTCTTCCTGAGCCACCACGTGGGAGGATGCCCATCTTTACCGTAGCCTTCCTCGCTTCAAAGATGGTTCCCTTAGCATTGTGGAATCACCCAAGATATTTGCCTGAGTTTGCATCATTGTCAAATGTCACCACATGGTGAATTGTTGGCTAGCATCTTTCCTGTCACCCCAGATCCCAAGGCAGGACAAGTGGAAGAAGGTGATTGTGATGCTTGGGTTTCATTCACAGTTGGTTGGTATTTAACTCCAGAACCGGGTGCAGAATAATGGCCTCTGGGTATTTGGCCGGAGAAGGCAACAGCACCCCACTCCAGTACTCTTGCCTGGAGAATCCCATGGATGGAGGAGCCTGGTGGGCTGCTGTCTATGATGTCACACAGAGTCGGACACGAGTGAAGCGACTTAGCAGAGCAGCAGGGTATTAGGCTCATTATAGATTCCACCCTCCTCCATAAAATATTCTTTAGACTTTGCTTGTATCTGTTTTCTGCTTTCTGAACTGATATTTAGAGTGATTCTTGGACATGAAAACTCAGGCCATATTCAGGAAAAGAGAAAAATTGTGCCCTGAGAACAACTTAAATCAAAGTGGGATAAGAGGCGAGCTCAGCTTATTATACAGAGTGAAGTAAGACAGAAAGAGAAAAACAAATGTCACATATTAACACATACACATGGGATCTAGAAGCATGGTACTGGGGAACCTATTTGCATTACAGCAAAGGAGACACAGACACAGAGAACAGACTTGGGGGCACAGCGGGGGAAGGGGAAGTTCCGTCGCTCAGTCGTGTCCGACTCTTTGTGACCCCATGGACTGCAGCCCGCCGGGCCTCCCTGTCCATCACCAACTTCCAGAGTCCAACCAAACCCATGTCCATTGAGTCGGTGATGCCATCCAACCATCTCATCCTCTGTCATCCCCTTCTCCCCCTTCCTCCAATCTTTCCCAGCATCAGGGTCTTTTCCAAGGAGGATGGCACGAATTGAGAGCGTGGCATTGAAACGTATACATCACCATATGTAAAATAGATAGCTAGTGGGAAGTAGGTATCTCAAACTCAGTGGCCTGTGACAACCTAGGGGAGTGGGATGAGGTGGGAGGAAGGAGAGAGGTTCAAAATGGGGGGATATATGTATCCCTATGGCTGATTTGTGTTGATACATGGCAGAAACCAACACAATACAGTAAGACAATTACCCTCCAATTAAAAATAGTAAATTTTAAAAATAAGGTGAACTCAGGGAATAGAGAAGATTAACCTAACAAACAGCCTTTGCTTACCTCTAGGACAAATAGCTAAATCTTCCATTTTCAACAGTTTTATTTGCACAATTAGTTTAATACTTCAATTACCTGGGCAATCTTTTTAAAAATTAATCAAGCTTTTAAATGATTTTGCTTTAATTTCTCTGCAAATGCAAAGGAATTGCACTTGAGATGCATAAGGAAATGCAAACTACATCTCTGCTTTGACCACCAAAGGCTTGTTAATGGTCATAACTCTTTGCAGTATCTTTTAAACTGTAATTCTCCAGTAAGAATGGCACACAGAACATTTACAACATATACCAGCAAGAAAATCTGGTATTAGTACTTTAGCACCTTCTATATTCTATGGGGAGAAAGGTGGAATACATTACTAAAACCAGGAACAAAATTAAGGGTAAATGAATTCATTCATTCATTTACACCCAGTCGGCAAATATTTAGTGACAGCCTTCCTCTGAGCAAGATTCCATCTGGAATTTTATCAAGGAAAAAGACAGGCAGGGTTTCTCTTCTCACACAGCTTTCAGTTTAGTGAAGGAAGGTGGTAAATATTAATAAGTAAATAGAGAAGAAAAATATAAGGCTAAATTAATCTTGCAACAAAAGCTTTTATTTTTAAACTAAAACATTCCTGTATCCAATTGTAGAAAGGAGCCATAGAAATATGTTATTAAAGATTGTCAACCTGTGAAGGTTATTCATCCTTTGTGTTTTTATAGAAAACTCACTTAACCCTGAGTAAAAAGGGAAAGAAGAGACTAAAAACCATTAGGATAGCTAGTATTAAACGAACTCCGGTGGAAGAGGCTCCTTTGATGATCTCCTGATGTGAGGGTCACCAGGTCAGGAAATAGACACCTGTCCTCTCATTCCCTAGCTGCTCTCCTTAGCTATTTCATCACATGTACTTACTCGGGTCACCTGAATGGTTACCATCCTCCTTTGTTCCCTTTTTTTTCTGAGGGCATTCTTTGTCCGTGTGACTTGAGAGGAGTCAATTATTTTTGACAACAGCTACAGAGAGAAAAGCAGAGATGAGGGAAATATTCACCACTTGGAAATCCTGAGATTCCAAGCACTGGGCTTTCTACTCTCACAGACTTTTAGGAACTTTGGTCGGTTTATATATATATATATATATATATATATATATATATATATATTTTTTTTTTTTTTTTT
>SJXQ01000828.1:179465-277830 GCA_006408695.1 Aepyceros melampus | reverse complement strand
CGAATCAGTTATTGGAAGGAAATTGTTTTGATATGGTCTGGCCATAATCGGTGAAGCTAGTATCCTATATCTGTTTATCATATCAATGAGATTTGAGGAGCATTTAAAGACGATGTGCTCATCTAGTTCAGCCTAAACTCCCTTCCTGTTAATCTGGGCCAAACATGGATAAAATGGGTTTTAAATCTCAGCAAGTGATTTAAAAATTACACAGACACCTGCGTATTTAAGAGGCAAAATCTGTTTTTAGAACTTGCAGGAGCTATTCATGTAAAGTAAATAAGATGCTTTGACAAGCAACCTAATATTTAGACACAGAGGTCCAACAACTTTTAAAGATACTGGTACAAGCAGTTCTTTCACCTGGATAGTCTGTATTTTGAAGACAGCTTGTGATAATTGTCTGCCGTCAACAGGCTGTGCTGAAGCTGGAAACGGCCGCCTGCAGTCCTTGTCCGTGACTTGTAGTACCGTAATGACCTGCTTTCACCCCGTGTAGATTTGTTTTTTCCCAGCAGTGAAAGATGTCTTAATAGAGAATCACGGGACTCCTACAGGTGCAAGCCAGCCATAATCGAGCTCGAATCTGACCACAGGCTGGAAACAGACGCCAGCAAGCTCAGGTGGAGAAATGGAAGATGCAGATTCCATAAGCAGGGGCTCCTCCGAGTCCTCCTGGAGATATAAAGGGCGTGCACGAGGCGGTGCCTGATTCCTCTCATACCAAAACCGCTGTGCTCTTCTGTGTATGGTGTTTATTCAGGGCTAAGCCGGGCCGACAGCGACCTCCTTGAGAGAAGAGGACACAACTGATTCACCTTTTCAACATCTATATGCGGTACCTACAGTGCCGAAAAGAAAAGCTTGCCGAACTAAGGTGATGAAAGGAGTTAGTTATAACAAATACGATGGTATTTTTACAATGAAATCTTTTTTGTAAGGATAGACACTGACACACCAGGTTTTTTGTTTTTATTTTCTAGTCTAGGTACACATGTTTGTTCAAACACCTTAGTGTCCCCAGTTGATGGGTTCTCTGGGAAAGAAAATCAAATATCTTTGCCTTTGTATGGGCTTACCCAGTAGACATTCTACCATAAGCACAAAGTATTATACCATTATGCGTTTGTGCAGCTACTAATATAGAATATGGAATTTCTGTTCTGAGTCTGGGTGGTGCCCCTTGTGGTACCCATGAAATTCTGTAAATTGATACGTGTTTTACATATGGAAAATTCAAATATTGGGAAAGTGTGCCGGAGAAGAACAATTAATGTTTCACCTCTATTGAATGATGTTGTCTCATTTGCTCCAGAAAGAAAGGCATGACATTCAGTAATAGTTTTATCTTCTCCAGGAGGTCTCTGCTGGCCTACCTGCTGCCCCCTACCCACACGTCTCTACCACACAATCCTGGTGATACGAAATGCAGAGCATATGGTGTGGAACTTCATCACACTGTTTAGCACATGCTGTCTGTGGTTATCTGTTCATATGTGCATCTCCTAATTGACCATGAACACTTCAAGGGAAAAGACCTGATTCGTGTTTGAACCCTTAGCATGGATCACAGAGTTTGGCTCAGTAAGCTCTCAAGAGCCGTGAGCAGCACTGACCTGGAATGACTTCCACTTGGGTCTAACAGTAAAATACTCATTACTTACCCAACTTACTCAGGGGACATGTCTCTGGCCTCATTTTCATGTGCATCCTGGCTGTGATTTGGGCTACTGCCAATCAACAGGGGACATAGAAAAGCAAACTGGTGGGTGAAACTAACTGGACCTAAGATACCCTCATTAGCAGAGTGTGGGCAAATGGGCCAGATAATCATAGCCTATGGTTAACATGGAAACTTGGTTATGACTTGGATGTTAATTGATCTTGCCAAATACTTCCTTTTGTTTGAAAGATATTTATAATATTACAGCTACAAAAACAAGATTTAGTGAACATTTACAATTTTCCAAATACCTAGATAAATGAAATTTTTGTTTCAGTTAATCATGTGGATAACATTGCTAACTTCTTCTAATACATATAGTTTGCTCAATTTTAAGATATTTTGATTTATATTTTAAAGCATATGGCAGAAAGGGGAAAAATTATCTGCATAATTCAAGCTAAAATTTTATTTCACACTATATTTCTCTACCAACATGTTTTTGTTGCTTCTTTTTCACCCTTATTTCCTCATTGCTGGTACAGAGTGAATAAAAGTAGCAGAATTTATTAAGAGCTTACTATATGTTAAAAGGGCTTCCCTGGTGGCTCAGATAGTCAAGAATCTGCCTGCAATGCTGGAGGCCTGGGTTAGCTCCCTAGATTGGGAACATCCCCTGGAGGTGGGCCTGGCAACCCACTCCAATATTCTTGGCTGGAGAATCCCCATGGACAGAAGAGCCTGGCAGGCTATGCAGTCCACAGGGAAGCAAAGAGTAGGACATGATTGAGTGACTAAGCACAGCACAGCATATGTTAAAAACCATACTATAATGTGCTACATGGCATTAAATCTCACAATATTAAGTCTTTCTCAAATATCCTCACAATAATCCTTTGAGATAGGTGGGTTTATTATTTGAGTCCTAAGAAGGTTAAACTACTCCCTGAAGTTCAATAAGAACATAAACTATCTTTTTAATCACCACTATTCATAAATATATGTTGAACATTTTTGTTGAATGTATTTTGAGCAAACAAATAGTAATTTTAAATAATACACTAATTTCTATTACTTCATAAGTCTTTTTGTTGATAATTTGGGAAACTTTAAAAGAAATCCCACAGGAAGAAAAGAGAGAGAGAGAGAGAGAGAGAGAGAGAGTGGGGGAGAGAGAGAGAAACAGAGGCAGAGAAGTTTATGATGAAAAATGCAACAAATCATGTCTGTGGTCCAATAAATTACAAATTTTCTAAGCCCCGGAATTTAGAAAAATAAATGACATACTTTATTATTTGAAAGCAAACTAGGTCATTTGCAACCTTATTTTTTCAGATGTTTATTTGATATAAAAATATGTTCTGGACATTCTTTAATGATTTTTCCTTTCAGAAGTCTTTGGTACGGGAACCTATCTGAAAACTTTTATTACTATGAATATGTAGAAAATCCAAGTGCAAAAGTCATGGAATTTTTTTGCTTTAAAATGAATAATGATCACCGAACAGGTCAACTTCCTACTTGTTGGTACCTGAGGCAAGTTTGTCTATACAGCTACATGAAGAGTAAAATGTTCTCAAGGCTTCCCTCTCAGCAATCTAGAAAGCCTAAGTAGAAGGAGAATCATCTGTAAGAGATAAACATTCCTAAAAATTAAAGATGCTCAAAAAATAAGTGTTGAGTGAAAGCCTAGGCAAATTAATTGTGTTGACTGTAGTTGGGAAGTGGTGGCGCTTGGCGTGTTGGGAATGGCGCTGCATATGGGCTAGTGGTTGGGATTTTCCTTGAGCTAGCTCCATGAACTTGGGCAAAACACAGATACCCACTTGCCTCGTGGCTAACATAATGACAGTAGCACCCGCCGTGTTTACCCCACTGGTTTGTTTTGCTTTATTTTTAGGGTTGCATGACCTTACCTGGTGGCTCAGACAGTAAAGAATCTGCCTGCAGTGCAGGAGACCCAGGTTGGATTCTTGCTGAGAGAATTCCATGGACAGGTGAGTCATTCCCTGAACGTTGGTTATTGTACTATACTTCTGTTACTTTTCAAGATAGGTAAATTAAAATTGTTTTCTTTAGTTTTTTGTATTTGTTTTTTATGTATTATTTCTGTGAAAAGTTTTATGAACCTAATAAAATATAGTACTATAGCCTATTGTGTTATTTGAGGACCTAGACTCTGGAGAGTCCCTTGGACTGCAAGGAGATCCAATCAGTCCATTCTGAAGGAGATCAGCCCTGGGATTTCTTTGGAAGGAATGGTGCTAAAGCTGAAACTCCAGTACTTTGGCCACCTCATGCGAAGAGTTGACTCATTGGAAAAGACTCTGATGCTGGGAGGGATTGGGGGCAGGAGGAGAAGGGGACGACAGAGGATGAGATGGCTGGATGGCATCACGGACTCGATGGACGTGAGTATGAGTGACTCTGGGAGTTGGTGATGGACAGGGAGGCCTGGCGTGCTGCGATTCATGGGGTCACAAAGTGGGTTATTCCCAAGTGAGCAATGTGAATGAGAGTTTTAAGGTTATGAATATATTAATTGGAATAAAACTTGGAAGAACATACTTGAGGGGTCAAATTTCACAGAAGACTGACATCATAGAATAACCTTCTCTACAGTGTATTCAATTTCAGTTTCTGCTAAGAGGTCAATTTTTATAAAGAACTCATCATGCAGTAGAGAGACCAAGGCATTGTGATTAGAAGCAGAAATGATTTATGAAAATGTTAAAAATATTAAACTCTTAAAAGAAGTCTTAATTTGCATGGTTTCTGCCCCTACCAACAACTGTTCTTAACTCTCCCAGTTTTTATTTTTATATGATATATTGATACACACAGTGTGTAAGATAGTGGATATTTCTTTGTGTGTTTTTTTATTCCACAAAAAAATTACATTTGAGAAATTTGACTTCTTAAAATACTTCATGTCACCTAACTCTGTAGCTAAAAAGGAAACAAAGTTCCCTTCCTAATAATTACATCCAACATGTAAATAGTTAATGAGGCTCTATTCCAATTATTCTGAGAATGAATCTCTTGAAAGAGAATGAGTAATCTTTCCCAAGTGTTTCCTCTAATGTTTAAAGGAATTTGTTCCTGTTTTTAAAGTTAATGTGCTGATTATTAATTGAGGAAAGTGTCCTTTTTTTCAGAAATAGTAACTGACAATAGATAAAGAAGAAAACATATGCCCCAAAAAGAAGGCAAAGAAAGCAAAAGAGGGGAAGAAAAGAACTAAGTTTTGTTTTAAAGCCATGATTTCGCTAGGCACTTTACATAGACTCCTTGATGAAATTCACATTCAATCCTATAGGCATGTGTTACCTGCCCCCTGCACCCACCCACACACCCTCGACACAACCACCACCAATTTTCCTGAAGAGAAGGCTAAGAGTCAGAGAGATTAAATAACTTTGCTCAACGTTCTTGTGGCAGGACTGAAACATGATCTGACCTCAAAGTCCAGGCAGGCAGTTGTTGGAGAGTTAGGATAAAATGATGTTGAATGTAACAGTATGGGAAACACATTAACTTTAATTTTCACTTTAATGTAATTGTCCTGTAATCTTTGGTAAGAAGATACACAGAACTCTAAATATTATCTTGAGTTTTTAGAGTGTCGGTTTGGATTTTTCAATATGTGAGTGGCAATTTTATACTTGGCATGTTCAAATTAAGAAAGAATTTCTGAACAGAATTTTTCTTTTCTTTTTTTTGTTCTTTGGGTAAGTTGATAATTTATTAGAATTTGCCTGTGTAGACACTGCTACTATAGGCACGGAAAGGCCATTTCTTGCTTCTGTGACTCCTTTTATTACATTGCACAACTGGAATTTTAGTTAGGGAGAAACAAAAGAACGACTTCCCTAAATTAGATTAACCTTTGCACCTTTGGCAGCTCAAGTTAAGCCTCAAACTGCCCTGAAGATGAAGTGGGATCTGGGGCACATGGACTTTCCTTTGACAGGTTATGTTAAGAAATTATATCCAAGTAGAATGACAGCCGGGGAGAAAAACACAAGCACGACCATAAGAAATCATGTTTGACTGAATCTAAAGTGTGTAAGCTTGTCTGTATGAGATTGAAGAGATACAGGAGCTGCCTGTGAGACTCAGATGAGCTATAATAAAAGCAGAATTATAGATAGACAAAACAGTAATTATTAATGAGCTCAATATCCATACAGATAGTTGTAAAAAAAATTAGATTTGCAGAAGTAATTGACAGGTGCCCATTACTTTCTGGAAAAGGAAAAGCAATAATGGAAAACTGAAAATGTACTAATTCACGAACTTTCCTATAGAAATTTAAAATGTAATCAACTCAGTAGATCAGACTATATCATACTAGAAATTTATATTTGTAAAGTGTGTGAGTATACAGGAGGCAGTGAAAAGAACATTATTTTATTTTATTTTAAAACTTAGAATTTCCTTCATATATCTTTCTAAAGTGATTGAAAGTGTTTATATCTAAATAAATACTATGATATATTACTATATACACACTGAATATATTGTATGATATCCATGTATAATTAGATACATGTATCACATATATATCACATATGTGTGTGATATGTTTATAGACGCATAAAGACAATTACATGTATATGTTATGAAATATGATATGTATTCAGTTCAGTTCAGTTCAGTCGCTCAGTCGTGTCTGACTCTTTGCGACCCCATGAATCGCAGCACGCCAGGCCTCCCTGTCCATCACCAACTCCCGGAGTTCATTCAGACTCACGTCCATCAAGTCAGTGATGCCATCTAGCCATCTCATTTACTTGGTGGCTCAGATGGTAAAGAATCTGCCTGCAATGCTGGAGACCTGAGTCCAAACCCTGGGTCAGGAAGATCCCCTGGGGAAGGAAATGGTGACCCACTCCACAATTCTTGCCTGGAGAATTCCATGAACAGAAGAGCTTGGTGGGCTAAGTCCATGGGGTCACAAACAGTTGGACATGACTGAGCAACTAACACTTGCTACAGAATGTTCACCAAAGCAAGTTGGTGGAAAGAAAAGGTTTATGTTAAAAAGTATAATATACAATGTGTATATACATATATATATAATATGGTTAAATGTAAACTCAGTCACAATCATGTTTATATCTTGTACCACTGGCCAATGCTTGATTTTGGTAAAAACATCAAGTTATATAAGAGGCGTAAAGACATACTGGAATATAGTAAACATGAAATAGTTAACAGCAAAATACTGAAAAGCAAATAAACAGAAAGAAAAAACAGATGAAAAGAAGGAATACTTATGCCATTAATATTTATGAGTCATCATTATTTAACACATTAAAAGTGCCAACTATGGATGCTCTTAAATAATGTTTGAATCAATGAATTCAATATACATGATGAATCAATTTTAAAAATTTGCATTTATTACAACATAAGTATTCATATATTTTGAAACTCACTCTATGTGATAATATTTATTATACTGTGGCATTTATGAACTGGCATATAGAATATATACCTCCTAATTTATCCCAAAGCAGTTTCTAATTGCCTGTTCATGAAAAATAATTTGGTATGCTATTTATTTAAAAGAGAAGTAGGAAATTATAAGTGCCTTGATTCCTTTTTAGTTATTTCAAAGGAAGGATAAGAATGCAGGGGAAATGTGGGTCTTTTATGGCTTAGCTAGGCATTATAGGATTGTAAATACTTTTTCCATAATTTTTTTCAAATTTTGTAGTTAAAGAATTGTTTTTGGTAGTCATGCAGAAATGATTAAAAGACTAGAAAAGAGGATCAATAGGAAAAGTTTGAAAGGATTGCATTACACACCCTAAGGAAGAGAGAGAAAGCTGAAAGTCTTCAAATATGTGGGGTTTTAAAGATGACTCATTGGAAAAGACTCTGATGCTGGGGGGGATTGGGGACAGGAGGAGAAGGGGACGACCGAGAATGAGATGGCTGGATGGCATCACTGACTCAATGGATGTGAGTCTAAGTGAACTCCGGGAGTTGGTGATGGACAGGGAGGCCTGGCGTGCTTCGATTCATGGGGTTGCAAAGAGTCGGACATGACTGAGCAACTGAACTGAACTGAAACATCAGATGGTAATTAGTAGCTATTTATGTCAGCAAAGGAGATGAGAAAATAAGTAAAACTCTATCATGATGAATTTAGATTAGACACCAAGAAAATATCCATGTATAAAAATGAAAAACTAAGGGACACTGCTTTGGGACTGGGAAATTATATTCTTATTTGAGTATATGTATATATAACTTCCTGGCCAAGAGGTGTGCATTCATGCGTGTTCAGTCACTCAGTTGTTTTCAGCTGTTTTGTGAACCCATGAACTGTAGTCTGCTAGGCTCCTCTGTCCGTTGGGATTCTCCAGCAAGAACACTAGAGTGGGTTACCTGTGCCCTCCTCAAGGGGATCCTCCCAGTTCGGGGATCGAAACCACTTCTCTTGCATTGCAGGCAGATTCTTTATCACTGAGCCACCAGGGAAGCCCCAAGATATATGGCTATACCATATTTTCATATGAACCTTTATGAAACACATGTTCATTACACAGAACGTAAAAGCATAGAAAAATCAAAAGTCAAAAAATCACCTTTAATACCATCCAAGATATTAATAATTGATGTTGACATCATATATGTATTATTTCTTCAAATATTTTGTCAACTTTATATATTTGTGTGTTTTAATAAAAACTAATAAAAATTTCTGAAAAGATGAGAAAAACAAAATAAAAAGAATATAAATCATTTCTATTGTTGCATATATTACCTTTTTCATTTACCATTAAAAGAACTTTGTCTTTATCTAATGCCTTTGAAGCTATCATAACATTCTATTATAAAAACATGTCATGATTTATTTAATCAATTTATTCTTAAGCCTTTAGATTATTCTATTTGTACTTATTAAATTAAATGTTCCTGATATCATTTCCATATATTTTAAACACATTTCTGATTATTTCCTTAACCTACACTTCTACAAGTAGAACTACTTAAGCAGAGGATATGAACAATTTAAAGGCTTTTCACAAATCTTGACAAATTGTTCTGCATAAAAGACATATCTTGTAAACATCAGCATTTTTAACTAGTGACTAAAGATGAAAGAAATTGTGTTTTCTCCTATTTAGTCTCTGTGCTCTGGAACCGTGATAGACTTTAGATTTTTTCCTTTGGATTTTTTTTTTTTTTTTCACTTAGAAAAAAGAACAAGCATCTAAAAGGAACTTAAAACCTGACATTAGCTGAGGCTTACTAAACTGTATCAATAAGATCATGTCATTCTCAAGAAAAGCATGTTTCAAATAAAAAGGAAATGTCAGCCTTGAGCGTTTTTATTAACCATCTTGCCTTCACATTCAGCTTTGGCTGACCACTTCCTCTCTCTGGTTTATTTGTATTAGAAATAACTGGATTCATTAACTGTGCCACTTGGTGGCTAGGCCAGGCCTGCAGGTGTCCAATAACAGGTAATCGTTGTATTTTTCATGGGGTGACTGATGTTTACTTTGTTGATGGCCCAGGAGCTGATGTAATCTGAGATAGGTCTTCGTTTACTTCTTGTTTTAGTGATAATGCTGACCCATTTGCAACCAGCGAGAAAGAAAAATAAACATTCTGAAATACAGTACTTGTAACCCTTCCCATGGTGGTTATCTTGGAATATCTTCAAAGGCTCCCCGCCCCCCCAGTTTGCTTTATTTTTTAGATGCCACATATAAGCAATCTCATACTAAATGGAGTATAAACTTTAAAAATTGTGAATCGCTATGTTGTAAACCTGTAAAGCCTTTCTTAAGCTCCCCTTTTTTTTTTAACAAAAAACCCTTATCTCCCCTCTCCCATCCCAAGTGACCCAAATAGTCAACATTCAACCAAATAAGAAAAGCAAATTAAAAACGTAAAAGACTAAAATTATGACAGAGTTTGTATCTGGCATAGGTAGGCCACTTGCTAATGACATATATTAATAACTGACCCAGTCTATAGCAAATTAAGTATTTTTTGTAGAATGCTGTTAGATTTTTCTATACTGACTTGTTTGTTCCATTCTTTTAGATGTGTTGAAATGATTTTCTTGTTGGTGATGGGAAATAAATATCAACTGAGAGAAGTCTTTTTACAATTACTAGTAACATACTTAACGGAAATTTACTCTTGTGCCACACACCTTATTAAGCTGTCTTTTACATTAGCTCACTTCATCTAAACAGCAAGCATTCATATTTTACTTGTGAAGAAAGTGAAATATAAAGAAGTTAGATGATTCCCCAAGGGCACAGCTCCATATCTGCCTGAGTCCGGAGTCCATGTTCTTAACTATGACACTATGCTGCTTCTGGTTTTATGTTGCCAAATACGCATAACACTGATCTGAAACAAATATGCTGGAATCAGTATTTTCAAATGAGTAATGTCCATTCAGCTAAAATGGGTGTGTGTTGACTGTCTTCGCATTACAACACATAAATCAGAAGCAGACTTGTTAAATTGAACAGTCCCCGTGAAAGGCCTATCTTGCCACTGTCCATATCATTTTTTGTATTCCAACTTTGGAATTATCTTTATTTGCAATTTGAGTCAGAAGTAATAAAACTTTATTATTTCATCAGTCTTACCTGTTAAATTATATGTATATAAAATTTATATATGTGTATAATTAGCATATATCAATAACATAAATACCCTAAATTAGTTATGTATTTGCCTCATTATATGAGTGTTTTAAAAAATTATATTTCATCTCCAAGAATGACCATCATCTTGCATGGTGAATTCTGAAAGGAATGTCCATAGAGTTTAAAGAATTACAACAAGTAGAAAAGGCATAGCCCTAAACAACCACTTAGGGACTCTTCTTTATGTTAAAATGAGTATTAATAAATTTACTTAAAAGTATATATATGTTGTTGTTGTTTACTTGTTAAATCATATCTGACTCTTTTGCGACCACATGGCTCACCAGGCTCCTCTGTCCATGGGATTCTCTGGGCAGGAATACTGGAGCAGTTTGCCATTTCCTTCTCCAGGGGATCTTCCTGACTCAGGGATGGAACTCATGTCTTCTGCATTGGCAGGTGGATTCTTTACTGCTGAGCCACCAGGGAAGCCAAAAGTATATAACACTTGTCTAGGTTTCATGGATAGTCCATACACAGTTTTTAAAAATTGTGTTGCATGTGCTTAAAATGCACAATGTGTTCAGAAGACCAGCAATCAAACGCCTAAACAAAACTCAGGAGTTAAAACCTCTGGCCCATAAGAGATGAAAGCAAGAGGCATTCCAGCGGAGCCACAGTGGTCCATAGCCTAGGCGTTACGAGTACTGGCGTACCTTCCGATTCTGGTTTATTTGCCTTCAGTCATTTTGGCAGCTGCACCAACAACAGTCTGAGAACTTAATCCATACTTCATAAGAAGGTAATTGGAAGAGAAGAGCGCTTGTGAGGGCATTTTTAAGAAAATAAATGAAATAAAGATGCAGCTAAAAGCTATTTTGTTAGATTCACAAGGTTGACAAGAAAGAAAAAAAAAAGTTCCAATCCATTCTGGCGTCGACTAGCCAATGGTTTGCTGTCATGGAAGGCAGTGAGGCTGGCATGCAATCTAGTGTGTTCAGACTACTGGCACTGCTAAAACCGAGGCCAGATCGGCATTCCAGAAAAGAATTTGAGTTCTTGGGAGAAAAATCCATTTTAACTATTGCAATTATTTTCCTGGAATACAATCCAAAAGAGCAAGGAGCATTTGGAATCAGTCCTGGCTCATTATATTTAGTTGAAGAAATTCAAAATATGGGAGCATCAATGTAAGACACACCCAGACAGAAATAAAAGGTTACCCAGGCTGGGCTATGATAAGAGTGCCTGCTTGGTGTGGATACTTTTGAACAGCTCTCAGGAGACGGATGTTTATGATGATATCAAAGCTGTATGTGGTACGAATCTTGAGTCTGATATTAACCCTGCCTCACTAATGAAACAAGTAGACTTTCCAGGTGATGCTAGTGGTAAAGAACTCACCTGCCAAAGCAGACATGTGGGTTTGATCCCTGGAAAGATTTCCTGGAGGAGGAAATGGCAACCCACTCCAGTATTCTTGCCTGGAGAATCCCATGGACGGAGGACCCTGGCCAGGCTACAATCCACAGGGTAGCAAAGAGTCGGACACGACTGAAGCAGCTTGGCACACACGCACGCAGTGAAACAAGAAACCTTGGGATAGGTGTGATCAAGAGAATCAGTATTAAGTTAACTTTTGAATTAAATGTTGCTTATCCTCTTCTGTGCATTCCAAATTGTTCCTTTTCTGTGTCAGCATGTAATTTAGGATCAGAGCTGATTGATACGTGAGACCTTACATAAAGTCCTTGCAGTCTATGAGACTTTTAGGGATGTGTGTTTGGCTGGAACTTGGGTAGTAATAACAGTAATAGTAACAGCAATATGCATGGAATTGTTACTCTGTAGCAGGTATGACCTGAGGGCTTTATATCCATTAACGCTCTTGATTCTGATACCAACCTTTGATTTGGGTACTTTGAGTGAGTGAGTGAAAGTCACTCAGTCATGTCTGACTCTTTGCAACCCATGGACTGTAGCCGGCCAGGCTCCTCTGTCCATGAAATTCTCCAGACCAGAATACTGGAGTGGGTATTCCCTTCTACAGGGGATCTTTCCAACCCAGGAGTCGAACCCAGGTCTTCCACTTTGCATTCCTTACCACTAAGCCACCAGGGAAGCCCAAGAATACTGGAGTGGGTAGCCTATCCCTTCTCCAGCGGATCTTCCTGACCCAGGAATCCTGCGCTGCAGGCAGATTCTTTAACAGCTGAGCTACCAGAGAAGCCCTTTGGGTACTTTAGTTACCACCATTTCATGAGTGTTGAACTTGAGGTTTAGAGAGGCGAGGTAACCATCCCAAGGTTAGGTAGACGGGAACTGAAAGAGCTGAGCTGCTGCTCCGTGGAGTCTGAAGGAAGCGGTCCTCCACACACATCCTTTCATCCAGCAGTTCGGTGACAACTAGCCTTCGGCAGTAGAAAGCTCCCAATGTTTGCCCAAACTGTGACCCTTTACTCACACACCCAGTCAGAGGGAAGAGCCGTGGTCTGGGAGCAGAGGGAAGTCTGACTCAGTGGAGGAACTGAAACTGGTCAGTGTGGACGAAAACCAGGTATGAGGCCAAGATGGCAGGAGAAAGAGATCGACTAGTTCGAGCCTCATGGGCTGGGTCCAGATTTTGGTCTTTGTCCTTGGAACATGGAAAGCCAATAAAGCATTCAGTGAATTAGCATATTTTAAAGTTCGCTCTGGAAACAATTAGAAAATGTATCCGAAGTGGAAGAGGCTGAGTGGATGCCAGGAGACCCTTGAGGCAGATTCAGTAGCCCAGGCAGAGACGGAGGGGTCCTAGATTAAGGGGCTGGTGGTGCACGGGCCCAAATTCAGAAGCCAGCTTGCGCTAGCTGTTGGTGTGTCGACGGCCTGAATACGATGCCTTGGCTTATGGGTAATCTTTTTCTATTTCAATTTTTTTGATGTAACATTTTATTTGTTTTAAATGAAATTCACGGTTATCATCCGTGAACATGATTTAGGCCATTTGAATTTACAAGAAAGAAAAAAGAAAAACAAACACATGTCCAATTTGGCTTGATGTATAAAGCAAATAACAAAATTAGTAATTTGTTGTCTTGGATTCCTCCTTCCATAACAAAAAAGCAAAAGAAAATCTGGCCTGAAATAACACTGAAAAAGTTAAGCCAACACAAAATCATCAGGCTGTTTGCTTTTCTTGAGTTCAACCTGATATACGGCTTCAATATTTTCATAAGGATTAGGGCCAGTTTCTATATAAATCTGTATTGCATCACTAGAGTTCAGGTCTTTGAAAAGCTCTAGGATAACATGAAATAATTTTGACTTGATAAATTTCCTGTTAGTATTTAATTTGCCAGTATAATAATATCTGTATAAAGAGCCCTAAGTATATGTCCAATTTTTTCTAAGAGCAAATATACTAGTTTGTCAAAATCTTATGTATTCAAAATGTACAGCTTGATTATAAACTATGAGAAATTTAAATGTGGGTTTCACTACTGGTTAATATTAAATAGCCTTAGCCCATGTTCTGACCTCATAGCTGGCCAGATTTTACTTCAGGTATACTTAAACACTTGTTGAAGGAAAGTTTATTGAGATTTCCATTAAGAATGACTGCTACTGGAAAATTTAATTTATTAGACAGACTCTTACAGGAATCAAGCAAGCCAGATTGATCCAGGGTTCAAAAACGTCTTATTAGTATCCTAGATAAACTAGCAAAATCTTTCTAAATGTTTTTATATTTACACTTCCAATAAGATTGCTGGAAAGCTAGAAGGTATGCTCTTTAAAACCAGGATTGCTAAAACTGCTATCATCTAAGACATCTTTTGTTTATAAATGATCTAAAAATTGTGCCCAACAGACCAACTAACTAAAATGACTGTATTTGTGATAACAGAAGTGACTCAAGTGAAAGCCCTGGATGAAACAAAGGCAGACTGGATTATGGTCTTAAATTCTACATGCAACTTTGGAGGAACCCCTCTCCTTTTCCTTGTCAGTTGAGTTCTCTGAAAGCCATTGTTTATTTTTGGCCTGTAGGGAATTTAGTGCCACTCATTGTTTGTACAAAGTGACTCTGGTGACTGATTTTTATTAATTACCCTCCGGAAAGAATTTCAAGTCAGACAGAACTTGAGTTTTGAAATTAACGTACGTCTCAGCCCTCCCTTCTCCCCGGAATAGGAAGATCCTGATAATGGCCTGTGCTTGTTCCAGGCAAGACCTAAGCAACCACACTTGACTTTCCCATGAAATCCTCGCTGGGTTGAAATATTTTACTGACCTAAGGGACATTTACCTAGAAACTTGGATATATATTCGTTGACTGATAATTTATTGTATGTGTGTGCCTGCTCAGTCGTGTCCAGCTCTTGGTGATCCCCATGGACTGTAGCCTACCAGGCTCCTCTGTCCATGAGATTTTCCAGGCAAGAATATTGGAGTGGGTTGCCATCTCCTTCTCCAGGGGATCTTCCTGACCCAGGGATCAAATCCAGGTCTCCTGCATTGCAGGTGGATTCTTTACCACTCAGCCATTAGGGAAGCCCTGCATTAAACTTGGTGTTGTTCATAATAATGTCAGGTCAATGGGGAAAAATGAGAATTGTTCTGGGAAAAGTACAAAATGACTGAGAATCGAGACAACTTAAAAAGTGTTGTGAACACCCCAAAAGGGTAAACCAAAAGACAAAATAACTAAGATTTAGATAGCATATTGTAAGAGAATGTTTTGAATCTTTATTTAAAATAGGATTTCTCTTATTTCATATACACTTGGAATACAGTTTCAGTTGCTTAATATGATGCCCAGGGCCTGGTAATTGTGAACTGCAGATCTATAGAATGGAGTGAATTCCTTAATAAGAAGTAACAGTTGAAAACCTGCCGGGGAAATGTGAAGAGAAAAATTACCCCCAAAATGGTGCAATAAGAGTTAAAAGAAAGAAAAAATTTAGAAGTTATGGGTCATTTCATAAATGAAAATTTAGCAGTCCTTAAAAATATCACATAGAGTATCTGTTTGGGTTGCACCATCCCCAACAGTCACTCTGTTACCTAGTTTTATATCAAAATATTGTGATCTGCATGAGTTTTCTTTTCTATTAAAACAGTTTTAAATCAATCTGTAAGTATTTACTGAGTTTTGAACATTGCTCTAAGTACTGCAAGTTTCCAAGTATCCTTGGACTTATTCCCATAGTTTCAATGTTACTTGTTAAAAGAGATTCCATTTAAATCTGTGGTGTGCAGTACTCGAGAAAACTTCTAAAAAGTGTCAAATACCCATTCTCCTCTTCCTAAGACTTTCCTGTATTTTCTACAGATATTTAAATGGATATAACAGATCATCCAGACACATGTTAAAATTAATAATTAGAATAACTGAAAAAATAGGTGAATAACTCTAGATACATCTGTTTCGGTTGGATCGTTATCAATTCTGTAAGTCCTTTTGGGAGAAGATGATGAGGCTTCAGTTAGCAGTGTGGTTCCACCATGAAAAGTAGGGGAGTTCATGATATAACTTTGTTCTGAGGATACAGGACAAAATTCTTAAAGATACCACTTAGCAAAAATGGATTTCAAGTACGAAAGGAAGGAATAACCAAAATAATATGATAAATTTAACAAATTTATATATTTAATAACACATACAGCTTCTCACTTCTAAATCTTCCAACTGGAGTCTTAAATATCTTTCTGCCTCCATAAATTTCCTAAAAATGTGTTTCTTCTCCATAGTTTGGAGTGGAAGAAACTGGAATCTGCAGGACTTCTTTGATTATGTAAAGCAGCATTGTTGGTTTGCTTAAAATCATAGAAATAATTTCAAGTAGACTTGTCATTTGAGAGAGCACTCTTTGCTCTTGCTTAAAGACTGCAAAAACTGGATACAAATCATTTTATCTTTTTTGAAGCTATCCTGGGGTCACAGAGTCAGACACAACTGTGGTCCACACGTGGTCTTTCCTCTACAAGCATCTGCGTCCTGATTGTTTTTTTTATAAGGACGCTAGTCTTGTTGGACTAGGGCCCTTCGCAAATTGCCTCATTTAACCTTATGACTTTAAAGATCCTGTCGCCAAATACAGTCACATTCCGAGGTACTGGAGGTCAGGACTTCAACTTACGAATTTGAGAGGATGTAATTTAGCCCATAAGAGTGTGCACAGAAGACTGTGAATGTTAATCTTACAATTAGTGTCAATTCAGGGTTATTTGGTAGATTATACTCTCGCCTTTTGATAATTATATATCCTTGCACTATTTTATCAAACGTTTCTCTCTCAGACCAACTTCGGGGAAATAAAATACAAGTGAATCCCTCTTTCATGCAGTGCTACCAGAAGCAGACGCAGTGTGGACGACCAACCCCGATGGCACCTGAGGTTAAGATGCTGGTGCCCTGCACGGCACATTAGCGTCGATGGCAACCACTTAACATGTAATCTATCCTCACACTGCAGGGCTCTGAGCTGTGCGCACCAGGAAAACTGAGTCGTGGGGTCCCTGTTGCCTTATTTACCTCTGCTTTGAGCTGTTAAGTCCACCACAGCCATTTAGTAAATTATCAGTTTTCCTATTGGCCTTAAATCGTGCCTAATTAAAAATCTGACCTCCACAAGCTAGTCCTCTTCCTAAAGAGACAGAACATAAACAGGAAAAATCAGCTAATTGCTACAAAAACCGCTTTTGTGGCACTGTAATTGGACCTCAGTGAAACAAATGTACCCACTGGGGATTCCTTAATGAATGTTTAACTGCGAACGGTAGTCGGGCGCTTAAGCAGCTAGGCTGATGGTCCCTAATGAAATCAAATAAAATCAAATAAAAGAATCTGGCATTTTTACTAACCAGATTTCTTGGCACTATGACATGAAGGATAATGTATTTCCGAGTAAATAAATATAGGAAAAGTTATACAGAGAGCAGTGAAAACTGACTTGAAACTGCTCAGATTACACTTAGGAAAATACAACCCATGGAAAAACCTCAACAGCGTGACACATGCTGTTTAATTTCACACATGGATTTCTCTGTCATGGAAGTCACTTGAGGGAATTACTGAACTGGAGTAGTTTCTTTCTTATTGAAACTTACAAAAAGTACAGTTTCCTTATTATTTTCTTATTGAAACCTATGAAAAGTACAATTTCTTTACTTCTCTTTTAAAAAACATGTTTTTTTGGTCAAAGAATATTTTTATGTTGACAAACAGTAGCATAACAGTGCACAGTGCTCTTGTGTGATCCTCATGGAGTCAGGGACAATTCTCACGTGACTCCTTTGCCTAACAGATGATGAATGAATTTTAATGACAATGAAATAAAGCTCTATAATTTAATTTATTTTCTAATTATATTACTATTAATGGATTTATCATATACTATATACATTAAATATATTTATTATATATTATGTAAATAATAATAGAAATATTAAAAAGAATTTTAATAAATTGCTGCTGTTATGAAAAGTTTAATGGTGTGCACCCAGCAGGTGGAGCTAGGACTGCTAATGCTGACACGTGTGCGCTTTCCACCTTCCTTGACATCCTGCTAGGTTTAGTCTCCTTTGCCTCTAGGTAGGTGGGGATCATATGAAGACTTCTATGCTATGGAATGTGAGAAGAAGTGATGTATGGCCTCTAGACCTGGGCCCATAAGCTTCCTCAAGATCTCACATGTTGCCCTGGTCTCTCTCTGCTATTTGGTGGATGGTTGTAGAAGTGTATGAAGGAGCAGGGTGTGCTTAGCAAGGCTAAACACAGGATCTCCAATCTCTAACAATATTATAACACCAGTATTATCTGGGAACCTGTTAGAAATGAAAACCAGTGGACCCCATCCCAAATCTACTGAACCAGAAACCCAGGGAGTTGGACTAAGGATATGCTTTAGCCAGCCCGGTGGGTGATTCTGATGCACTTTAGAGTTTAAGCAACTTAGGTCTTGAAGGGAGGCAGGAGGTGAAAGGACCGAGGTCCCTGAATGAATGAGCAAGTGAGAAAGCAGTCCTTCCTGCCCTGAGTAGAGACTCAAGCAAGAGATAACTCAGTTATGCTGAAATGCTGAGTGTTCTGGGCTGGCTGTTCTGGAGGTTAACGTATGTGCCCTCATAATGTTAATACTGTGTTTAATACACAGAAAAGAAACCTTCTGCTCAAAATGTGCAACTTGTTAGTTTCAGTGCCCTGTTAGACATGGAGACTCCCCACCAATGGAGTGTGGGAAGAGCTGACTCATGCCATTTCTAGGTCTGCCCCATAAAACGTCCCTGAGACCTCCTATGTGGTGTCTATTTTCAGTTGCTGATTGGCTAGATGTAGAAGACCATGCAACCCTGGAAGATAAGATTTTTAATGTTTACATTTTAAAAATGAGGAGGCTGATGTCTAAGTTAAGTGACTTAGCTGAATCACTGCTTCGCTATACATAGATGGTAAACCCACATACATTATGTGATATAGAGTTGGCAACCTCATGAAAGATTTTATCAATGAATTTTCAATATGAGACTATTTTTTCTTTATAAATATCAATTTTCCTTTACACTTTTACTTCATTAAATATTTAGCAGTAATAAAGCCATTTATGTATACTTTTGGATGTTTCTATACCACTCATTGTTTTTACTTTTTCATGTCACCAATAAAAATTAATTGAAATTTGCTATTTTGCTCAGCACTATCCAGAAAATAACTCTTTCCACATTTAACTATAAGCCATTATTTATTTTACTGAAGTTAAGTAGGCTTTGAAGGCTCTGAAGAAAGCTTTATCCCAGTAATAACTTGAAAAAATACAAATATTCATATGATATTTCTAGGTGTTATGGGAAAATCTTGAGTAGGCAAACAGACCAATTTGTGTGTATGTGTATGTGTTCTGGTTCTGCCACAACATACTTGGGCAAATTTTAACAAGTCACTTTAGAATGTACCTCTGAACATCTTTAAATGCAGACTCAGGGACTGTGCTAATTGAACTCTAAAATCTCTCCCACTCGTAGACCTATAGTTCTGATGCAAACATCTTAAATCGAGAATCCAGGTAGAATCAGTGAATGCAATATCACTGATATTGAATATTCAGTGTTTCCTCCTCTCTCCGGAAAGGAAAACAAAATATTCTGTTATAGTGGGATCCTGAGAATGATGCAAACGACCTTGGTCAAGTCCAAAATAGTAATCCCGAGGGCTGGCTGCTACAAATTATATTACAGGAAGACAGTAAATGCTTCGCTTGTTTCAAGCGTGGTCAGCAAATTGGGACACTGAATGGTCTCATGATGTGAAAGAGAGCCACTTGGCATTATGCAGTGCGGCAGTCCTGCAAATAAGGTTATTTAGAGTCACTATGGTTAAATCCAAAGTCACGGGTTCAAGCTGCAGCTCTCCCAAAGGGGCAAGATGCTTAAACATCTTTTAAATAAGAATATTCACCTCACTCGTTGAGTGTATTGTCATATACTAGCTGCCAGGCTCACATGGGGCAGTGTATGTAAAGGCTGTTTATTCATCATTATACCTCATACATTTGTGTTTAAGACATTTTCCACTCAAAATCTTAAATTCAGGTTAAAAAAAAAATAAGTCTGCAAGGGCAGTAGACTCTTCTATTCATTTTAATTATAGAGATCTGCTGGAATGGGAAACCCATGTTACTAAATTAATTTAAAACTTGCAGTTTATTATTTTCTGAGTGCGTCTAGTACTTGAAATAACTGTTAGCAAATTGTTTTCAAGTAGAGATCCTTTGGGACTGCTTAAGTAAATGGTTAAGACTCATTTGAAATTAGCAGTCCTCATTTGCATACAAACAAAATAATGCGTAAAAGCCTTTAAAAACTGTTCAGTGGTATGAATTTAAATTCCGGGCCCTAAGGAACAGTATGTACACCTGTAATTCATGAAGCCTAGCTGTTTACCTGTAGCTCGGAGCCACAAACTCATTTCTTTAAGCAGCAAACTAGTCCAGGAAAGTGTGTCTTCCAGGGTTTTAGAACCCAAAGCACTTTATCTTAGTTTCTTGGTTTCCAGTTTCAGACTTTTCCCCTGACTTGCCATCATTGCATGTAAGGTAAGGGTGGAACTAGGAGCTTTGACAAAAGAAGAGTAATAGGATCCTCAATATAGATGAAATGTAAATGAAATAGCTGACCTTCCCATCCACAAAGCACCCATTGGCCCCTCCAACACTCACCCCTTCCTCTCATTGACTTTGTACATTTCTGAGCTTTTAGACTTCAACATTGCAGAAGGAAGGGGCAATCCACCCCTATATTCTTTCCTGAGAACTCCCATGGACAGAGAAGCCTTCTGGGCTACAGTCCATGGGGTCGAAAAAAGAGCTGGACATGACTTAGCGACTAAACAACAATAATAAGCCTTCACCATATCCGATGTTCTTGGGGGTAGATAATTAGCTGTCAAACCTGGGATTTAAAATAAAATCAGGCTAGTAGTTCTTCCATCCATTCAATTAATTCCTATTTATTGAACTTAGATTATTACTATTAGTAGTGCAATGCTGTTTAAGGCACTTTCACTGAATTCAAGAGTGACAACTACAGAGGAATGTTTAACGAAGTATGCTAAGGGCTACAGTAGGAATAAGCTTAGATTACCATGGTAACAAATAAGGACTTCTTAATTTGGTATAGAAAAATTAAAAAAATATTGCCTGGAGCAGTATGGTAAGATATAAGCAAAGATTTGAAAGACATTTAAGAGTTATCTGAGTAAATGTAACAGTGGACAGAGGTTTTTCCAGTATAAGCAGAATCTCATAGGCAAGAGAAATTATGACTGCAACTATTCAGTGAGGCTAGGGTGAAAAAGGAGAGTGAAAAAGCTTGCTTGAAACTCAACGTTAAAAAAAACTAAGATCATGGCATCCAGTCCCATCTCTTCATTGCAAATAGATGGGAAAAAAGTGGAAACACTGGCGGATTTTATTTTCTTGGGCTCCAAATCACCGTGGATGGTGACTGCAGCCATGAAATAAAAAGACACTTGCTTCTTGTAAGAAAAGCTGTGACAGACCTTGAGAGTGCATTTAAAAGCAGAGACATCATTTTGCTGACAAAGGTTTGTACAGTCAAAGCTATGATTTTTTTTCCAGTAGTCATGTACAGATGTGAGTGTTGGACCATAAAGAAGGCTGGGAGTAAAAAATTGATGCTTTCAAATTGTGGTGCTGGAGAAGACTCTTGAGAGCCCCTTGGATTGCAAGGAGATCAAACCAGTCCATCCTAAAGGAAATCAGTCCTGAATATTCACTGGAAGGAGTGATGATGAAGCTGAAGCTCCAATACTTTGGCCTCCTGGTACAAAGAACCAACTCGTTGGAAAAGACCCTGATTTTGGGAAAGATTGAGGGCAAGAGAAGGGGGAGACAGAGGATAAGATGGTTGCATGGTGTCACCAACTCAATGGATATGAATTTAAGCAAAATCTAGGAGATAGTGAAGGACAAGGAAGCCCATCATGCTGCACCCCACTGAGCAGTAAAGAGTCAGTTGCTACTGAACGACAACAAGGCAGGTGAGCTGTGAAAGCCATCATGAACATCTTTATAGCAAACGTAGGGATAGGAAAGAAGGAGGCAAATGGGAACAGAAGTTGAGACTGGAGTGATACAGCCACAAGCCAAGGTCTACTGGCTTGCAGCCACAAGAAGCTGCAAGAAACATATTCTCTCCTAGAACTCCTAAGAGAGGGAGTGCGGCCTTCCCAACACCTTGATTTTGACCCAGAAGTACTGATTTTGGAGGCTTCCCTGGTGGCTCAGTGGTAAGGAATCTGCCTGCCAATGCAGGAGACACAAGTTTGATCCTTGGGTGGGGAAGATCCCTTGAAGAAGGAAATGGCAACCCACTCCAGTATTCTTGTCTGGGAAATTCCACGGACAGAGGAGCCTGGTGGGCTATAGCCCATGGAGTTGCAAAGAGTCGTACATGACTGAGCAACTAAGCAGCAATGACTGATTTTGCACTTCTGAACTCCAGAACTGTGAGAGACTACATGGTTGTTTTAAGCCACCATATGTGTGGTAACTTGTTAGAGTAGCTATGGGAAAACAATACAGAAACTAATACAAATCTTTTTTCTCATAAAAAGGAAAATATAGCCCCAAACGATATCAACACAGGAATCAACATGAATCAAACAACAGAGCCTCAAAGATATAAAAGTAAAACAAACAAATAAAAAAAAACAAAAAAAAACCAGACAATTGAAAAGGTCATAATAAAAATATTAGTGCTTATCTTTCAGAAAGTTAAGCAACTTAAATGAGATATACTTTAAGAAATCAATTATCTTGCTGAAAAAACCTACTCTACTAGGCCTATGTAGACTCATATCCAAAGAAACTCATTCTTTTCAACTACACATCGAGTTATTTACAAAAATTGTCATGTAATTGGCCACAAAGGAAGTTTCAGTCAGATTATATTATGTAGATCACATTCCTGGCCATAATACAATTCATTGAGAAACCAGCTTTTAAAAGAGAGTTGAAATATAACCTTATATTTAAAAATAAAAATCACCATTCTAAATAATTTATACAGTGAATAATAAAACTTGAAGAAATTGTGGAATTATTTTCAGATTAAATGACAGCAAAAGTAAGTAATTCAAGACTCGTGTGAAACAAGCACTTATATGAAAATCTGTATCCTCAATGCTTTTAATTAAGAAAACAAATACTGAAAATTATTATGCTAGCATCTATATCAAGAAACTGTAAAAAAGAACACAAATAATTAATTTGAATAAGTTGAAATAATATTAACTTAAAATAATAGTTAAAGAAACATAAAACATAAAACTTATCAGGAGCACAAAAGATAAATCTTTGAATGAACTGAAAATAGTCATATTGGAAATGCTGATCAAAAAATAATTGAAATAAATATATTAAGATGAAAATAAAATTAGCTGTAATTAAAAAGAGAGTGAAATGTATATATATAATGCTATGGAGAATTTAAGGCCAGGATATTGAAAAGTAAAAATTAAATGAATTTACTAGAAAAATAGAACTTCTCAAAATGATAAAAGAAGAAACACTAAATGTCCAAGTATACATTTAAGGAATGAAACAGACCTACCCACAGCCCCTAAAAGTGACCAGGTGATTTTACAGAGAAATTTTGCAAGGTTTTCAAGACATACATAATCCCTAAGTCAGACTATTTCAGAATAAGATAAATAAACTTGCGTGCTTAATTTTACAAGATCAGTGGAAATTCTAGAGATGATTTCCAGTAATAAAATGCAACCTAATAGAAATTATACAATTAAAATGCTTCACCTTATAACCAAATAGTGGTTAAAGACAGCAAGCCAACGGTAATCGTTGCAGTAGATGTAGAAGAATAAAATGCATAAAACACAAGACATAATCATAAAAATAGTCTCCGAATAACTTGATACTGAAAGAGACCTTTCATAATCTGAGCAAATTGTATTTAGTAAACATCAGTAGGTGTCACCGTTCTTAATGGCAGAATTTGAGAAATATCTATATTAAGGGCAACACAATATGAATCCCTCCTATCATTGATCATTCTACTGGATATCCTAGCCAGTGAAACTGAAAAAGAAAAATAAATAAAAGCATAGTGATTGGAAAGGGAAATGAAAAATAGCCATTTTTTGGAGATATATTTCTACATAGGGAACCAGCTCCATAAAATCAATGATAAGTATAGAATCTGTATGAGTTCATCAGGATGGCTAGACATAAGCTCAGCCTGTAAAAGTCAATGGCATTAAGAAAGTAATAAATGGAAATTGGTTTATTACATCACTGGTTTTGGCCGCCAATGGGATTAGACGAAACAGTGCCAACATAGAGCGCTCCTTGGTATTTTTTTGTTGCTGCTGTTATTTTGGGGGATTTGGGAAAATGTCAAAAATTCACTTATAAAGGACAGAGCTAAGGAAATTTAAATGAATTTATTTAAAAAATGATTGATTTATGAAATCCTGTTACACTCTTAAGGATTATTTTGGGAAAGATAACAATAGGTGGCACTAAAATTGCACTGCAATCTCCTTCCTTTCTAGAACTCAGTGAGTATTTGTAACAGGAATGCTCATTTCACACAGCTGGAGGAAAGTTTACATTGTGGTCAGCTGAATACCATGACTGCCTTCAGAGCAGTAAATAGCAGTTCATTTTTGGATGCCTCTTTGATCTATTTTAGAGGCTGAACTAATGACTCATGCAGATCTGTCCTTTCTTCTTTAGCAATGGTCCTTTAAATATCTCTGATTTTCTGTGATTAAAATCATCAAAGACTATTGTCTGCAACATTCTCAAGTGCAGAAATATCAACTCATGGAAAATCAAGTGCATTTAATGTGGTGTGTTCTTAAAATGCCCTAGTAATGACTTTCAAAGATACTTTCCTGATGTATTACTTTTGTTATCAGTAAACAATGATTAAACAGTGAAAATACCATGATGATTACACGCTGTACAAATAAACAGATGTTGTTCTATAATTATTGAGGGCGTTTTTCACGGTCATATTAATTTATAAGATAAAATGTAAGATTAGTCTTAGTAGCTTTCACTTATAAGTAAGTGGTCTTTATAAAATCTTTATGACCATCTCAAGTTATAAAATGCAGATTTTATGCAAGATAGGCAAAAATCTCTAAATGAAACTTATGCATCATTTATAACTTGAAATTATGAAATATTTTCTTTCAATAGTATTAAATAATAGCCTTTAAATACATATTTTAATTTTGTTGTCATTAACTCAGTCAGAAAAGATAGTATGGGGAAGGCAAGAACCTTGTCTTATTGCTGTTCCCCTTGATCCACTCACTGCAAAATTCTACAATCCTAAGTGGGAAGTCACTGAACTTAATGACTAATGATTATTAATTTAATCTCTCTCTCTTTCTTTCTCTCGGTGTGTTTCTAGGTAGATAGATAATAGATAGAGATATGTTTCACAGAATTTTGAAAAAATCCTGTTCCCTGTACTATATTCCATATTTACATATTATTTTAGATTTGATTCTCCTGTATGATTGTTCTATTACTATAACACATTACCACAAACTTAGAAACTTAAAATAACGCACCCATTTATCATCTTAGGAGTCTTCTTGTTTAGTCGCTAAATCGCATCTAACTGTTTGCGACCCCATGAACTGCAGCACGCCTAGCTTCCCTGTCCTTCACTATCTCCTGGAGCCCAGGCATGGTTTAGAAGAATGTGTCTGCAAGGCTGCAAGCAAAGTGTTGGCCAGGACTGGTCAAAGCTTGCCTGGTGAATGGTCTGCTTCTAATTTCACTGAAGTGGTTGTTGTTGGAGGACACATTACCACAAACTTAGAAACTTAAAATAACGCACCCATTTATCATCTTAGGAGTCTTCTTGTTTAGTCGCTAAATCGCATCTAACTGTTTGCGACCCCATGAACTGCAGCACGCCTAGCTTCCCTGTCCTTCACTATCTCCTGGAGCCCAGGCATGGTTTAGAAGAATGTGTCTGCAAGGCTGCAAGCAAAGTGTTGGCCAGGACTGGTCAAAGCTTGCCTGGTGAATGGTCTGCTTCTAATTTCACTGAAGTGGTTGTTGTTGGAGGAATTCATTCCCTCATGACTTTAAATCTGAGGGTCCTCACCTCTTGCTACCTAGAAAATTGAAGCTTCTATTAGACACCAGTATCAAGCAATGGCTTCTTGCCACAAGAGTATCCTAACACTGGCCAGTAACTTCTTCAAATCCAGCAAGAGAAATAGTCTCGAGAGCCAAACTGCTAATAAGATGGAATCTTAATAAGGCAATCATAGGACAGACATCCTATCACCTTTGCTGTATTTTATCTTCACACATCATAAGTCTTGCCCACATTCAAGGAGTTGGGGGATTAAGTCCCCCTTAGAGTCTGTTAAATAGGAAGATGAAATACATGTTCTATTTGAAGTTGGTTGTCTAGGTATTAGTTAGCAAACAACTCCAGCAAAATTGAGTAAAGCATGTAACATGCTATTCTCAAAGACATAGGTACATATATTTGTTTTATCACAGAATGAATCGGCAAGTCATACAATGAGTGAGAATGTATAATCCTATTACATGGGAAAAAATCATTAGATTAAACAAACCAATGTTTTGGAATTGTTACAGCTCTAAGATTTCAAGTCAAATAGGTTTCTACATTCTCCATGAGAGACAACATATTTAACATAAGAGCTAATGAAAGGGATGGTACTAGGTGAATTTCCAGAGTTATCAGTTATAATATCAATGGGCTATTCCTTGTTACCCCTTGCTTTCTAATCTACATTCTCAATGGGCTTAGAAAGAAACAAAAGACAAAAAACAAAAGGTGTGTCTATGTGAGCTGGAAGAATAAGGGGAATGCTATCTCTATGGGTTCAATTTTTATTTTTTTTTAATTTATTTATTTTAATTGGAGGTTAATTACTTTACAATATTGTGTTGGTTTTGCCATACATCAACATAAAAAAATATTTATTCATTCATTATTGGGGAGGGTCTAAGTCCCCTGTGTGCCTGTGCGTGCTCAGTGGCTCAGGGCAGTCCAGCTCCTTGCAACCCCATGGCTTGCAGCTCACCAGGCTCCTCTGTTTATGGAATTTCCCAGTCAATAGTACTGGAATGGGTTGCCATTTCCTTCTTCTCAGGATCTTCCTGAACCAAGGATAGAAACAGAATCTTTGGGAAGACCAACTTCTGCATGCCTGTACATAAAAAAAAAAAAAAGAAAGAAAATGATGGTGAATTTCAATAGATATTACTTACTATTTGTTCTTTTCATACTGTTCAAGGGATTCTCAAGGCAAGAATACTGAAGTGGTTTGGCATTCCCTTCTCAAGTGGACCACGTTTTGTCAGATCTTTTCAAGAAGATTAGAGATACCAAGGGACTATTTCATGCAAAGATAGGTACAATAAAGGACAGAAACTGTATGGCCCTAACAGAAGCAGAAGATATTAAGAAGAGTGGCAAGAATACACAGAAGAACTATACAAAAAAGATCTTCATGACCCACATAACCATGATGGTGTGATCACTCACCTAGAGCCAGACATCCTGGAATGTGAAGTCAAGTGGGCATTAGGAAGTGTTGCCACAAATGAAGCTAGTGGAGGTGATGGAATTCCAGTTGAGCTATTCCAAATCCTAAAATATGATGCTGTAAAAGTGTTGCACTCCATATGCCAGCAAATTTGGAAAACTCAGCAGTGGCCACAGGACAGGAAAAGGTCAATTTTCATTCCAGTCCCAAAGAAAGGCAATGCCAAAGAATGTTCAAACTACCACACAATTGCACTCATCTCACATGCTAGTGAAGAAGAACTAAAAAGTTCAAGGGATTCTCAAGGCAAGAATACTGAAGTGGTTTGGCATTCCCTTCTCAAGTGGACCACGTTTTGTCAGATCTTTTCAAGAAGATTAGAGATACCAAGGGACTATTTCATGCAAAGATAGGTACAATAAAGGACAGAAACTGTATGGCCCTAACAGAAGCAGAAGATATTAAGAAGAGTGGCAAGAATACACAGAAGAACTATACAAAAAAGATCTTCATGACCCACATAACCATGATGGTGTGATCACTCACCTAGAGCCAGACATCCTGGAATGTGAAGTCAAGTGGGCATTAGGAAGTGTTGCCACAAATGAAGCTAGTGGAGGTGATGGAATTCCAGTTGAGCTATTCCAAATCCTAAAAGATGATGCTGTAAAAGTGTTGCACTCCATATGCCAGCAAATTTGGAAAACTGAGCAGTGGCCACAGGACAGGAAAAGGTCAATTTTCATTCCAGTCCCAAAGAAAGGCAATGCCAAAGAATGTTCAAACTACCACAAAATTGCACTCATCTCACATGCTAGTGAAGAAGAACTAAAAAGCCTCTTGATGAAAGTGAAAGAGGAGAGTGAAAGAGTTGGCTTAAAGGTCAACATTCAGAAAACGAAGATCATGGCATCTGGTCCCATCACTTCATGGAAATAGATGGGGAAACAGTGTCAGACTATTTTTTTGGGCTCCAAAATCACTGCAGATGGTGCTTGCAGCCATGAAATTAAAAGACGCTTACTCCTTGGAAGAAAAGTTATGACCAACCCAGATAACATATTTAAAAGCAGAGACATTACTTTGCCAACAAAGATCTGTCTAGTCAAGGCTATGGTTTTTCCAGTGGTCACGTATGGATGTGAGAGTTGGACTGTGAAGAAGGCTGAGCGCTGAAGAATTGATGCTTTTGAACTGTGGTGTTGGAGAAGACTCTTGAGAGTCCCTTGAACTGCAAGGAGATCCAACCAGTCCATTCTAAAGGAGATCAGCCCTGGGTGTTCTTTGGAAGGACTGACGCTAAAGCTGAGACTCCTGTACTTTGGCCACCTCATGCAAAGAGTTGACTCATTGGAAAAGACTCTGATGCTGGGAGGGATTGGGGGCAGGAGAAAGAGGGGACAACAGAGGATGAGATGGCTGGATGGCATCATATGGTTTTTCCAGTGGTCACGTATGGATGTGAGAGTTGGACTGTGAAGAAGGCTGAGCGCTGAAGAATTGATGCTTTTGAACTGTGGTGTTGGAGAAGACTCTTGAGAGTCCCTTGAACTGCAAGGAGATCCAACCAGTCCATTCTAAAGGAGATCAGCCCTGGGTGTTCTTTGGAAGGACTGACGCTAAAGCTGAGACTCCTGTACTTTGGCCACCTCATGCAAAGAGTTGACTCATTGGAAAAGACTCTGATGCTGGGAGGGATTGGGGGCAGGAGAAAGAGGGGACAACAGAGGATGAGATGGCTGGATGGCATCACCAACTCGATGGACATGAGTTTGAGTGAACTCTGGGAGTTGGTGATGGACAGGGAGCTCTGGCATGTTGCGATTCATTGGGTCGCAAAGAGTCAGACACAACTGAGTGACTGAACTGAACCGAACACATGCTAGCAAAGTAATGCTGAAAATTCTCCAAGCCAGACTTCAACAGTATGTGAACTGTGAAATTCCAGATTTTCAAGCTGAATTTAGAAAAGGCAGAAGAACCAAAGATCAAATTGGCAACATTCTCTGGATCATAGAAAAAGCAAGAGAGTTCCAGGAAAGCATCTACTTCTGCTTTATTGACTATGTCAAGGCCTTTGACTGTGTGGATCAAAACAAACTGTGGGAAATTATTAAAGAGATGGGAATACCAGACCATCTTACCTGCCTCCTGAGAAAGCTGTAAGCAGATCAAGAAGCAACAGTTAGAACCGGACATGGAACAACAAACTGGTTCCAAATTGGAAAGAAGTACATCAAGGCTGGTCCCATCACTCCATGGGAAATAGATGCAGAAATAATGTCAGACTTTAATTTGGGGGGCTCCAAAATCACTGCAGATGGTGATTGCAGCCATGAAATTAAAAGACGCTTACTCTTTGGAAGGAAAGTTATGACCAACCCAGATAGCATATTTAAAAGCAGAGACATTACTTTGCCAACAAAGGTCTGTCTAGTCAAGGCTATGGTTTTTCCAGTAGTCATGTATGGATGTGAGAGTTGGACAGTGAAGAAAGCTGAGCACCGAAGAATTGATGCTTTTGAACTGTGGTGTTGGAGAAGACTTTTGAGAGTCACTTGGACTGCAAGGATATTCAACCAGTCCATCCTAAAGGAAATCAGTCCTGAGTGTTCACTGGAAGGACTGATGTTGAAGGTGAAACTCCAATACTTTGGCCACCTCATGCAAAGAGTTGACTTATTGGAAAAGACCCTAATGCTGGGAAGAATTGTGGGCAGGAGGAGAAGGGGACGACAGAGGATGAGACTGCTGGATGGCATCACTGACTTAATGGACATGGGTTTGGGTAGACTCCGGGAGTTGGTGATGGACAGGGAGGCCTGGCGTGTTGCAATTCATGGGGTCGCAAAGAGTCAGACACAACTGAGTGACTGAACTGGCTGACGTCAAGCCTGTATATTTTCACCCTGCTTATTTCACTTATAAGCGAGTACATTATGCAGAAATGCGGGGCTGGATGAAGCTCAAGCTGGAATCAAGATTGCTGGGAAAATATCAGTAACCTTAGATGTGCAGATGACACCACCCTGATGGCAGAATGCGAAGAGGAACTAAAGAGCCTTTTGATGAAAGTGAAAGAGGAGAGTTAAAAAGCTGGCTTAAAGCTCAACATTAAAAAAACTAAGATCATGACATCTGGTCCCATTACCTCATGGCAAATAAATGGGGAAACAATGCAAACAGTGAGAGACTTTATTTTCTTGGGCTCCAAAATCACTGCAGATGGTGACTGCAGCCTGAAATTAAAAGACACCTGTTCCTTGGAAGAAAAGCTATGACCAACCTAGACAGCATACTAAAAGGCAGATATTATTTTGCCAATAAATGTCTGTCTAGTCATAGCTATGGTTTTTCCAGTAGTCATTATGGATGTGACAGTTGGGCTATGAAGAAAGCTGAGTGCTGAAGAACAGATGCTTTTGAACTGTGGTATTGGATAAGACTTTTGAGAGTCTGTTGGACAGCAAAGAGATCAAGCCAGTCCATCCTAAAAGAAATCAGTCCTGAATATTCATTGGAAGGACTGATGCTGAAGCTCCAATACTTTGGCCACCTGATGCAAAGAACTGATTCATTGGAAAAGACGCTGATGTTGGCAAAGATTGAAGGCAGGAGGAAAAGAGGACAACAGAGGATGAGATGGTTGGATGTCATTACCAATTCGATGGACATGAGTTTGAGCAAGCTCTGGAAGTTGTTGATGGACAGCGAGGCCTGGCATGCTGCAGTCCATGGGGTCTCAAAGAGTCGGACATGACTGAGTGACTGAACTTACTGAAGTATTTGTTTTGAATTTTTTTTTTTTGCCATTGTTTCTTTGATAATTTTTTTCTCCATTAAAAAATTCTGTATTTCTGTTTTTTTTTTAATGCATACACTCACCTTTGTCATGACTTTTCTCTCTAAATGTCTTTTCTAGGTCTTTTGCATTACATTCTGTGGATTTTCTAATTTTATTTTGCAATCTTTGAATTCTCATTTAAAATTTTGATCATTATTATTTTAAATTTTCTCCTTTGATTATTTCTTTTTAATGGTATCTATTTTATTTATGAATAAAAGAGCCTCTTGACTCTCCCTGATACTAATTAGTGTATTTAAAACTTTATTTTTCTAAATTATCTTGTTTACTATTTCTTAGTTTTTCTATTGACCTTGATCCTTCTCTTTCTTGTTAGGACAACTTCCTTAATTTTCCATTCATGTTTTAAATTGAGGCAGTAAAAATCTCAATTTTATTTTGCAATCCTTGAATTCACATTTTAAATTTTGATCATTATTATTTTAAATTTTCTCCTTTGATTATTTCTTTTTAATAGTATCTATTTTATTTATGAATAAAAGAGCCTCTTGACTCTCCCTGATACTAATTAGTGTATTTAAAACTTTATTTTTCTAAATTATCTTGTTTACTATTTCTTAGTTTTTCTATTGACCTTGATCCTTCTCTTTCTTGTTAGGACAACTTCCTTAATTTTCCATTCATGTTTTAAATTGAGGCAGTAAAACAGCTGACTGGGATCTCTGTAAACATAGGCAGCATTTGGCCAGTGGTTGGCTTTGATTTAGTGAGCAAATGGGAAACTGGTGGTAACTATGTCCACCACCACACTAGCTGTTACAGTTCTGTTGAGTTTGTTCATCAGCTTCCAAAGAGTCTTCGATTTTTGCCTGAGGGTAAATTTCCTTTTTGTATTGTGTACACCAGGGCAGGTGAAAGGGTGGGGGCCGTTGTTAGATAGGGAGGGCCAGTTTCTCCTAAGCAGTGAAAGTGAAAGTTGCTCAGTTGTGTCCTCCTGTTTGCGATCCCATGAACTGAGTGGAATTCTCCAGGCCAGAATACTGGAGTGAGTAGCCTTACCCTTCTCCAGGAGATCTTTCCCAAGCCAGGGATCAAACCCAGGTCCCCTGTATTGCAGGCGGATTCTTTACCAGGGGAGAGCCACAAGGGAAGTTTCTCCTAAGTAGATCTTGAATTAGCTTGTTTCCATCCTCATTTCTCATGCTTGCTCATTTGTTTTTTCTATTGGTTTCAAGACTGAGGATCCTGTTGAGTCCTAGGATTCTTGCCATATTCGCTTATCTTTTGACACACCCTTCTCTATTTGCATACTCTTCTATCTCATTCACATTATTCATCTCCAGGAAATCTGATGCAATTTCTTTTATGTCACAGCCACCATGCTGGTTGATTTTTCTGTTATTTATTTATGCAGTTTTTATTCCCTAAACTATTATTCCAAAGTCATTTTTCTTTCTTCCTGCCGCCTTTCCTTTTCCTCCTTCCTTCTCTTCCTCAGTCTCTTTTCTGTCTATAATTTCTCTTTTTCTTTCTCTTTCCTTCTCTCTCTCTCCCCTTCCTTCTTTCCCCCTTCTCTTTTTCTTATTTTCTTGTGACAACAAGGAGAGGCAAACGTCATTCTCAATTGACCATTTTGAATCTATTTGGGGATATTGAGTAATGTATTTATTCCTTCAACATTTTCTTCTCTCAATAAAATGCTGAATATAGCTCCAATGAAATAGAATGCTTCACTATGGAAGTTGTCGGAGAAGGCAGTGGCACCCCACTCCAGTACTCTTGCCTGGAAAATCCCATGGATGGAGGAGCCTGGTAGGCTGCAGTCCATGGGGTCGCTAAGTCGGACCTGACTGAGCGACTTCACTTTCACCTTTCGCTTTCATGCATTGGAGAAGGAAATGGCAACCCACTCCAGTGTTCTTGCCTGGAGAATCCCAGGGACGGGGGAGCCTGATGGGCTGCCGTCTATGGGATCGCACAGAGTCAGAATTGGGGATATTGAGTAATGTATTTATTCCTTCAACATTTTCTTCTGTCAATAAAATGCTGAATATAGTTTCAATGAAATAGAATGCTTCATTATGGAAGTTGTAAAGCTGCTTTAATTAAAAACTTACATATCTATTATAAATATTCAGTTTTAATGTGTATTATATTTATGTATAAGAAGTAGTCTACAATTATTTTAGAAAACTCAGAGCATAATGCAATGTAATCACTAAAAACCTTAACCTTTAAAGACTAACACAATGAAAATGAAATGGTATAGCAGTGCACGGGTGCTTTTGAAACTTTAACATAGAAATAAATAAATGAGACTAAATTTAATCAGAGTGCAGTGCAATTACAGGATCTAACATGATGGGTTTATTTTCAGACTTGAATAAATATCATTGCCTTGCAGATATAGAGACCAAAGGGAGAGGGAATGATTGGAACTTGTGGGGCCATATCCATATTAATTATTTCTCTGTTTCCTCATCCTTTTTCCTTTCTACAAGATACCGTTTTTACAGTACATAGTATGTATGTCTTTGAAAATATATAGGATTCAAGCCTTTAAGAAAATTTGAGGATGTTGTCAGCATTCTTCTCACCTAAAGGGGAAAACCTAATTTTGAATGTGTACAAAGAAAACTTCTGGATTTGTAAGTCATTACAGATGTCTAATTTTTGCTGAAGGAAAATCTTTAATCACAGATCTTTAATCACAGTGAATATCTAATCAATTGGCAAAGTAACTAAAAGTACTGTACCTCAATTTTGTTAAGTTCATGATTTTATTAATCTTGGTGTTGTTACTAGAATAAGATAAAATATAGGATTCAAGCCTTTAAGAAAACTTGAGGATGTTGTCAGCATTCTTCTCACCTAAAGGGGAAAACCTAATTTTGAACGTGTACACAGAAAACTTCTGGATTTGTAAGTCATTACAGATGTCTAATTTTTGCTGAAGGAAAATCTTTAATCACAGATCTTTAATCACAGTGAATATCTAATCAATTGGCAAAGTAACTAAAAGTACTGTACCTCAATTTTGTTAAGTTCATGATTTTATTAATCTTGGTGTTGTTACTAGAATAAGATAATGACTAAAATTACCACTCTGTAAAGTACGCACTACACTGTTATTTTAATAGGAACTTGTGAGGTCAGAGCTAGGTCTAAAGCTAGGAGCTACAACTCTATAGGATCAAATGAGATGTAATTAAAAAATTCATTTCTTACTTTGCTATTTAATTTTTCATATGTGTATACTTTATCTCTTTAATCAGACCAAAGATGTCCTAATTGATAAATTAATTGTCTTTTTTCCAGTCACTTCCTACTTTCTGTAGCATACAGACTATTAACCAGGGCTTCTTTCATGAAACTTTTCTCTTGCTCCTGAAACATTATTTGTAATGGGAACTCCCCTTGGCTCTGACCTTCTAAGCCTCTTTCTTTGGTTCTTCCTTTGACCAGATATGGGCTTCCCTTGTGGCTCTGACAGTAAAGAATCTGCCTGCAATACAAAAAAAACCTGGGTTCAGTCTCTGGGTCGGGAAAATCCCCTGGAGAAGGGAATGGCTACCTACTCTAGTATTCTTGCCTGGAGAATCCCTAGACGGAGGAGCCTGGTGGGCTATAGTCCACGGGGTTGCAAACAGTCAGAAATGACTGAGTGACTAATATTCTCTTGAAGAGGTATCTCTTTACAATCCATTTTCTTTTTTTTCTCCTCATTTGGCAAACAGTGATTATGTGATTCACTAACAGTTCAAATGCCACTGACATGTACATGGTTTATGAATGCATATTTCCATCTTGACTCTACTTGGAGATGTAGGAAAATTATTTTAAAATCCTACTGTGCTTCCAAACACATGCCAAATTCTCCATAGCTGTAATTGAACTCAATACTAAACCTTCTCTCTTTGTCTTCTAGTTTGGACAATTGTGTCATCATTCTTTCTCATCTGGAGTGGCAACCCACTCCAGTGCTCTTGCCTGGAGAATCCCATGGAGCGGGGAGCCTGGTAGGCTACAGTCCATGGGGTCTCAAAGAGTCGGACACGACTGAGCAACTTCACTTTCACTTTCACTTTCTTTCTCACCTAGATTAGAAATCTTTGAGGATCCATTAACTTCCTCCTAGCCTGTACCCTTTCATTTAATCAGCATAGCTGCCAAACTGCCTGTTTCCATTGTAGCTCTTCTTATTTAAGTCTCCTAACTCTTCTCTCTAACTTTTTTTTCTTTTTTTGCTGTAATTTATCCTTCGTCTTTTTTGAGAATATGGATTAGATCACGAGAATGCCTACCCTTCTCTGGAAGCTCCATGGTTTCGTTGCCTACATCAGAAGTTCTAATGTTCTTACCACAACAATCAGTCCTGCTTATCTTCAGGATTTAGGCTATCTTCTCATACTTACTCATTTTCTCCTTTTCTGCTTCACCCACATCAAGGAAAGCATTATTTCCTGGGCAAATATTGTGAAATAAACCCTTGGGATCGTCTCACACTGTTCCCTCTATCTAGAATGATCTTCCTTGTCTAGGTTAAATCCCACCAACACGTCCAGGCACAATTAAAATTCAAACATCATCAATCTTCCCCACAGTAGTAAATCAGTCCATATCTTGAGCACACCAGCATACATATCATGTGCTACAATGTATATGTAGCAACACACACACTTCTGTTTGCCAGTAGCAGGTTTTAGATACGTAATCGATTGTTAAATATTTGTATTCCTTACAAAGACTGCCGCATTATCTCGCTAATGCATCAATTATATGGCTCCTGCTGTTTACAACTATGNAGCACACCAGCATACATATCATGTGCTACAATGTATATGTAGCAACACACACACTTCTGTTTGCCAGTAGCAGGTTTTAGATACGTAATCGATTGTTAAATATTTGTATTCCTTACAAAGACTGCCGCATTATCTCGCTAATGCATCAATTATATTGGCTCCTGCTGTTTACAACTATGAACATCTTGGCCTTGGCCTTCCTAATTTGAGGCTATGAGTTAAGTAAGTAGGACAAATAGAAATAATTGATAGAGTTTGCTTTCTTTTTTGACATTAGATCTAAACATTAAGATAATATGTGGTGCTCTGAGCTTTACAACATGACGGAGATGGCCCTCATCTATCAGACCATCTGTTACTATATCACACTGAAGGCAAGTGCAGTTGACTGGGGAGATTTTTACATGAAAGGTTATATATTTTCTATTTCATTTATTCACTTTTTAATTAATGCACTATTTACAGATATATTAAACATTATTAAGCGTACATTTTGGTGAATTTTGGTAATTTGTACAACTTAACTACATCCACAAGCAAGGATAGGCTAGTTCCCTCCCCCTGCAGTGCCCTCTGCCCCTTTGCTCCTGATCCTTTTTTCCACTCTTGATCTGAAGTGAGGACTTATCTTCTCTTGATCTGAAGTGAGGACTTATCTTCTTTCTCACTGTGTAGTTTTGCCTTTTCTAGAATTCCATATCAGTGTAACTATATGGTATGTGATCTTTTATGTTTGACTGTGGCTCAGCTGGTAAAGAATCCACCTGCAATGTGGGAGACCTGGATTCAATCCCTGGGTTGGGAAGATCCCCTGGAGAAGGGAAAGGCTACCCACTCCAGTATTCTGGCCTGGAGAATTCCATGGGTTGTATAGTCCATGGGTCGCAAATAGTTGGACATGACTGGGCAACTTTCACATAGCATCATGTTTGTGAAATTCAATCATGTTTTTTACATATATAAGTGTAGCATTACTTTTTATTTTTGAATAGCATTTCATGTTATGGATATACCCCAATTTGTTTATATATTTCCCAATTGAGGATCGTTTAGACTCTCCAAATTTTAGATGCTGCAAATGATGATGCTTTGACAATTCACATACAAGTTTTTTTGGAGACATATGCTTTCCTTCTGTTGGATAAGTATCCAGAAGAAGAATTTCTGAGTCATGTGGAAATTCACATTTAACTTACCTGACTGATCCGTGAAAGATTTCCAGTACTGTGTTGAATAAGAGTAGGGAAACTGGGCACCCTTTTCTTGTACTTGATTTTAAAGGAAAGCTTTGAAACTATCACCATTGAGTTTGATGTTGGCTGTGTGTTTGTCACACGTGAAATTTATTATGTTGAAATATGTTCCCTCTCTACCAAGTTTGTTGAGTTTTTATCATGAATGGATGCTGAATTTGTCAAACACTTTTTCTGCATCTGTTGATCATGTGATTTTTATCTTCTGTCAGTGTGTTTTATCGCATTCATTGTTGTTTCTGATCATAAGTGGAAAAAATTCAGTCTTCCACTATTTAGTATGATGTTAGCTGTGAGTTTGCATAGATGCCCTTCATCTGATTAAAGATAATTTTAACTAAGTCCAGTTTATTGCATATTTTTATCATGAAAAGCTTACGTTTTCTATCAAATTATTTTGCTGAGTCAGTTTGATCACCATGTGGATTTGTCTTCTATTTTATTACTATGGTGTAGTACATTAATTAATTATTGATGTTAATTCAACTTTGCATTTCTGGGATAAATCTTACTTGGTCAGGTTGTATTGTAATGTTTCTTATGCTGCTGGATCTCATTTGCTAATATTTTGCTGACATTTTTGCATCTGTGATCATGGAAGAAGCTGACTTGTCATTTTCCTTTCTTTTATTTTCTATTTTTGCTGTTAGGATGTCACTGGCTTCATAGACTGTGTTAGGAAATGTTCCCTCTGCTTGTATTTTTACCAAAGAGATTATGGACAGTTGCTGTGATGTCTAAGTGTTTGATAGAATTCTCCATCAAAACCATTAGGGCCTGGGCTTTCTTCTTTGGAGAATTACTAATTATTGATTCAGTTACTTGAAGGTGCAGACTCCTATTCAGATAATCTATTTCACTTTGTGAATTGGTAATTTTGATCTTTCAAGGTACTGGTCCCTTTCAATCTAAGTGATCAAATAGTGAGATGAGTTGCTCTTATTACTGCTTTATTCATCTTGTACATCTCTGGGCTCAGTAGTGTTGGCCTTTGTTTCATTTCTGTCTTGTCTCTTCAGCTTATGTTCTTTCTTACCTATAACAATCTTCACCTGAAGTCAGAAATAACTCATCAAGTAATAGGAACTGAGGGAAGTAGGGCTTTCTCATGAGGTTTTAAGTTATCTGGCTAGGAGTTGGGCCGTGTTGAATGATGGCTTCAGAGTCTTCTAGGACCCTGTCGTCGTCCCTGTTGCCCTGGAAAAGCTTGCTGTACCCTGACCCAGTGGCACAGAGGTTAAAGCATCTGCCTCCAATGCAGGAGACTCGGGTTCAATCCCTGGGTCAGGAAGATCCTCTGGAGAAGGAAATGGCAATCCACTCCAGTGTACTTGCCTGGAGAATCCCATGGACAGAGGAGCCTGGTAGGCTACAGTCCACGGGGTCGCAAAGAGTTGGACACGACTGAGTGACTTCACTCACTCACTCACCCTGACCCAGAGTCTGCGTCTTGTAGCTCTTCCACTGCAGTGCCCTGTCACTATATTCAAGACCTGTACGTGTGGAAGTGAGCTGCTGGGGAGGGAAGGCCTTCTCTAGCCTTTTAGGGGCCTGTGCCCCTGAGCTGTGACTGTCACCCAGTCCTCCCCTGGCTCTTGTTCCTTGAGGTGAGACAGGATGGAGGGAGGAAGCTGGCGTCCCCAGAAGCGCCTCTTCGCGTGTAGAATACGGCTCAGGTAAGGATGCATTCCTTGGCAAGTAGATCGTTGGTCCGGAGTTCACCACGGTTACATTTCCTCCGGCCAAAGCCGTGAGAACATTTTCTCTTGGCTTTTTAAAAATGTGAGAATCTGGCGGGGTTCCTCGAGGCCAAAACCACAAGAGAGTTTAGCACCCCTCTGAAACTGCAGCCCCCAGGAATTTCGCACTCTCGAATCCAAACTCAGTCCCCAACAATTCATAAAAAAAAAAAAAATCATTATAAAACTATTTGCACCTTTCATAACCCCAGCAGCTTCTCTTCTGGGTCACTTATCTTGGCTGTGATGCTCTAGCCTCATCTGTCTTTCTTGATTCGGGGGTCGCAGTTTTCCCTGTTTCTTTAGTTCTCTGAGGGATCTAAGAAAAGCTGGGGATTTTCAGTTATTCCAACCTTGTCTATGGGGCTTCTCTGGTGGCTCAAATGGCAAAGAATCTGCCTGCAATGCTGGAGACACAGGCTTGACCCCTGGGTCGGGAAGATCAACTGGACGAGGGCTTGGCAACCCACTCCAGCCTTCTTGCCTGGAGGTCCCATGGGCAGAGGAGCCTGGCGGGCTTTGCCACCCCATGGACTCGCAAAGAGTCGAACACGATTGAGTGACTAACACTTTTCACTTTCCAGCCTTTTCTTGTTGTAAGGCCAGGAATAATAACTACCAAGCATTTTATATGCTAGACCTAAAATGAGAAATACCAGTCACGCATTTTCACTCCTCCAGCTCTGAAACTTCAATTATTTGTATGTTAGATTATTTGCTATTGTCTCACAGCACTTGGGGAAACTATATTTTCATTTCACTTTTATGAGTATGCTTTTATTTCACTTGCACCTTTATATATTTGTTTCATTTTTCCTTTTTCTTTTGTATCAATTTGGATCTTTTCTATTAACTTATTTGTACATTCACTGAATCTTTCCTTTGCTCTGTCCATCCAGATGACAAAACTATAAGAGAGAGTCTTCATTTTTACCATTTATTTTAATTTCTTTCATTCCCATTTGACTCTCTTGTTCTATAAGTTTCAGCTCCATGCACAATTTCCTATCTTGCAATCGGCATTCTCGTATATTTGGTTTCATGTGAAAGTTACCTGAAACTAAGTGCATTGTCAAAAAGGATAACTAAGTTTACGGAGTGCATACTATTTATAACATTTCTTTTTTAAAAATAGTATAAGGATTGTGTTTTAATTAATAATTTATAAGTAAAACTTTAAAAATTTAATAATAATTATACAGAAAATCAATATTAGACTTAAATTGTATAAGTGGGTAAAAGATATTAAGTCTTTGGATGGATAAAAACTGTATATACACTGTAACATTTTTTCAGGAAAAACTGGTCATTTCTGTTCAGTAGAGACAGATTTTTATAGTTAAAGGAATGGTGAAAATTTTCTGCCTTTGAGGCAATTGTAAAAATGTTTTAATGTGCCTCAGCTGGAAATTTCTATGTTTTGCCAAATTAAATAATCACTTTCTCCCTGCAAAAATGTCTTCTATCTTGGAAACGGTTTGAGAATAGTATATATTTTAAAACTGTGCTAAACATTTAACAATTTTACTGTTTGGCATGAAAACGCTGACTTTTAAAATCTCTGCCTTAACTACCAGTGTGAGAATTCCTATAAATAAAATAAAGCAGAAACAAACAAATAAAACCCTAAATCAGTATAGCTTGTGGGTGGGGTCTATCAAGATAATATACTTCAGCTTGTTGTAGGGAACAGTTAGTTGATTATGCCTCATCCCTGAAAACTTTTTAAAGCATGTTTTATTTCCCTTCCTCCTCTGGTAGAATAAAAAAAAAAAAAACTTAATATTTTTAGAATACTATCTGCTGAAGATTCAACTTAATTAGATTTTAATTATGATTTATTTTCTGTTTAACCAAATGGTATCAAACTCACTACTGTCAAATGGATCTCTATGTGATTGCATTCTTTTCCGGATGCTTTTCTGATTTATTCTAAAATTAAAAATCAGATTCTTTAAGGTAATTATGAAACTCATAATAATTTTTTCTGGTACTAATATAATCTGATAATAGATATCTAAAATGTTTTTAAAGATTGTAGCCTGACCTCGACACACCTACTAGAATGGTTAAAGTCCAAAGCACTGACAACGCCAAATGCTGACAAGGACGTAGAGCTACGGGAATTCTCATTCATTGCTGGTGGGAATGCAAAATGGTACAGCCACTTTGGCAGACAGTTTGGCACTCTCCTACAAAGCTAAACATACTATTCCCATGCACAGTTCAACAACCGGACTCCTTGGTATGTGCTCAAAGGGCCTGAAAATGTATTCACACAAAAACCTGCACACAGATGTTTATAGAAGCTTAATTCATAATTCTAAAACCTGGAAGCAACCAAGATACTCTTCAGTCCTAGGATGGATAAATAAATTGTGCTATATCAAGTAATGGAATAATATTCAGTGCTAAAAATAAGTGAGCTTCCCAGCTGACTCAGTGGCAAAAGAATCTGCCTACCAGTGCAGAAGATGCAGGTTTGATCTCCAGGACGGGATGATCCCCTGCAGTAAGAAATGGCAACCTGCTCCAGCATTCTTGCCTGGAAAATTCCGTGGAGAGGAGCCTGGCAGGCTATAATCCATGGGGGTCACAAAAAGTTGGACATGACTGAGCACACACACACACACGAATAAATGAGCTATCAAGTGATGAAAAGACACAGAAGAAACTTAAATGTGTATTTCTAAGATGAAGAAGCCCATTTGAAATAGTACATACTAGATGTTCAGTCGTATGACATGCTGTGAAAGGCAAAGCTATGCAGACAGTAGAAGAATTGATGTTGCCAGGGGCTGGAGTAGGGGATGGGACGGATAGGTGGAACACAGGATTTTTAGGGCACTGAAAATACTCTGTAAGATACTGTAATGATGAATATATGTTATTATACATTTGTCCAAACTTATAGAGTGTGCACCAGTAAATTGGCACTATGAGGTAACCCCTGGACTTTGAGTGACTAGGACTTGATTCCTTGAGGCTCAGTGGCAAAGAACCCACCTGCCAATGCAAGAGACGTAGGTTTGAACCCTGGGTCAGGAAGATCCCCTGGAGAAGGAAATGGCAACCCACTTCAGTATTCTTGTCTGGGAAATCCCATGGACAGAGGAGCCTGGTGGGCTACAGCCCATGGGGTTGCAAAGAGTCAGACACGACTGAGTAACTGAACACACACACACTCACACACTCTCTGTAGAGAGTCAGACACAACCGAAGTGATTTTGTACACAAGCAGGCACATTTATATTCTAGACAGAGGCAGTGAGGGAAACTGGAGTCCAATATGATGGCTTTAAAAATGCTTATATGTCTCTTCTCTTGGCAGGCAACACATTGACCACTGTCTCCAAAGGCAGGTTTGTAACATCTGAATTCCAAAGGCAGGTAAGTACATACCATCCATCACAAGCCCCTTCCCATTTGTGTGTAGAAAAACAAACTTATCCTTTAAAGCTAGTCAACAAGAGCCTTATGTGGGAAGAATTTGCACATGTATTTATGTACCTATACTTGATTCCATTTATCTATGAGAAATTAATATTGAGTGTTTTCAAGTGAAGATCAGGAATATTTTATTTACTAAAAGTGTAAAATAGATTAATGAAAACATTAAGGTGCTTAAAGAAAACATGTCTTTTTCCAGTGGAAATGGTGAATGTAATACATGTATTATGTATATGTCAATCTGGACTATGAACATATTTTATATATGAACGCATATCCATATCACATATAATCACAGAATGTTAACTGTTTATATCTGCATAGCTCACGTTCAGACCTCCCTCACTCACCTTTCCGTCCTGTTTGGAAATGTGCCCCCCTCATTTATACTGGCATTTCTAAGTTCACTTTCTCGCTCAACTTTTCCTTTACAGTTCTCATCTACTATGCTAAGCAATGTATCTGTTTATTGCATCTGTTGATTACTATTTCTTTCTGCTCTAATGGAAGCTTCATGACAGAAAGGTTTGTCTTATTCAGTGATGCATGTCAATTGCTGTAAAAGCTTAACAAGTACCGGGTGCTGTGCTTAGTTGCTCAGTCGTGTCCTATTCTGTGATCCCAGGGACTGTGGCCAGCCAGGCTTCTCTGTCCATGGGGATTCTCTAGACAAGAAAACTGGAGTGGGTTGTCATGCCCTCCTCCAGGGGATCTTCCAACCCAGGGATCAAACCCGTCTCCCACAGTGCAAGAGGATTTTTTACCATCTGAGACACCAGGGAAGCCCAAGAATACTGGAGTGGGTCCCTGCTCCACGACAACTTCTGACCCAGGGATTGAACTCGTGTCTCTTACATCCCTGCGTTGGCGGCAGGTTCTTTACTGCTGAGCCACCTGGCACCTATTAAAAGCCTCCCTCCCTGGTGACATCTAAACAGAACCCTCATTACATTTTTGCTGCCTTTACATTATAATTTTATTTTACTTCTCTGATTATCGCCTGTCTTCCTCACAAGAATATAAGTTCTATGAAGGCAAGAACTTTGTAGGTTTTGTCCATCCCTGTCTCCCCAGTGTTAGGAAAAATATACTTTACAGAGTTAGGTGCTCAAGTGATGGTTGTTCAATCAGTAAATGAAAGAAGATAAATAGCGCGAGGAGGGAGTGTCCTTTAAAGGGGCATTTGGTTGCCTCCAAAGCCCCTTTTCACTTGGCGGCCCCACTCTAAGGAAGACTCTGAAAAGCCTCGGTACTGAGTATTTAAAATAATAAATACCTTTTTCTGAAAAGCATTTTTATCTCTCCTCTAAACATCTCTACAATATGAGTTAGAATTCTATTGTCTTATTTATTATGTCACATTAGAGAATTTAATACTTTCATGATTACACACTTATTTTTCCTAAATTACTGAATTTTTAAGTTGGTTTGTTTTTGAAACACTACGTTGAGTGTTGGGCTTCCCTTGCGGCTCAGCTGGTAAAGAATCCACCTGCAATGAGGGAGACCTGGGTTCGATCCCTGGGTTGGGAAGATCCCCTGGAGAAGGGAAAGGCTACGCACTCTAGTATTCTGGCTGGAGAATTCCATGGACAGTCCATGGGGTCACAAAGAGTCGGACACGACTGAGTGACTTTCACATTCACACATTCACATTCAAGTTGAATGTTAATATGAAAACCCAAGATGTATATACATATGTTGCCTGAGAAAAAGGAAGAATGGGGACAACTGCAAAAGAGGCAGACCTTAGAGGGTGGAATAGAAAAGATCAGCATTTCAATTTAGACGTGTTAAGTTGAAGGTGTCTTTTAAAGATTTAGTAGATATGAAAAGGATACAGTTGGCCATAAAAGCCTGGAGTGTGGCGAGAGGTCTTCTGAATGCATAAAGTTTGTAGTCATGATTACATAAATATTTAAAGCCATAAGAAAGGAGGGAAATGTGGACAGAAACAAGATATCTGAAACTGAGCCGACATTCTCTGACAATAAGCAATTATAATGATGGAATTTACCAAGCAAGGATTATGATGAGGATGGATCAGAGAAGTATAAGCGGGTGGGGGGGGAAGTAGGCAGCTGTGGTGCCCTAGTCATCAAATAAAGACAAATATCTGAAATGCTTGTATCGAAATATGTTGTTTTTCCACAGTTGTAAAAATTATTTTTAATTCTGTTTTTTTATTGTAAAACTAATAGGCACATGACAAAAATATTAGAAAAGGGAAGAAAAATTCATTCATGTTCAAATTCAGAGGAATGTGAGTAGAGATTTGTTGGAAAACCTTAGCCATTACTAGCTAAGCTTAACTCTTTTCATTCTGTTTCGCTTTATGTATATCCCTAAATACTGAACTAATACATGTATAGATTTTTATCAAGCCTATTAATTTTACATTAAATCATAAGCATTTAAAACATGGCTGCTTATTGACTAGTATTTTTAACTTTTTATTAGATATCATTGACATATTCATTTCAGGTGTAGACCACTATTTTTTCAAAATAAAAAAATCATCCATTGGAGGATCAAATTATATTTTTCAATCTCGTATTGGTGGATTTTCAGGTTTCTCAGTCTTTCAACCAAAGTGTCTTTTTGTGTCTCTCCTCCAGCCGTTTCCTAGGAGGCAATGTGCTCCTGCCTTTGTCTGAGTTCCCTTCCACACCCCCAGAGTTTGACTGTGTTCCGTCCTCCTCCTCCGTCAATGGCTTACAGCATCTGCTTTGTAAGAACTATCCAGAAAAATGGGCGGGATTTACGCCTGTATCCTCACCAACGCCAATCACTTCCTTCATTGCCCAGTCCTGTCTTTCTCCTGAGCATCTGGTCAAGGACCTTGGAATAGAATCTTGCAAGGAAGTGCAAACTTGCCGTGTGCCTTAGGATCTTTAGCTATTCCAGACTAACACGCTAGCCCACTCTTGGCCTTTAAGGAGTCTTTAAATATTTTTGCTTATTCTTTTTGCACTCACTCCTATAAAAGTTGCCTCTTTCTCTCCTGTTCCAACTGAAGTGAGATAGTCTGGCAAACCTGTTATCACATCTGAGGTCCAGGACTTCCCTGGTGGCTCAGACAGTTTGGGAGACCTGGGTTTGATCTCTGGGTGGGGAAGATCTCCAGGAGAAGGAAATGGCAGCCCGCTCCACTATTCTTGCCTAGAAAATCCCATGGAAGGAGGAGCCTAGTAGGTTACAGTCCATGGGGGCACAGAGTCTGACACAACTGAGTGACTTTACTTTCACTTATTCCTAAGAATGGCTTCTAAGTCTAGAGATCCTTGGTTGCTTCCTAGACTACATCAGATGAGTAACCACTACCATATTACTATCTTGCCTGTTGAAGACACTCCAGGCTTCCTCTTTGCTCTTTACTTCCTCACTCTGCTGGCCAGGTAGGAGCCAGAGGGCTTGGAGGGGACTAAAATAAAGTCTCTGCAAGGTGCTGGTACATGGAAGGTAATTCTTCCTAGGACAGTGCCTCACAGCTATTGGATTTTTTCCCACAAGTTTAGCTCCTTCATGTTTAAAATGAGAGAGCTGAACTTTCAGGATTCTATCCAAATGGCAATCTGTGACTCTAATTTTGTTGTCTTTAGCAAGGAAGGTAAATTATGATTAGAGCTAGAAAATAACATAGAAATACAAAATCTAAACTAATTGCTGAAAAAAATGAGAAAACTGACAAAAGAAAGTTAAATGATTCCCCCAAGGCTACATAAATGGAAAAGAATCACAAAGAAGAACAAGGTTTAAGTCCCTATTCCTTGACCACAAGGAAGGCGCAAGAGAGTGGGTGCCTATTCTCTTGTGAAGGCGCAGAAGAAGGAACCGTGTTTGAATCCTGTGTCAACGCTTACTTACCTTTAAAACCTAAGCAATGTGACTCAAACTGTTAAACATTCTATTTATTCTTCTAAGAAATAGAGACAACAATAACAGTATCTGCTTCCTGCAGTTGAAGTGGGCATGAAATGATATTATTGTTGAAAGAGCTTGACCAAGTATTTTCAATAAACACACAAGAGTCTTTCAAACAGTAAAAGGGTCTTTATGGTATTATTGCATGGACTTCAGATGAATGAGGAAGGGGAGAAACTGTCAAATCAATATTTCTTTGCAGCGTTCTGAACAGAAATATGTGGCATTGTCTCATAGGCCTAGCTGAGTTAATTTTGGAGGAAGGGATTTCTTGTGACTTCTTTTCTCTTCTTAACACTTTGCTGTACTCTGATATTTTTTTTTTTTTTTTGAGCATGTGCTATTTCAAAACTGAACAAAAATAATGAAAAGTCTAAAAGGAAAAAAATTATATCCAGGAAAGTCAGGAAGTACATATGATGGTTGCTGAGTTGTGTTTGTCTCTTTGTGACCCCATGGACTGTAGCCCACCAGGCTCCTCTGTCCATGGGATTTCCCAGGCAAGAATACTGGAGTGGGTTGCCATTCCCTTCTCTGGGGATCTTCCCCACCTAGGGATGGAACCCGTCTCCTGCATTGCAGGCAGATTCTTTTAACAGGAGTAGGTGGCAAACTTGGCTTGTGTCATTATTCTGAAGGGGCAGCTTTTAAAAACGTTTCATTAACGAATTAGCAGAGCTGTTTCCAAGTGTATGGGAGGTGGTATTGTTCTGCAAACATGCAACCCTTTAGATGAAAGTACAGGTGTGTTTGGGGAATGAAAAATGGAGAAACAGATTTAGATCCAAGCTACAGCAGAGTAACTGCAGAAGAACTCATATTTTTTTTTTTTTTCTCCTAGGATTAGCTGTGGTAGCGAGCACTGCCAGCATGAGTTTCTAAAATTTACTTCTAGCCAGTGCTATAATTTGTATTCCTGTGTATTGACCGAGAACTGCTTCGCCTGCTGAGCTCACCGCGGCGTGGAGCGGTCGGCGTGTGGTCGGCGGCGCCCGGCCCGGTGCAATGCCCGCTGCGGCCCCACAGATGGCAGCATCTCACAAACAACGCCCGCGCCGAGCCTGGGGCCCTTCCTGCTCCTTCCTCCCCAAGAGAAAACAGCTCCATAATCTGTTGACAGGATTAAGGACCCCTGTTGTTTTACAGGAAGTAAATAAATCCTTATGGTATTCTGGAAATCTCAGAAGTAGATGAGAAATTGTTTATCCTATGGTAGAGGTATCAAATGAATATTTACAGCGTTTAAAACAATTATCTCAGATTGATGTGGACTGGTGCTAAAAACCCAGCCTGTTTGCATTACCTGGTTCAGAGTAGCTGCTCAACTCTTGCACAGCAGGTTCACGCTCTGCGTGCGGATTTCTTGCTTGTGCTTGGTCGCTGAGTCGTGTCCGGCTCTTTGTGACCCCATGGACTGTAGCCCACCAGACTCCTCTGTCCACGGGTTTCTCTAGGCAAGAACACTGGGGTGGGGTAGCCATGCCCTCCTCCAGGGGATCTTCCCAATCCAGGGATCCAACGCAGTCTCCTGCATTGCAGGCAGATTCTTTACCGTCTGAGACACCAGGGGACAGTCAACACTAACGCTGGAAGATAGTGACACTTGCTTTCTAAATTAAGATGAAGCATTTAGAAATTAAGATATGGTCTACTGTGTACGTAGTGTGAGTGAGTGTGAAGTCCTCAGTCGTGTCCGACTCTTTGCGACCCCATGGACCGTGGCCCACCAGGCTCCTCTGTCGTGGAATTTTCCAGGCCAGAGCACTGGAGTGGGTGCCATTTCCTTCTCCAGGGGATCTTCCTGACCCAGGGATCAAACCTGGATCTCCCGCAGTGCGGGCAGACGCTTTACCATCTGAGCCACCAGGGAAGCAGATCACTGTGTAAAACCGACCCCACATGGCATTATAAACTTTAGGGGCACAATAAACAAAATAAAAGACCACAGTTCAAGTGGCATTTGCTTGATCGTATCCAACTCTTTGCAACCCCATGGACTGTAGCTCGCCAGGCTCCTATGTCCATGGGATTTCCCAGGCAAGAATACTGGAGTGGTCAGCCATTCCTTCTCCAGGGATCTTCCCAACCCAGGGTTCGAACCAGGGTCTCCCACATCGCAGGCAGATTCTTCACGACTGAGCCATCCCCCATCCTAGGTTTCCAAATCACGCCAGGCAGTGGTAGTTCAGAGTTCTAACATGCGTCTAATTCAAAAAATAATAGACAAGACCTGCACTGGTGGGCACTTTGTGAGCATAACCTCACTGAATCCCTTACAGCAACTCTAAAAGGTAAGTGTTTTACTTTTACTCCTCATCGTTTAGATCTGACAGCTGAGCCATAGGTGTTAAGTACCCTGCCGAAATGCAGAGCCAAGCCCCAAACTCAGAATCCACAAATTCAGTAATAGAAGATAAAAGGTATCACAGTAGGTGTGTGTAAGTAAAAGGTTATCTTTCACTTTAAAACTCACTGAAATTCTCAATTTTAGATATTATTTAAGGTAAACATTAAAAAAGTACTCGTGGGTAAATCTAGAATATTGATGCTGCATTAAATGCTTTTAGTTAGTATTCTTAAATACGTCTCTTAAATAATTCAAAAATGACACAGAACAGTCATCTCAATCCGTCAGTGATCTACACTCGGGCATTGATTCAATGTTCCTAGTCAGGTTTTCCACTGCCCTAGGGTAGGGTGCACTTTTGGGTTTTTTTTTTTTACTCCTAATGTGGACTGCAACTTCCTTTACGTGTTCCAAAAGCTGATTATTTTTTTAAAGTGCATTTGATTTGCGGTTACAATGCATTACTGACTAACTCGTTTCCATTCTGAGCACAGCACAGACATTTTCTTATTTTGAAGATAAAGATTTCCAGGAAGAAAATAAAAGTGATCTTGTAAGCGATAGTCTCTAATAAAATAGATCAGTTGTGCTGATCTGTAACAGCACAACTAATCTGCAAAGGTTCCACCAGGCTCGAAGTACAATTTTTATTCTAAATTCAAGCGTTTGAAATGTTGACTATCATTGCCATTTTGATTTTCATGAAGAATATTTGGATTAATTGACCTTAATAACCAACGAGACTTATTAAGTACTGGATATAATAATAATTCGGACTCAGTTGGACTTCTCAGTTGCCTGGTCTTCAGTTGGGTAAAATGTGAAAATAATTTATTTTCTATTTTATTTAGTGGTGGTAAGTGGTGGTGAATATAATTGTTTGTGTAAAAAAGAAAAAAGTGAAAAAAAAAGGGGGATCCAGGAGAGGCTTCAGAAAAAAACGAGGTCCAAAGGCAGATCCCTCTTGCTTACCACCCCTCACACCTAACTGCTCTTTAGTCCCTAAGTCGTGTCCTTCTCTTTTCGACCCCGTGGGCTATAGCCCATCAGGCTCCTCTGTCCCTGGCATTTCCAGGCAAGAGTACTGGAGTGGGTTGCCAGTTCCTTCTCCAAGGGATCTTCCTGACCCAGAGATCGAACCCACATCTCTTGTGTTTCCTGCATTGGCAGGTGGATTCTTTACCACTGAGCCACCTGGGAAGCCCACACCTCATTCTATCCTGTCATTGTGCAGCTTCCCAAGGCCAGTGAGGCTGCGGATGACCAGGCAGTGCATATAGGCCAGTCCAGATGTTGCCCATCGTGTGTATTAAGCTTGACAGGATTCATTTAGCAGCCAAGTGTAGTGAGAGCATTGCAGGCTCCGGTAGCGTTGGTAACGTAACTCAATAACATGCAATAACAGTGATAAGAAAGTGATGAAAACCTCAGCAGTAATGCTTTTTTTTTTTTTTTTGGTTTATGATAAATACTTTTGATGCTTTAAATACTGCTTGAGGAAATTATAGAAAACAATGAAATGGTAGTCTAAAATATAACACTCCTCAATGCATTTTTTAATTATTGAAGTAAGGATACATAACACTCTTAACAAAGTGTTTAGCGTACAGCGCAGTATTGTTAGACACATGCTGTTCAGCAGATCTCTAGAACTTTTCCTCTTGCTTAACTGAAACTTTATACCCTTTGAACAGCAGCTTCGCACTCACCTTGGCCCCAGGCCCTGACAACCATCATTCTACCTTCTGCTTCTGTGAATTCAACTATTTAAGATATCTCAAACAAGTGAAATTGAGCAATATTTCTTCTTCTGTGACTGGTTTATTTCACTTAGCATAGTGTCCTCAAGGTTCATCCATGTTGTCTCATATTGCAGGATTTCCTTCATAAGGCTGATACTGTATTGGGTTGGCCAAAATGTTTCTTCAGGTTTTGCCATGAGATGGCACAGAAAAACCCAATAGAACTTTATGGCCAACCCAATACATGTACACCAGATTTCCTTCACCCATTCATCTGTTGAAGTTTAGCTTTTTTTCTTCATCTTGGCTATTGTGAATAACGATACAATGAACATGAGACTGAAGATGTGTGTTTGAGATCCTGATTTCAGTTCTTTTGGATAAAAATCCTAAAGTGGAATTGTTAGATCATAGAGTAGCTCGATTTTTTTTCACTTTTTGAGAAGCCTCTGTACTGTTTTCCATAGTGGCTGAGCCATTTTACATTTCCACCAACAGTATGCAAGGATTTCAGTTTTCCTACAACCTCACCACCATTTTTTTTTTGTTTGCTTATTTCTTGGTATTTTTATAATGACCATCCTAATAGATGTGAAGTGATATGTCATGTTTTTTTTTTTCTCATGATTAATGATTGTGAGCATCTTTTTATGTACTTTTTTCATATTTCTGTTGGCCATTTGTATATCTTCTTTGGAGAAATTCCTGTTCAAGTCCTTGAGCATATTTAATTATGCAGCTTTGTTTTTTAGAAGTTTCTTCTTTATTTTGGACAATAAATCCAGAGATATTTGTTGCAAATAGCAAATATTTTTTCCTTTTCACTCCACTGATTATTTTGTTTACTGTGCAGTTTCTGGTTTGATGTAATCCTACTTGTTTATAGTTGCTTTTATTGCCTTGTTTTTCATGTCATATTTTAAAAAATCATCGCCAAAGCCAATGTCATGAAGCTTTTCCCTTATGTTTTCTTCCAAGAGTTTTACAGTTTCAGGTCTATTTTTAAGAGTTTAATCCATTTTAGTTGATTTTTGTGCATACGGTGTACTTTTTAAAGTCACCCTTCTGTTTTAAACTTTAGTAATCAATCTTACATTTGCAACAACGTCTACACACACTAGCCTTTTAAAATCATCTCTCTTGACTTTTGAAATACACGCAATTAAGAATTTGCTTCAATTATGACCAATTCACATTGTTGTATGGCAGAAACAAACACAAAAGTGTAAATCAATTTGCCACTAATTAAAATATTGTTTAAAAATGAAGAAGGGGGGAAAGAATTAGTTCCAATAGCTATAAATAATCATCACCATTTACAAAGCAGACATCAGTATTTTGAATTGCCTCTTTGAAATCATGTAATGACATAAAAACGTGATAAGTGCCAATATTTTTGAAGGAGTAGTATATTTTTCAAAAGTAGGGAACAAAAGATTTGTCTAAAAGTTTGGAAAGACATAAAAGATACAATTTTTTCAGATATTGTGTAATTTTTACAACAAACCAAAGTAAAATGTAGTAAGAATAACACAGACTATTGAGAAACACTTCACTGACTATGATGTAGGTTTTCACCTTTTTCTAAGTCTCTGTGTAAGTGCATTAAAAATAAGGAGACTGATTAAGTCTGAAAATAAGGTCACCATAGCCAATGTCTATATATCTTTGTTATTCTGTCTTAGGTTAGAGTCTTTTGCTCCTGGGTCGAGGCCGGCGTTCTTTCCTGATGCGGGCTTGTACTCTGCTTTACAGCAGACTTTAAGGTCAGCCTGTTGGCTTAGAAATATTGCCGATCCTGCCCTCATTTCCAGAATAAATTAGACACTTGCACTGCTCCATTATTTCAGGTACCTAGGTAGATTTTCCCTTTGGTCTTAAACACAACTTGACATCTTATTTTTTCCTATTTAACATCTCTGGCATCTTTCCCTTCCTTTCAGTTGCTACTGTCCCTGCCGCATCGCCTCGCATTAGGCTATACTTCATAACTAACGCGGCTCTGTTCCTGGTGTCCTTGCTGTTTAATGTCACTTGGAAATTCTTCCTAAAAAATTCATCTCAAGAGCCATTAGTTGCTAATCCTGTCAAACTCCTCTGCCTGACTTTCAAGATGGTAATCTAGTCTTATTTATCCAATCTGATTCTCCACTCTTTCCCAATAAGAGTTCTGTAGACCAGCCCAGTTCCTCTCAATCCCAGAATATGGCATGCCCTTCTTAACTCAATGACTCTTCTCCTTTTCCCCACATCTGGGGTTCTCTTCCCTCTCTGCTGGCCGTATCTGACCCCTCTTTTAAGTGCCCACTCTGATTCATCCGCTGTTGTATTCCTGGCTGCGGTAGCGCCTGGCACGTGGTGGGGACTCAGTTAACTTCAGGGCCTGTTGTTGTTCAGTTGTGTCTGAGTCTTTGCGACCCCATGGCCTGCAGCATGCCAGGTTCCTCTGCCCTTTACTATCTCCCGGAGTTTGCTCAGATTTGTGTCCACTGAGTCAATGATGCTATCTAACCACCTCGTCTTCTGCCACGCTCCTTCTCCTTTTGCCTTCAATCTTTCCCAGCCTCGGCATCAAGTTCTTTCCCAATGAATTGACTGGCTCTTTGCATCGGGTGGCCAAAGAAGTAGAGCGTCAGTATCAGTCCATTCAATGAATATTCAGGGTTGATTTCCTTTAGGATTGTCTGTTTCAATCTCCTTGCAGTCCAAGGGACTCCCAAGAGTCTTCTCCAGCACCACAGTTCAAAAGCATCAATTCTTCACGCTCAGGCTTCTTTATGACGAACCCAAAGGCCACTTTGCCTGTGATGTTGTCTCTGATTATTCTGGGTCACAGAGGCCCTTCTTTTCCTGAAATCTTTTCATGCCTGTGGCCTGGAACAACATATCTATTTATTCCTTTCTATTCATTGGTCGATTGATCAGCCAGTATTCTTTCTTACAGGATTGTATAGTCTTGTTCTGCTTAATAAACACTAAGATTAAAGGGGATGTGCTGGTCCCCTCTGCTCACCTCTACATTTAAGTAGCTGCCTCATGGGCTGAGATTTGTAGTGCAAAGTGAGCTCTCTAGGGAGCAGAGGTCACATGGTTGGTAATCACACCCATATTCAAAATTCAGACCAATGTGAATCTGAACCCTGTCTCTATCAAAAACAAGTTCTGTGACCTTTACCTTTCTAACTCAGATCTTCATTTGTGATATTTTAAAAGTCTGTCTCATGTAGTTAGCACAAAGATTAAATTAAGTCTTGGGTGAAAAAGGTGAGAGGCTACTTGCCACCTTGCAAACACCCAAAGGACAATGATGACTATTTTTGTTACTTGATGCTTTGTTATTGTCAGAATTCCAGCATGAGATCCCTGGCTTTACTGCTAACTAGTGACATTGTGAATTTTAATAATTTTATGCATTATGAGACATCTGTCAGCCACTGTGAGAATAAGGAATAGTTATTTCAAAATTACTCTCTATTGTCTTTGAATTTGCTCTCTTTTTGTTTTGGTATCATTTTCCACAAAATGAAAATCAGAATCCTTACATGGTAGGGATAATACAAGAATAGTTTTGATTTTTTTAAAGCATTTTGACAATGCAAAGTGCTATAACTGAGAATTAAACACTTTAGCATTAAGAAACGCTTAACTCATAAAAAGATATTGCAGTGCTCATCAGTGTAGCATTATTTAAAATGCAAAATTTGTGGTCTCCTAAGTGGGGCTTCCCTGAGCTCTAGAGTGAGGCTGATTGGTGTTTGAATTCCGGCTCTGCATTTGCACTGGGCAAGCTCTGTAGCGGTTCTGCTCTGTATCAGTTTTCCTCACCTGAAAAGCTGGGGAAGAAGCTTACTTCTGTAGGTATGTTTCAGAGCAAATGTCAACAAGTAACAGTGCATGAGACTATATTTTGGAGTCAATATGTGGAATCAACTGTGACTTATTGATCACACGGACTTTGCATTACGGGTTAGGCTTTGGTTGAGGCACAGTGAGAGGATTTGTAAGGTATTCAACAAATATATACTGGATATTGTGCATCTACTGCCCATCGGACCTTCTTCTCAGCACCCTGGGAGAGTCCACAAAGCTCGACTCCCTCATAGAGCTCTTAGTCCATGGGTTATAAAATAAATGTGTAAAAAAATGCATAAACGATGTTGCAATTTATTTCAAGAATGAAGTTACAAATCTTGAAGTTTGAGAATAATAGCAAAGAAGAGAAAATTTAAATAATGGTCTAAGGTAGCAATTGCAAAGATGTCCTAAGGGAGTAGATGATGAATTGCCAAGTGTATGTTATAAACATGTGTCCAAGACATTTTTAAAGCAGAGAAATCACTTTATATATGTGTGTGTGTGTGTATATATATATATATATATAAAAAAAATATGTTTATGAGAAGTTTTCCCCACACTAACTTCACTCTGAATTCAATTCATGTGCTAAATGACTGTGGGCTGTGCTATGTCAACTACTCACAAGAGAAAAAATGCGTGGCTGCAATGAGTGTTTTTTGGACACCAAATAAACATTGATGATTTACTTTTCTTTCTTCTGATAGGCTTCCCAGTTGGCACTATTGGTAAAGAACCCACCTGCCAATGTAGGAGACAGGAGACATGGGTTCAGTTCCTGGGTAGGGAAGGTCTTTTGGAGGAGGGCATGGCAACCCACTCCAGTATTCTTGCTTAGAGAGTCTCATGGACAGAGGAGGCTGGTGGGCTATAGTCCATGGCATCACAAAGAGTCAGACACGACTGAACTGACTTACCATGCATGGGTGCCTTTCTGATTGCTGTTGTTGTGGTCAGTCGCTCAATCACATCTGGCTCTTAATGACCCCATGGACTGCAGCACTCCAGGCTTCCCTGTCCTTCACCAATTCCCAGAGCTTGCTCCTATCCAACGATCTCATCCTCTGTGGCCCACTTCTCCTGCCTTCAGTCTTTCTTAGCATCAGAGTCTTTTCCAATGAGTAGGCTTTTTGCATCAGATGGCCAAAATAGTGGAGCTTCAGCTTCAGCATCAGTCCTTCCAATGAATATTCAGGGTTGATTTCTTTTAGGACTGATTGGTTTGATCTCCTTGCTATCCGAGGGACTCTCGAGAGCCTTCTCCAACACCACAGTTCGAAGGTATAATTCTTCAGCCCCCAGCGTTCTTTATCGTCCGGCTCTCACATCCATACATGACTACTGGAAAAACCATAGCTTTGACTATACACACCTTTGTTGGCAAAGTAATACACTCTGATAGGCAATTTAAACACACACACACACACACACACACACCAGTTTCCAGAGATCTAGGAAATACAACTTGCAGACTTTGAAATCAAGCTGAAGGTGTGTAAAGTAAAGCAAAACACAATCGTTTAGCTGTTCCACTTACTTTCATACAGAGGACTCACATCAGAAAGTGCACAGAGGCCAATGCGGCTTTGCTGACATCAGCAGACAGGGCTTCTTCTTGTCACTAAATGGAAGCTTCTGATCAGGAAGGAGGATCTTTTTCTGGGTGTCTCTTTTGGAGCTTCCTATCTCACTTTTCGTCTATAATGAAACAGCATTTAAAAGAAGGTGGCATGTGAGATGAAATCAGAACAGAGTCTTTCTTTCCCATGAATAGAGAGCGGCTATTCCAGTTAACTTTTGCCTTTTATTTTGCTTTGACACCATTGTCAAAACGTTTAACTCTTCCTCTCCCAGAACTTGTCATTTGTGGAAAGAGAGTGGTGACTGGCAAAGAAATTCCACTGCTGTTATTGAACACAGGTCTGATGAAGCGAACTTGGTGTTACTATGAGATAAGAAAATCAGGCAGAAATAACAACTTGACATTTTACTTCCTTTTAACAGGGTAGCTCAGACACAAACCACATGGTTTAGGCCTATTGACTTAGAAATGGGAAACATGACAACTAGCTGTTTTTCTAAATCTGAAACCAAAGAAATTGTAGACTTCCTGAAGAATTATACACTTGAGCAGTTCTAGGTAACCTCAGGATTTGCAGAACCCTTCGGAGGGCTTTGAAGGCAAAACAGAGTTTGGCAAGTGTTCATTGGGCCAAGGCATGCAGTTCAAAGAGAATGGAACTAAACTGGTGTATGTGTCCAACAGTGCAAAATTACTAAGTCCAGGTAAGCCAGAATACCTGGAAGGAAAAAGTATGAGTAATAGAAGGTAGATGATGGTTGCCATTGGGTAAAAGAGCAAGTGTCTTAAAATTGGAAAATGGTCCTTGTTAAGTCACTCAGTCGTATCCAGCTCTTTGAGACCCCGTGGACTACACCATGCTAGGCTTCCCTGTCCGCCATCTCCTGACCTTGCTCAAACTCATGTCCATTGACTTGGTGATGCCATCCAACCATCTCATCCTCTGCCTTCCCTTTCTACTCCTACCTTCAATCTTTTCCAGCATCAGGGTCTTTTCGAATGAGTCAGCTTTTTGCCTCAGGTGGTCAAAGTATTGGAGTTTCAGCTTCAGCAGCAGTCCTTCCAATGAATATTTAAGATTGATTTCCTTTAGGACTGACAGGTTTGATTTCCTTTGCAGTCCAAGGGACTCTCAAGAGTCTTTCCAACACCACAGCTCAAAAGCATCAATTTTTCGGTGCTGAACCTTCTATATGGTCCAACTCTTATATCCATATATGACTACTGGAAAAACTATAGCTTTGACTATATGGACCTTTGTTGACAAAATAATGTCTCTGCTTTTTAATATGCTAATATTGGATCATGGAGACTCATGTAATAATTAATTGTCTTGCTTTCTCTTAAGTTCATGAGTACATTAAAAGGAGTTATTGGTGGGGTCAGAAAGAGTAAATCACAAAGAACTTCGAGACAAATGCTTTCTTTCTTGTCATTAGATGAGTTCAGAAAGGGCTTGCCTGCAATGTGGGAGACCTAGGTTTGATCCCTGGGTTGAGAAGATCTCCTGGGAAAAGGGGATGGCAACCCACTCTAGTATTCTTGCCTGGAGAATCCCATGAACCGAGGAGCCTGGTGGACTACAGTCCATGGGGTCGCAGAGTCAGATATGAAAGTGATTCCTTTAGTGGAGATTAAGGGAGAGAAGAGAGTCAGGATGCTTGTTTAGGAAGGAACATGAAAGACCAAGAGGAGAATCCCTAGAAAATGTGAAAGAACATTCCTAAGATTAGGGCTCCACTCTGCTCCATTGCTTCAGTCATGTCTGACTGTTTGCAACCCCATGGACTGTAGACCGTGCCAGGCTCCTCTGTCCATGGGATTTCCCAGGCAAGAGTACTGCAGTGCATTGCCATTCCCTTCTCCAGGGGATCTTCCCAACCCAGGGATCAAACCCATGTTTCCTGTGTTTCCTGCATCGCAGGCAAATTCTTTACCGCTGAGCCACTGGTGAAGTCCCAGGGCTCTGCTGGCAGAGGGACTTTTGAGCTGGTGTATATTCTCTGTTAGCTTCTGGTTGTCAGCTGTGTGATAAGAGTGAAAACCTAGAGTATGCGAAGTCCCTTGTGCAGAATGAGTGGGCGGCAAGGAAGGCCTTTGGGCCGCCGTGTCCAGCAGGTGCAGCATTTCATGACGAGCTACCTGGGGAGCTGGTGTCAGACTGGGACGGCACAAACGTTTAGTTGTATCCTTGGCCTTTCCATGTTTGTCACCTACTGTTTTCACTCTCATGCCCTTAATGTCTTAGCGATCACGCAGTTGCTGAGTGCTTTCTGTTTATTGGCCTCCCCTTTGATGTGCTCCTTATTCCAAATGCTTTATTTAGAGCCAGATATCTCAGTCTTGACCCACGGATGTCTGGGGCCAGAACACGCTTTGCTGTGCAAGACTTTTCTGTGAATTGCAGGATGTTACCAGGATGCCTGCCCTCTATCACTGGACGCCAGGAGCATCCCTTCACACAGGGGCAACAATTAAAAATGTCTAGACAATATCGTCTGGGGGTGGAGACTGCCTCTCCTGAGGGCATTAATGGTCTAGTTTGTGCTTATTGTCTGAAAACCCATGTGCTAAAAATAAATGTTCTTCCCTGGAAATTTTTCCAACTGGTTATGAGTGAGAAGAGAGTCTAACTTGCCTGTTTATTGACCATTAGTTTTGTGTGCACGCTCAGCCCTGTCCGACTCTTTGCCACCCCGTGGACTGTAGCCCGCCAGGCTCCTCTGTCCAGGCAAGAATACTGGAGTGGGTTGCCATTTTCTTCTCCAGGTGATCTTCCCAACCCAGGGAGTGAAGCCTTGTCTCTTGTGTCTCCTTTATTGGCAGGCAGATTCTTTACCAGTAGCTCCACACAGGAAGCCCATTAATTTATCTGAATTGGTGTCAAATTTCAAAGCCTGTACATTTTTTTTTTTGTCTCAGTGCTTTGATGAGTGTGTTCATCTTTTTCTTGGAAGTCAAATTATTTATCTATGTCTAGCTATATTACTTCTTTTAAAAATTCGATCAACTTGCACACAAACATAAAGAGATTATCTTTTTCTGAAGAGTTGTTGTTGAAAAGAAGGGAGGGGAAAAGAGAAAGAACTTAGAGATATTTCTTCTAAAATGTGAACCTCTTATTGCCCCATGTGCCCTTGTTACAGTTTCTGAAGTGAAATGTATTTCCAGCCAATCTCAGTCTAACACATTTGATGGCTCAGCTTCTTTTGGGTCAGCTTTCTCATATGTGGCAAAAACTTCTCAATTTATAGATGACCGCATGAATAGATATCAGACGCTTATAGGCACGGGATCTTTCCCTTGGCATTGAACAATGTCTTATTTCAAAGTTGTGGTTTAGATATCTATTTAATGTTCTTGGTCAGAGTATTAATAACTAACAAAGAACCTACTCTGTAATTGATGAGCCAGTACAAGTTCTATTGTAAAATTGCATCATTTTTGCTTCTATAGTTTATGGATGAAACATGAATTCTTGAAATGCCCTGAAATTCAGTTTGAAGTCTTTCATTTGAGTATCATTCTGTCTGATCCCCAGGAACATGGAATTTCCCAGGTAAGAATCCTGGAGTGGGTTGCCATTTCCTACTCCAGCAGCTCTTCCTGACCCAAGGATCGAAGCCACATCTCCTGAATTGGCAGGTGGATTCTTTACCACTGAGCCACTGGGGAAACCCAGGTTCTAAACCAAATGATAGATCTACAGTCTGAAGACTGAATTTGAGAGCTGGTGAATATGCTAGTTTCTTCATTCTGTCTCTTGCTCCTCGTGTGATGAAAATAACGTTAACTCTTAATGAACTAGGTGCAGGAATTTAAGAGTTTTTTTCCCAGCATTGTCTTTCCTTCCTTCATTCCATCTGTCTTTGCTTCCTTTTGTTTATCCCACTGACATACAAGGAACTGTGGAGAATGTACTGTGACTAGACACCATACCAGGCAAATGGGAAAGAGACAGGAAAAGTTGCATGATACCCTGACCAAATGAGGGGTCCAGGCAAATAGACAAGCTACGGAAAATGAGAGGGAAAGACTGAGGTAGTGAAAGACCACGTGGGAGAAGCATCTGGTCCAGGCTCCATGGCCTTCTCTCTCCCAGCTTTTAGCCCCTTCTTATTTTAGGGGGTGGTGGGGTTTAGAGCTCACATGCAAAAATAATTAATGGAAGATAAATATGTCAAAAAGGAATTAAGGTATTTCCGGATTATTCTGCAAAGTTGAGAATTCATTTCTGCACGGAAAATTGGTTATACATGCTTTTACTGCCCTTTTCTAACATTTTCCAATATTTTGACAAGCAGCTTCTTAGCGCTTTGCTTTCTTTGTCTGCAAAAACAATATTCTACAGATGTTCTTGAAGGGACATTGTTTTCTCACACTTCCAAGCAAATGATGCATTACTTCCCATCTTATTCTTGCTACAGTGCACACATGTGCGCATAGATTCTTGATTGAGGTCTGTGAAATATCCTAGAAGTCCTAATATTGATTTACATCCTCTCTTAAAGAAATAATTAATATTGATTAATCTGAAGCACGTAGCTTGACAATAATTGAACCCAATTCACAACAAAAGCAAGTAAATTGTGGTACTTAAATTTTTTTAAATAGTGATTGCTTTTTTTTATCTCTATGTCTAGATGATTGTTGACCTTGGATAAAATCCACTAGCAAATTCAAATTAAACAAAGCCAAAATACTGATGTGCATGGATATTTCAAAATATTGAAAGCAATTGAAACTTCCAAAATTAATGTTGTAAAAATTGGCATAATTTGGAAAATCATTAAAGCTCATTCTTCAAAACTGATTTTAAATGATATATTGGTGGCTCAGAGCAATGGCACCCCACTGCAGTACTGTTGCCTGGAAAATGCCATGGACGGAGGAGCCTGGTGTGCTGTAGTCCACGGGGTCACTAAGAGTCAGCCATGACTGAGCAACTTCACGTTCACTTTCACTTTCATGCTTTGGAGAAGGAAACGGCAACCCACTCCAGTGTTCTTGCCTGGAGAATCCCAGGGATGGGGGAGCTTGGTGGGCTGCCATCTCTGGGGTTGCACAGAGTCGGACATGACTGAAGCGATTTAGCAGCAGCAGCAGCAGCAGCAGACGGTAAAAAATCTTCCTGCAATGTAGGAGACTCAAGTTCAGATCCTTGGGTTGTGAAGATCCCTTGGAGAAGGAAATGACACCTCACTCCAGTATTCTTGCCTGGGAAATCCCATGGACAGAGGAGCCTGGAGGGCTACAGTCCATGGGGTCACAAAGAGTTGGACGCAACTAAGTGACTAACACTTTCACTTTTTCACACTATAGTAAACAATGATAAAGAAATACTATGATTTATGCAAATCTAACATGTGACTCTGAATTATTTAAGGAAATGTAAGAAAAGGACATACATCACATACCCTCCACAGCTATTTTAAACGATCACATATTCAATTTGAGAAACATTCCTTTGTAGATATCAGAGATATTGAAAATGGCAAACAGAATTGCATATTTCTAGTTTTTCCCTACAAAGTTTATAGTGTATTTTTGATAAGGAAAAATAAATATACTCCTATTTATAATATACAGAATTTAGAACAACCTAAATGCCTGGTAATTCAAGATGATTAAATAGAATACAGTTTATTAAATGAAACATTAGGGAAAATGTTGTTGTTGTTTAGTTGCTAAGTTATGTCTGACTCTTTTGGAATCCCATGGACTGTAGTCCACCAGCCTTCTCTGTCCATAGGATTTTCCAGGCAAGAATGCTGGAGTGGGTTGCCATTTCCTTCCTTAGGGCATCTTCCTGACCCAGGGATAGAACCCACATTTCCTGCATTGGCAAGCAGATACTTTACCAATGAGCCACCTGGGAAACCCCAATAGGGAAAATACTCATAATAAAATATTAAACAAGAAAATAATATACCAAGTCTGTCTTATACAGCTAAAACAAATGATTGTTTTTTTCATAATGCAATATAACAATGCAGTCACAGTTCAATGACTAGTTATTTGTCCTCCCCAAATCATACGGAAAATGTTCTACTTTCAAAGCACAATATGCTAAACTCTGTGGAGAGTATAGAAATGGATAACCCTCTTCATTTATATTTCTTGTTTTTGCAGTGGTGTTGTGTATATTTCATGGATGTTATACGGGGTGAAACTTCACACACGAGTACTTGCTGCTATGGACCACTGAGTATGTACCTGCCACTGCTAAGTTTGGTATGAAGCTCAGATGGCAAAGAATCTTCCTGCGATGTGGGAGACTGAGGTTCGATCCCTGGGTCAGGAAGATGTTCTGGAGAAGAGAATGGTTATCCACTCCAATATTCTTGCCTGGATAATTCCATGGACAGAGGAACCTGGTGGGGTCACAAAGAGTCAGACACGACCGAGTGAGTAACACACTAAAGAGCTTGAGCATTATATAAGCTGGTTCACCCAGTCATTCATTTAAATCTCAGCCAAACAAGACCCAGCCTTGCTCACTATTTTTCTAGACCTGAACAGTTTTTATAATTGCTTTTGGCTTTTCCACCACAGGAAGTTTCAGAAAACACATGGAATGAAGCTCCAGAGCTGAAGAGTACACTCAACGTTCGCTTTGGAAGGGGTTTCCAAGTCAGTAGGCCCAGAAAAGGTAACTTTCTCACAGTAAATTGGGAAACAGAGGAAAGGCAGGTTGTCCCATTTTCCCTATGTGGGAAACGTATTCTTAATGTGAGTGGACTTGTTCCCTGAAATAGCAATAAAAACTAGACAATGAGAGACTGATAAGTTAACAGACCATGCCTAAATACTATTATTATTAAAGGAAAAAGATGTAGCTATTACTCCAATATAAACATTTTCAATTAACAGCATTATCTCTTATTGTACTTTAATTCTTCTACTGCATTTCTTCAAGTATGTCTTTAATACTTTTGAAGCATATTTTTGTCAATAGTTGAGTTAGAATATTTAAAAATTATTTTTTTTACTGTTGAGAAAATGTATTATACTTACTTTTATCTCACTGTGCAAGGTACAAATCCATTCCCATTGAAGCTATGTGAATAATATATAATAATAAAAGGCATTAGGGTATTTTCCAGATAGGTAAAAAGATTAAGTAAGAAACTATAAATAATAAAACATCTAGAACAAAAATTTGGAAATATTTATCTAATCTGGCATAGGGATCATAAAAGTAGCGGAGAATTCCAAATAAAATTTTCAACATGTTTGGTTATGAGTAAGCAACAAGCAACAGACTTCCAATGATCCATGGAATGTAGCAATGATCCATAAATAAAATTGTGAGGCAAACCGAAAAGTGAAGAAAGTGTTTTCAAGTCAGAAGAAAAGTAAAGTATTTGGGCAAAATAATAAGGATTAGTCTAAACCTAATCCAGTGAGTAAAAACACATACAATTCATCAATAAAATGAGCAAATTGACAATAAATCTGAAAAGTAAACGCTAGTAACATAACACACAGTTGTAGATTAATGTAATTAAGATAGCCATCAAGGCTTGTAAACTGTAGTAGCGCTAGTGCTGTCGAAGTGAAAATAAATTCAAATTATTTTATGCTTACTTTCCTGGAAGAAATTTATATCAAAAGTTTAGAAGAATGTACAATATTTGATTCAATAGTTTCAGTTCTAGACTACTTATGGAATATGTGTTAAAAACAGAAAAACATTTCAGTAATACCTTATTTATAATATATAGAAATTAGAAATAGTCTTAATGCTGAACAGTAGAACATGGAAAACTATATATTAAATAGGATAGTAGTAAAATGCTCAGGATAAAATGTTAAATAAAAATAAACTTTTTAAAGATGAACTGCTTAAGATTGGCTCTACTTTATGATTATATGTTTATGGTAAAATTAAGGGTGAATTTTCATTTTCTCTTTGTGCTATTTGATTTTTCCCATTTCTCTAAAAATTTTTAATTAGCTTAATCATCAGCTATTAATAATCTGTGTTAGTTTAAGGGAGAGAAAGAAGGAATTGCGACAAAGATTTAGTGTTTCAAAGGGTGGATTCATGTGCACTTCAGTCTTGCTTAATCCACATGTTTCTAAGTACTGCAAGTCATAACTATCAAAGTAATTGCATATTTACCACATCAGAGTCATAAAAGCATTAAAGTTGATAAGGCAGCTGTGTTGACATGAGGCTCCTTAACACTGTAATGGTCAGGATAGCTGGAGCTGATCTTATCAACACATAAAGGAGCCTCGCAGTCATATCCCCACTGACATGATATATTGTTCAGAAACCCTTCTGATTTGTTGCTATGGCACCTGGGAGATCCTTGGAGGTTCCAGTTCCACAATCTAGCTCGCTTGGGCATGTTTCAGGCATTCATAAATGAAAGAATGGAGTTTCTGTGTACACCCATGAGATTTTCCAGAGTCCTTCCTCCAGTTGTATAGGTAGCAAAGAAACTAACAAATGGTCCCTCTTTAAACACAGTCATACATTTATGCTGCAGCAATACCGGAATCGAACTGTTTATAGGCAGAAAATTTAGAGATGCCAACCACTAAGGGAAAAGTGATTAAAAGGAAGAAAAAAGATGAAAGGAAGTGAAAAGAAACATCATCACAACATCATCATCTCCTACAATTCCACCCTCCTACAACAATAGATGTTTCCAGCATTTGGCCTCAGTTTTGGTGACTATGGGAATCAGAAAGGGGAGAGAGAGGAATAGGTTTTCACTATAAAACTATAATAAAGACTAGTTCCAGAATTCTAAAGCTGGAAATCTATTCTCCTGATGAAAGATGAGAGAGATTCTTGGGTTCCCATTCTCAGTTGGGAAAAGCCATTTACTTTTTTGTGCCTTTTATTGCTCTGAGAAGAAGAGCTAAACTATTTTTCATCTGTCAAGTCTAGGGAGGCTTCCCAGGTGATGCTAGTGGTAAAGAATCCGCTGGCCAAGATGGAGAAGGAAAACGTGCGGGTCCGATCCCTGGATTGGTAAGATCCTCTGAAGTAGGACATGGCAACCCGTGCCAGTATTGTTCCATGGAAAATTCCATGGACAGAGGAGCCTGGCAGGCTACAGTTCATGAGCCTGCAAAGAGTCAGGCACGACTGAGCAACTGAGCACCCAGTAAGTCTAGGACTGCCTCTAAAAAATCTATTACATTATAAATGTTTCACCTGTTTTGAACAAACAAGCAAACCCTTCCAGTGGTCTTCTCTGGTTTTGTCAGTTTATCACTTTATGGTTATTTTCTTCACTGGATCAATGGATCATATAAACTATCAGTTTTCCAAAGATTGCTGGAAAATTTTTGCATAGACTGTGGCATATGGAAAATACTGTGACGATAGAAGAGGACCTACCCATGTTGGTAATGGAGTCATCAGGAGAGCTGGAAGGAATGACAGATATGGTAGAGTAATACATTTACCAAAAGTGTGGTACTGATTGCTCTTTGCAGCATATTAATTCATTCTCCTTCTCTCTGTGTCTCTTTTCTGTCTATATCTCCCCATCCTCCCTATTCTTTCTTGTCTGCAGGGTATGTATGAAACAGGCTTGGTTTTCAAAAAATTTCTCTTACAAAAGTCTATGAAAATGATTTGATAGTGCTGGAATACTAACAAAATTATCTGAATTGTTGACTATCCATTACTCCAGTTTTAAAGTCTTTCAAACACAAAATTTTAACAGCCTTAACCTACACTTGACTCCAACTGATGACCATGCCTTGGATTTTGTCTTCAGTTCAGTTCAGTCACTCAGTCATGTCCGACTCTTTGTGACCCCATGGACTGCAGCACGCCAGGCTTCCCTGTCCATCACCGATTCCCAGAGGTTACTAAAACTCATGTCCATCGAGTCAGTGATTTTGTCATAGTGTGAGTGTATTTTCACTCTCTTAGAGTCTGAAATTCTCATCTGTGACCATAAACTTAATCTGACTTTATTTTTCACCTCCTCACATTTGCTGAAGTGTGTCTCTGTCATTCCTCCAACTCTCCCAATTACTTCATTACCATCATATGTAGGTCCTCTTTCAAAATAACTCATTTTTTCCCCACTTAATCTGGATAACTTATATTCCCTATTAATTATAATTATCTCAGTGTTCACTCTATCTCCTTGCTCCCTTTAAATTTGCCCAGAAATGGAAAGTGCGAGCTATCAGCAGCATCTGAGAATTTTAGAGGGAGATGAAAATGTTGAGGACCGATGTGGAAGTTGAGTATGAAGAGGGATGAGATGGATGGATTCACAATTGAGGTGGGGCCAGGCAGAAGCTACCAGAATCACATTTTTTTGGTTGCTGGCTTTTAGAGTGGTGGAAGTCGGGTGGTGAAAAGATTTAGGTTCAGACCGATATCCAGTGAGGAAAAAACCCATTACCCAGCACATTGGTTTGCCCACTGTTTCAAGCTCCCTGAGTTTAGGCACAGCACCAGGCTTTTTTTTTTTTTTTTGCTATTCTGTTATACACATGTATTTACTCCTCTTGAATATTTCCTTGGGGAGCTCTTTAAAGCACACCCTGGTGCACTAAAGCTCCTTCCTTATTCTTCCAAGACACCATTTCCTCCGTTCCAGACATATCACTGAGACAAAAGCCCAAGGCAGAAACCACGACTGCATGCCTTCTCCATAAATTCTAAATAGTTTCTTCCGATCCCTTTCTGTCTCTGAAGAGAAGGTTTCCTGTGGGTCCCGGTCTTACTCTCACCCCTTCTGTTTTGGAAGATGTTCCTTCCCCTACTTCTGCATGTGCCCACACTGTCTCCATTTCTAATGGAAACTTTTTTGAAACTATGGATAAAGGGTGGGTTTACTTTTGCTCAGACCTGACAACTACAGAGTCTAGCACAGAGCAGGGGTTCACTGGGTGTCTTCAAGGACTCAGTTTGCAAGATACGGTGTCTAAAAAATCCATACTGACTTCAGACTTTCCTGATTCCTCTTCAAAAAGACTTGATTGCCTTCATTCCCCCCACAAAGGTCTTTTTCCTAATCTGGGAAGGATAAGAAGAAATACTGTTCAAGTTCTCCTTTAAAATATTTTCTATCTCATACTCAGATAGTATCTTTAAAACTTGTATATCAAGAAGTCATCATCTTTATTCTAGGTTCAACTGGAACCAATTCCCACAGAGAGAACTATGAACTTTCATCATATCTGAGTCTAGAATATATGGTAATTCTCTGCACTGTCTTTGTAACTTTTCTGTGAATCTAAAAATATTCTAAAATTAAACGTGTGTCAAAAAATATTAGGTTGCTATGAAAACTTTATAGAAAATTACAATTTAGATGCAATGGACAAATTTCTGAAAAAATACAAAGTGAAAAGACTGTTAATTTTAATAACTACTTATTGAAATTTAAAAAAATTGCAGCACTTCTACTTCTGAAGTTATGCAGGCTTAAAACTGCCTTAAGACTTTTAGGGCAATCCCTATTTTCATGTACATAAGCATATTAATAATATAAAAATAAATATAGCCATAACTGTATAAAATACATTTATTGAGATGGAAACATCTATTTAGCTGTTTTTTCTTTGATATTTTCTCATGAATTGTGCATGATTGTATTTATTCACAACATAATTTTAAACCTTATTTATTTACAGATACTTGACCCACTGTTAAACAGATTGTCCATTTAAAAAATAATTTTTAATACATTTGTAAGAATCATAATTTTCCATCAATGAATTTTTCTATATTTGTAGTGAAACTAGAGAGTGTGGTCATTTCAGACTTGTGACATGTCCCAGCTTCTTTTCCTGAGTTCCTTCCCGTCTGCAGTTCCACTGGCAGCGTGTGAGGGGGCCTGTGGTAGGACGAAAAATGCCCTGCCTCAAAGACCTAGCGTGTTAGTCGCTCAGTCATGTCCTACTCTTTGCGGCTCCATGAACTGTAGCCCGCCAGGCTCCTCAGTCCATGGAATTCTCCAGGCAAGAATACTGGAGTGGGTTACCATTTACTTCTCCAGGGGATCTTCCCGACTCAAGGATCAAACCCAGGTCTCCTGCATTGTGGGCAGGAGTGACCGGTGAAGCCCACTTCAAAGACACCCCCATTCTAATCCCTAGAACCTGTCAAATTGCCTTTCATTAAAAAGTGCTCTTTACACCTGTGATTAGGTTAATGATCTTGAGATGGGAAAAATTTCCTGTGCTATCCCTGCAGATTATAAAAGTTATTGCAAGCATTCTTCTAAGAAGGAAAAGGAGGGGTATTTTACTTCTTGACCCAGTAAACTAGGAGGCAGAGATGGGAGTGGTGTAGCTACAAACCAAGGAATACAGCCACCAGAAAGTTTAGCTCTTATTAGTGAAAGAAAACCCTATGTATAACCATGAACTAAGTATATAATATATCTGGTGAGCCAGTTACTGCCTTTGAATGGAGAGAGAAAGGCAGGGCAGAATCAAGAGGTAATCTCCCTAGAAATCAGTAAATCGAACTTGTGAATTTTGGGAAAGTTAAGGGAGAACAGAACAAAATGATTTTGCAATAATGTTTATAAAATTTCCTTTAAAATATCAAAACATCTGAAATGTTTCAATCAAAACATTGAAAATCAAAACTTCCTAGCTGGGGAAGTATGAATGAACACAGAGGTCTGGGAATAGCTAATTAGAGCCAACCCATGGAAATGAACGTTGAAACGACGCAGGCTTCTACTTTGTGTTTTCCCTGCTCTCTAAAGGGGAAGGAGAGCTGAGACTCAGCGAAGGCTGCAGAGCCGCTGCACCTCGCGGGCCGTGAAGCCGTCTCCCAGACTACAACGCCTTTCTGAGCTGATGGCGTTGCCCAAGCTGTGCCCAGGAAGGCAAGCTTATTGTTTCTTTCAGCCTAATGACAGAGGTACCTGGCCCAATCAGTGAAGCAATATAATGGACAATAAAGCTCCCCAAGAGCTCTGGTACAAATACAGTGCAGCAGGTCATGCGAGCTAATGAAAATCCGGCGACTTCATGAACAGAGCTCTTGAATGCAGGTCTCTAAGATGATGGGGAGCTACACTCTGTGATGCGTGGTCTCTGAGCCAGTGATTCCCAAGGACGTAGGAACACAGGACTGACTTGGGGAGTCAAGGAGAGACAAGACTACTGAAGTTCTTGCACGGCACAAAGGTACCAGGAAGTGGCTTAATCCATCAAGGGATATGCTATTTATGATTGCTTCATTGTTTCAGGTAGAAACATTCAGATATTCAGATCTGTAGAACATCGTTCAACCCCCCTGGAAACAGAGAGGGTGGATGAACCTCCCTAACTTATAATAGGGAGTGGTTCAGACTTTGGAGGTTAAAAGTTGAAAGCAAGCTTGGATGTTGTACTTATTAGAATACAAAACTGATATTAAGTGTGAAGTTTCCTTTCTTCCTGTCATCCAGAGACTAAATGAGAAGCAGCCTTACTCTTCCATGCTAAGTTGCTGGTCACTCAGTCATGTCTGACTCTTTGTGACCCCATGGACTGTTGCCCACCAGGCTCCTCTGTCCATGGGATTCTCCAGCCAAGAGTACTAGAGTGGGTTGCCATTCTCTTGTCCAGGGGATCTTTCCAACCCAGGGATCGAACCCAGGTCTCCTGCATTGTAGGTGGATTCTTGACTGTCTGATCCACGATCCAAAGCCTTAACTCTAAAGCCTATGTTCAAGGCTTCTCAGGAATTCACTTGGTTTCCTCTGCTGCTTGGACAGGTAAGTGTGAAATGATAGTCTGGATGCTGTAGGCCGTCTGCACAGCATGAAACCAAGCCCTGCTTATGTTCAAAGGGAAACTTTGAAACTTTCTCTCTCTATTTCTCTGTCTCCCCTCCTTTCTCTCATACATACACACACACCCAAGTGCCCACCTATTCCTGTTTTTTGGGGACTATTAGCAGAAGGCAATGGCAACCCACTCCAGTACTCTTGCCTGGAAAATCCCATGGACAGAGGAGCCTGGTGGGCTGCAGTTCATGGGGTCGCTAAGAGTCGGACACGACTGAGCAACTTCACTTTCCCTTTTCACTTTCATGCATTGGAGAAGGAAATGGCAACCCACTCTAGTGTTCTTGCCTGGAGAGTCCCAGGGAGGCGGGAGCCTGGTGGGCTGCCGTCTATGGGGTCGCAGAGAGTCGGACACGATTGAAGCGACTCAGCAGCAGCAGCAGCACCGGCAGATGATCATATGGAACAGAACTTCACAGGAAACAGCCTCAGGTGTTTCTTCTGAGTCTCCCCCAATCCTGAATCTGACAGCTCCCATTTGGCCCTGCTCCTTCTCAGCACCCAGTGACCCATAATTTTCTAGTTTATCTCCACCCTCCATTTCTCCTTGCTTTGGATTGTCCTTGCTGAACGTCTACCTCTATGGTTCTTGTAGCCCAAAGGTACAGCCAAACCATCAGCGCCCATTAGACTAAAGGTCTTACCTTTTAGCATATCCATACTTTCACATGTTGGTTAGACATACCATGTGGCCATTCTGAGCCAGACGCTATTCTAAATATGGGGGGATATAGTAATCAAGAGGTATCTTCTGTCCTTGTAATGATTTTAGAATGTGTTGAGAAGAAGGAGGAGAAACAAGTACAGCATGATAATTTTCTTGAGGTTTGTTTTCTTGGGGAAAACAAGCAAGCCAGCCTCCCCCCCCCCCACTTCACCCAGTAATCTGTAGAAAGCCTTGCCCATGGGGAAACGGTAAACTGGGACTCAGGATGAACAGCAGGTGGGCCAGACGGAGGAGGGCTTTCCACAGAGAGGCAAGAGCAGAGACAATGGCCAAGAACGAAGGAATGTGAAGACCGGGAGGTGTGTTTCATGTGGAATGTGAGGCTGCTGGCAAAGCGATAGAAAATACTGAGCCTGAGGGTGACCTGGCCATATGCATCTCAGAGGCGGCGCTCGGCTGGGCCTGTGAGTGGAGCTTGTGGGCAGGGTTAGAGAGAGGGGAGGTGAGGCTGAGGATGGGGCACAATGAGGGGTTGACTCAAAGGATTCAAGTCAGAAACAGAAAGGATGGAACTAAGGAAGAGGGGATAGAAAGGAGGTGGGCAGACACATGAACTGTCTGCAGGAGACCACGTTTTTTATTTATTAAATAAAAAGACAAGGGGAAGAAACAAGCAAAATTCTTAGATTCCTGATTCAGGTAACAGGATCGAGAGATGTCCTGGACACGGATTTAGGAAGTGTGAGAGTGGGATTAGATTGGAGGTGCTGGGAAGGAAATAGCTGTGGTTTTGTAAATGTGATTGAGGTGTCTGTGCAGATGACCAGAAATCAGTTGGCATGCCTTACTTCTGAGGATCCAGGGAGTTTAACAGGTTCATCCAAGGTTACATAATCAATTAACTGTGGGCCTTGGACCCTGCTCTGTTACCCTGCATCTGAGATTGAGGCATCACTACCAAATGGCATGGGTATGACTGCTAGCTTAGCATCACCTGTCCACAGGTGTAAGGGACGTGTCCATTCACACTGTTGTACTGAGTCCCCCTCCGAGGCTGGGGAATGAGAACAGTTGTGTGTTCGGACTACAGGGATGAGGCAGGATAGAGGTAACTGGCCCTGGACAGGAGCGAACCCGTGGCTTTGGTTTCAAAAGCCTCATTTCTAGCTAGCTGGACTGGAGATCACTGATGTAGTCATAAAATATGGGAAAGAGAGTGACTTATTCAAAGGAAGAAACACACCTGGATTTCATACAGAGTGATTTTCAAAGCTGAAGATGCAGCAGGCAGGTTACTTTCGAGAGTTTCTTTGTCTTTTGAAGCTGAAAAGCACAATATTTCAAAGAAGATTAAAAATTAGAAGAAAGATTATCAATCTGAGCCACCAGGGAAGTTAATTAAACTTTAGGATTCTCTATTTAAGAGTGTGTGTGTGTGTGTGTGATACATTTTCTTCAGGTGTTTACCTAATGCAAGAATCGTGTTGCTGGTAAAAGACCAAATATTCCTGAATGTTACCAGAGACCTGTCAGTGTGTTGCTGAACCAGATTTGGACTCGAACCTAGAATGTTTACATTAGTTCTCAAGGCATATGTACAACTGACCAAACGGGGGGAGATAATGACAAGATGACAGGCTAAACAGCAAGATTTCCAGCTGCAGCCAGACGCCCTCCTGGTTCTCTGCCTGCCTGACTTGTCCCTCTTGCTGCTCCCTGGAACAAAAACCAAGCATTGGAGTCAAGGATTTTCATGTAGCCAGTGTTTGTCTCCGACCCCAAATTACTAACACACTTGTTCGCTTCCTTGAGTCTCCTCATGAGACAAAATCCTATACCTGGGCAAGCACATTGTATTATCCTTCCTACTTTTCTGTTTTATTATTATTAAGGGAAATAATATAGTCTGTTTTAAAGACTCATTTAAGCAGAGATTTTTTAGGAGTTTTTCAAACAAATGAGACTTTTCTTAACTCTGAAATCCAGAGAGTTTGTGATAATATAGTTTTTGTTTTTTTGCCAATTCATTTCACCCATTTAGAGTACAAATTCCATGAAACCAGAAAGTGGACTTTATTCATTTTTACCTATACTTTAGTTCTCTATTCACTATTTTATATGTAATACATATAACAATATTTGCTGATTTAAAGCACATTAAATTCCCCTCCAAGTAGGGGAAGAGGCAAGGGGTAATTATTCATTTAGCTTTAGTTACCTCATTTGCTCTACAATTCCCATTTCTGCAAGGCTAGACAAGAAACACAAAGTGAAGCTACAGAAAAGGACTTTTGCAACACAGAGGACCACACAGATGTAAATAATTGTTTAATTGTACAGCTTTTCTGGTGGTATCGTCATATAGAAAATGAAGTACAAAAGGAATTCACCTCATCCTTAGTACTTAATGCATTTATTTTTATGAATTTTAAAACCTCAAGTGATTTCTATGGTGCTTTTGAGAATCACAGAACTCTACTTGACAGAATAACAAATAGAGTCAGAAAACTGTGAGGCCAATGACTTTAAAAGTAGACTATTCTAGTGACCTATAATGAGAAAAACATGGATGAAAATTCAGTTTCTTTATTCCTTTGAAACCAGTGTTGATAACTGCTCTTGTTTTGTTAATAACCTTTTTTAAAAACTAAATCCTAACTTACCCAGATGTCTGTAAATTCTACTATATATATATATATATATATAAATTCTTTTTTTTACCTTGTTAAACACTCTTTCAATGCCTGATCTTCATTGGGCTCAACATTTTTTCCAAGTAGTTTTTCTAATTCTCTTTCTAAAGTTTGTGGAATAACAGGCAGACCTAGCTTTATGGCTCTGCTTTACTGAGCTTTGCAGACACTGTGTTTTTCATTGATTGAAGGTTTGTGGCAACCCTGTGCTTGGACAATCGATCAGCATCAGGTTTCCAACAGCGTTTGCTCACCTTGTGTCTCTGAGCCACATTTTGGTAATTTGTGTAATATTTCAAACTTTTTCATTATGATATTTACTTTGGTATTTGTGATCAGTGATCTTTAATGTCACTGCTATGATTCTCTGAAGGCTCATAAAATGGTTAGCATTTTTAGCAATCAAGTATTTCTTAATTGAGGGGACGACAGAGGATGAGATGGTTGGCTGACATCACTGACTCATGATGTTTGAGCAAATTCCAGGAGACAGTGAAGAACAGGGAGGCCTGGTGTGCTGCAGTCCATGGGGTCTCAGAGTAAGACACAACTTAGCGGCTGAACAGTAACATTATTTTATAAGACATTATGGTATTGCGAACCTAATGGACTACAGTACAGATAAACATATCTCTTATATTCACTGAGAAATCAAAAAAAATTTGTGCCTCATTTTATTGTGCTCTTCGCTTTATTGCAGCTGTCTGGAGCCAAACTGACAATATCTCTAAGCTATGCTTGTATTTTACGTTAATTATTAAATATTATTTCATTTAAAAAGAATACATTTGAATCAGTTCTAATGAGGTGGATGAAACTGGAGCCGATTATACAGAGTGAAGTAAGCCAGAAAGAAAAACACCAATACAGTATGCTAACGCATATATATGGAATTTGGAAAGATGGTAATGATAACCCTGTATGCTAAGTCACTTCAGTCGTGTCTGACTCTGTGCAACCCAATAGATGGCAGCCCACCAGGCTCCACTGTCCCTGGGATTCTCCAGGTAAGAACACTGGAGTGGGTCACCATTTCCTTCTCCAATGCATGAAAGTGAAAAGTGAAAGTGAAGTCGCTCAGTCATGTCCGACTCTTAGCGACCCCATGGACTGCAGCCCACCAGGCTCCTCCGTCTATGGGATTTTCCAGGCAAGAGTACTGGAGTGGGGTTCCATTGTATGTGAGACAGCCAAAGAGACACAGATGTATGAAACAGTTTTTTGGACTCTGTGGGAGAGGGCGAGGGTGGGATGATTTGGGAGAATGGCATTGAAACATGTATATTATCATATGTGAAATGAATCCCCAGGCCAGGTTCGATGCAGGATATAGGATGCTTGGGGCTGGTGCACTAGGATGACCCAGAGGGATGGTATGGGAAGGGTGTGGGAGAGGGGTTCAGGATGGGGAATACGTGTGCACCCGTGGCAGATTCATGTTGATGTATGGCAAATCCAATACAATATTGTAAAGTAATTAGCCTCCAATTAAAATAAATAAATTTAAATTAAAAAAATAAATTAAATAAATAATCTATGCTCCTAGGATTTCAGGTCACTGAGCACAACACTCTTAAAAAAAATTAATTCTAAATTTTATAATGCCTTATTTTTCATTACTCTTTAAAAAGAATGTTCCAGTTTCTATTGCTGTATAACCAATCATCTAAAAATGTAGTGATGGGCCTAAAAGAGTAACCATCACTCTTTACTCTCAGGTCCTCTATAGGTGAGAAGTTTCAGAAGGCATTGGGGACCAGCCCAGCAGCTGTGGCTCCGGGTCTGTACTTTGATCAGAGAGAAGGCAGCTGAGTCAGGAACAGAGGTGATGGAGGTGGGACTGAGATGGCTGGGGACTCTCTGAGCATCTTTCTGTCTCTTTGCTAGTCTCAGAACCCATCCATATGGTCTCCACAAGGGCTATATTTGGCTTCCCAATAGCATGGTAGCCTCGGGGCTGTCAGCCTGCTCACTTGGCCAATAAACACTCTAAGAGCCGGCATGCCAGGAAGCACGGACGAAGTTGTGCCTTGGTTCCTCAGCACTGCAAGCCTTAGAGCATCACTTTAGCTATATCCTGTTGGTTGAAATGATGACAAAATGCTGCCCAATGTCAAGAAAAGGAAACAGAGACCACATTTCTCTGTAAGAAATTTCAAAGAATTTGCAGATGTGTTTTTAAACCGGCATAATGAAAACAGCATGGCTGGTATCTCTTGCACTTGCCTAAGTAATGAAAATCTTATTTCCGATAAATTCAAATATTTAGCAAACAGTTATTGAATGTTTACTATGTGTCAGGCCCCAAGATAAGTGCTGTGGGTAAAACAGATGAAGATACAGTTTTAACCCTGAAAGTGCTTACCTTCTAATAAGACAGACAGACATAAGCTGATAATTACAATGAGTAATACCTGCATTGTGATGGCATGGAGAGGGGACAGGCAGAGAAGATGGCTTGGTTCCTGCATCCTGGAAGCAGTAACTTTGAACTGAGTTTTAAACAATGAGTGTTGATGGATTGTTTATTCCAGGGAGCAGGGCTGGAATGCAAAGTTACAAAGGCAAAAAACAGTAAAGTGATTGTGTGTGTGTGCATATGTGTGGACACAAGCAGTGTCTGTTTCTGAAACATGTTTGTGGCAGGGAGTGGCTGGAGATGAGGTGGAGAGAAAGACAGGGGCTACTTCCCACGGGGCCTCACGGACTAACGTAGCTGGTTAGATTTCTCCTGTAGACCATGGGGAACCTGTGAAAGATTTCAGGCAAAACAGTGATAGAATACCATCTATTCAAGCAGCGGTGGAGAGGACAGAGTCAACAACAGCAGCAAAAAGAACCTATTAGAGAAATGTTGCAATAACTCTGGTGACAAATACTGAGGGAAGTAGTAGTAGCCACAGAAAGGATGATACTAACAACATCATAAATACCAGATCAGGTCCATGGAACCTGATGAGAGGTTAGATGCGGGACTCGAAAGAAAAGGAACTGGGACATTTGCTAGTGCGGTCAGCAGGGTAGCATGGAAAAGGAAGGGGTTCTAGCAAAAATGAGTTAGGTTTCACATGGAATCTGATGAGCCTTCGAGACAGATGTGATGACAGCTATAATTATCAATAACAATGAGTGGGACTTGGGCTTTGTTTACACATCATTCTTCTTAGCAGTTTTAAACAATTGTGACACTTACTCAGCAACCCTTCAGGTCATGGCCAGGCATACAACCCAGAGATTCTTGCCAAGAATACACTCTATGAGAAACTTAAATGCTTAGCTTAATTAGTGATGCATCAAAGCCCTGATGAAAGACACTAAACAGCAGGATAATATCAGATACAGATAAAGATAAGGCACTCTCCATGACTGTTCTTGCTATTTTTCTGTACATTAGGAAAATAATGGCTTCTTATAGTATGAAAGGGCTTCCCTGGTGGCTCGGTGGTATAAAGAATTCGTCTGCAAGGCAGGAGACCTGGTTTTGCTCTCCTGGGTCAGGACAAGTCCCTAGAGAAGGGAATAGCTACATATTCCAGTATTCTTGCCTGGAGAATTCCATGGACAGAGGAGCCTGACAGGCTACAGTCCATGGGGTTGCAAAGAGTTGGACATGACTTAGGGACTAAACAACAAGTAATATGAAGACCTTTGGGCTCTTGTGCGTCTTATCTTAGGGCGCAGTTTAGCTTTTATATTCCAAGTCTTTGGGATTTCAAGGACTTATTTTATTTATGAATGTGTGTGAACTAATTAAATCCTGTTTGGGTTCTTGTACTTAAAAGTATGAAGAGAGAGAATATTTCTATTGTTGGTGTAAGTAACAGATGTTTAACAAATCTTCCGGGATTTTTAACACTATAACTTGGTTAAATCTTAAATCTTGTTCACTTATTCAATCATGTCAAAAGCATCACAGAGTGCTGACTGAAAAACATGAATAATAGAACCATTTGAATTTTGCCAGTGGACAGATGAGAAGACCTGTGATAATCCTTAATAAATGCTACTTTACAATCTTTTAAAAAATCATATCTATGAACTTAAAATATGTGTGTAAAATAACAGGTTATGGTTGACTCTTGCTTTAATACAATCTGACACTTTTTACCTTTCATTAGAATGCCTAGATCATATATATTTAACATATTTTTCATATGCATGGTTTAATTTTTACCATCTTACCTTTTTTGGGTACTATTTCCTTCTTTTCTTCTTTTGGAATATTAGAATATCTTTATGGTTCTACTTTTATATCCACTGTAGTCTACTTGCTCTAGTTCTTTATTTTGCTTTATTTTTTTCACAATTGCTCTGGAGTTTAACTTATCAGAAGCTACCATCAAATAATAATAAGAGCAAAAGCTTTTATAGTTTAAAAACCTTACAAATGTCCTCCCATTTTCCTCTAGTATCATATTGCTATGATTATATACTTTACTTCAATATATTTTAAACCCCACTGTACTTTGCTACTATACTATTTAGGCAATAATATTTTTTAAAAATTACTATTATATTTAGTCATAATTTTACAATTTCTAGATATCTTCATTCCTTTTTACAGGTACAACTTTGTATTTAGTATCACTTTTCTTCTATCTAAACAACATATTTTAATTTTTCCTGTATTGTAAGACTGCTGATAATTAATTCTTTTAGTTTGATTTGTCCAAAGAAGTATATACATTTTTTTTTGCAAGATATTTTCAAGGATTTAGAATTCTAAATGATAATCTTCTCCTGAGTGGGAGCAGAACTGTCATAAGCAAAAACAAAATTAAAAGTTTTCAACTTATTGTCAGTTATGAAGCTATGAAAATTCTGAAAATTTTATGAGAAGTTGAGATATTTGAGAAAACAGGAATAAGCAATTCCCCTCCAAATGGCCAATCAACTAAACTAAAATTAGTTTGACAGTTAGTTTAAATTAGTTTAAAAAGGCCACATCACTTCAATACATAGTACTGAGTTGGACTTGTAAGCCATCAAGATATGACTTTATTCTGGCCACTGTGAGTATTTTAGAATCTTGTTTATCCCTTTGTTCAAAGGTCTTTTATTCTTCAATGTACTGAGTTTCTACAGGAATATTAAATATGATACAATAACTTGGCATGATGCTAGACTCAAAACAATGGTGTTTTATCAGGTGGGAGGTGGTGGATTCTTGTTTTTGATGGCGTGTTTATTTTCTTTGGATTCCATCATTTTCTATAAGCTATCTTTCATACCAACCTCTGATTATGCATACCCTTTATTCCTTCTACTCATGCAGTCTTAGTCTTATAAAGTTACTTCAAATGCTCTATAATAAAGTAATTGTGTTAATGAGAATTTCCTCTACAGAATTAAGTGAATCAGTTCATTTCAGTCACTCAGTTGTGTGTGACTCTTTGCAACCCCATGGACTGGAGCATGCCAGGCTTCCCTGTCCATCACCAACTCCTGGAGCTTACTCAAACTCATGTCCATCGAGTCTCTGATACCATCCAACCATCTCATCTTTTGTCATCCCCTTCATCTCCCGCCTTCAATCTTTTCCAGCATCAGGGTCTCTTCTAATGAGTCAGTTCTTCACACCAGGTGGCCAAAGTATTGGAGCTTCAGCTTCAGCATCAGCCCTTCTAATGAATACTTAGGACTGATTTCCTTTAGGATGGACTGGTTGGATCTCCTTGCAGTCCAAGGGACTCTCCAGAGTCTTCTCCAACACCACACTTCAAAAGCTTCATTCATGAGTACTCACCTTTCTTTATAGTCCAACTGTTACATCCATACATGACTACTGGAAAAACCATAGCTTTGACTAGACAGACCTTTGTTGGTAAGGTAATGTCTCTGCTTTTTAAAATGCTGTCTAGGTTTTTCTTCCAAGGAGTAAGAGTCTTTTAATTTCATGGCTGCAGTCACCATCTGAAGCGATCTTGGAGCCCAAGAAAATAAAAAGTATGTCACTGTTTCCATTGTTTCCCCATCTATTTGCCTTATCATGGCCAACTCTGTGCAACCCTATGGGCTGCAGCCTGCCAGGGTCCTCTGTCCATGGGATTCTCCAGGCAAGAGTGCTAGAGTGGGTTGCCATGCCCTCCTCCAGAGGATCTTCCTGACCCAGGGATGGAACCCACGTCTCCTGCATTGCAGGCAGATTCTTTACCGCTGAGCCCACTAGGGAAGCCCAATGAAGTGAATGGCATTTACAAATGCAAACGTTCTTATGCATTTTCAGATTTCCATTCTTCAAGTGTGACGATTAAATCCATGTATAATTCTGAACTTGTGCTCTTGTGCTCCCTTACTGCTTATCCCCTTTGGTCACTGAGTTATATTTTACTTTTATCAGAGAATAATCTGAATCGAAGAATAAGGGGTAAATTTGCATTGTTACTCTTTCCAAATAGTTCTTAGTATGCTGCCTTTGGAAGACTTTTTAAATTAACAGGCTAATTTTGATTGAATGTATTGAAACAACTATTATTAGTATTTTTACACCTTATGCATTTTTCAATAACTCTATTCTCATGTTTTCTTGTTAGATAACTGGACAACTGTTAACTAAAGCAGATAATTGGTAACCTATAATAACTAATGATAAAGATAATAACAGGTAGCTGATAATGGGCTTTTAGTATGGGATAATAGTTTCATTTAACATACTGAATGGGCAATATTAGATATTAACAGTTCTGCAGTATGGTTTAATGAGAAGGACACTGGACTTCAGCGTCAGGATATCTCAGTTCCCATCTAGCTATGCACTTTCTATTTGCTTCACTAGGAAATTCCTTTTCATTTCTGGTTCTGTTTCCTTACTTCGAAAATTTTATTATAACCTGTGTACATCAAAGGACACTTGAGGAGAACAAATGGGCTAATGTGCTTGTTTCTACTACAGTGAAAAATGAATGCCTTTATTATGGTTTGCATGTGTCAGTATTATACAATTAAAGATAATGACCTGTAAGAATTCAAAGGATTTAAATAAAAGCCTATTATGAATTCAATACAACTTCAGGATAAAATGCACTAATGCAGAATTGCCATCAATCTCATTTTAGGCATGGATCCTTTCTTAAGTCTAACACATATTTTCTCTATTTAAAGCTTGTTTTCAATATTTTAGTATTTTACACAATATCAATTGTTTTTCCACTTGCAGTTGGGAGAAAAAAGAGTACATTGTTATTTTGATGTGCCATCCAGGCAATAAATATATTTTACTTGTGTTGGCTTTTGGATTTGAAAATAAAGGAGCTTTTGTAAGAAACCAAGACATAAAATTTTGATTTGCCAATCTTCCAGCTTTTAAAATTTTTAATCCAGGAAATAATTTCCATGTGAATGTACACTCTTCCAATTATAACATTGTCCCCTAAAAACTTTTTATGTATCAACAGATTCTTCTAATGGACCACACAACAGCCCAAGGATCTGAAAACAGAACTGTATCTTTAGAGGAAAACTAATTTTGGTAAAATTAGTTAAAATTTAAAATTTCCCCTAAGAGTCTGCTCATAAGTTAAAGTAACTTTGAAGACATTTGATGATTTTTGTCCTGATGAACACACATTTTTGGATTAAGTGTACAGCTAAAAGAAAACAATAATGATCACACATATGAACCCAGAGTCAGAAATACAGTGATCCCTTAAAACATTCTTCCCAGAATTTGAGAGGAAATATTTTCTTGGGACTTTGATGCACATGAACCCTTGGAATTAGTCCCCTGCCTATTTTGAACTCATTTGCTTTGGATATTTGCTGATATTCTTAATGAAAGAGATCCACTGATTCTGACTTTCAATCTTCTTTCCTCATCTGGTGGTAATTTAAAATCTGATAGATACAAAAGCTTCTCCTGGGAGGCATAGTCTACCATGAATAAAGGCCCAATATTAATGTGATTAAAAGAGTATGAGCTCTTTCTTTTGTTACAATGAACTTGTAATTCTCTGTAGACATGATGTATGTGGTGGTGGAAAGAATGTAAAATCTAGTGTGAATGTCTGTCACTATGGCCCGTAAATCCACTCACTGTGGGGAGCCATTCCACAGCTTCGTTCCAAGATGGGGGCTTTCTAACCCGGCACTTCTCCTTGAGGGATGCTTTTGAACAAAATACATTCTGTTTAAGAAGTTCTTATGGCTGATTCATGTTGATAGATGACAGAAACCAACAAAATATTATAAAGCAATGGATGTTGTTCTGTCACTAAGTTGTGTCTGACTCTTTGGGACCCCATGAACTGCAGCATGCCAGACTTCCTCATTCTCCAATTTAAAATAAATAAATACATTTTAAAAAGAGAGTAAAGGTAGTTTAAGAATCACAAAGGATTGGGGTACCTATGTCTCCATGTTGCCATCTTATTAAGGATGACTGATTCCTCCTGTTCTGCTATTGTCTATTTATTTGAAGATCCCCTGGAGGAGGACATGGCAACCCACTCCAGTATTCCTGCCTGGGAAATCCCATGGACAGAGGAGCATGGAGGGCTACAGTTTATGAGGGAATGAAAGAGCTGGAAACAGCTGAGTGACTAACACACTCACACACACACACACACACACACACACACCCTGATTTATGTACCTTCATTGGGTATCTCATTTTCTAAAGTAGAAAATATTTTGCATAAAATTCTTATGTATTCTCTACCTTTTAGAAATAATTTCTTTACTGAGATGCTGAGAAACTCCCAAACAACCTTTAAACTCTGAGATTTTGAGAGTCAGATAGAAAAGAAAACTTAGAACCATCATGAAAATTTCCCACCTAGCCTAAATTGTCATCATCAGATTTCTGGGAAACACGATCTCCTATGTTGACATTAGAGATAAAACTGGCCAAACCTACTCTGTTATTTAGTGTTGTGAAGTTTCTCAATTGCAGCATTACTAAAGCTAATTTAAATGCAACTTCCTTCTTCTTATCCCTCCATAGACATGACCCTTGTTTCTTGTGAGTGAATATTTTCTGTTTTAGGAATATTTATTTATAAAGCAAATTTTGTGTGATCAGCTATTTAGTATAGCATGGATATTAAACCTTAGTCTTGAAATTTGACTTAAGTTCAAAATCCAGTGTTCGGCAAATATTTAGCTATTGTGAGCTATAATTTTCTCACATTTGTAATGATTAAAGGGGATGCCATATAAAATAGCACTTAATGCAATGTCTAGCTAGCATAGAGTAATTTATCAATAAATGAACATATATGTTCAAGTGATTTAAACCCACCATGCATGTATGAACACACACTTGCACGTATGTGTAAACCAACAGTGGTATTAGATTTGCAGTTAGTATTGTGGAATGAAATAAAGTGAAATAAATGAAATTTTAAAAGTCACTTAAGGAAGAAATCATGGAAAATGAACACATACATACATTAACCTTCATAGTTAACCTTCATAGTTAAATACAAAGCATATAAATACACATTTTTGTTTTCACTCATCTTTAATTGGGACCATTCTCTATCAGTCAGCTAATTAAATTTTCTCATCTTTTCCTGTGGCCTTTTGATCAAAAACCATCTCATGCTGTATCCTCCATAAATTCCAGTTTTTGTCCTAATTGGAGCAATGGAGAGCATGGAGATGCGTGTGTAGTATTTGTATAGCAATTTGAGTGCAAAGTCTTTCTTGGAATTTATGATGTTTTTCTCTAATTTTACAATAATGCTTTGCCCAAACACATTGTGACATATTTTTAGCAACTTTCAATCACACATTTTAAAAACATTTACTTTTCATACAACAGAAACTAAAACTTCTTTTGACACTCTCGTTTTATTGCTTTACGCAGTACACAATTAATGACTACAATACCAAGTACATCTGATAACTGGCTTAACAGAAAACACGAATGACACTTGATAAATGAATAACCACACCTGTGAGAGCAGACGTGAACATCTACACTATAGAGAGATCCAACCGAAAATGCCCAGCTGTATATATTGCAGAAGGTGTGGGTAGTCTCAGTGAATCAGCCGGTGGAAGCTGGTAAGTGTTTTTACAGACCTGACCAATTAGACACTGTCTCTGATTTTGCTCTCCATGGTCATGAGATGGCTGTTGGACTCCCACCATTGCATCTCTCTTCCAGGTAGAAAGAAAAAAGTGACAAAGAGAAACGTGCAGCGCTTACATTACAAACGTAATGCTTTCAGAGAAATCGTCGGCAGCGTCCTGATCGTTCCTCGTGTATAAGAAGTTGTGTCACATAGGCATCCCTCGTTGCAACAGAGGCTAGAAGTCAGCTATTCAGCTGAGCACACTGGTGGCCAGTGAAAGGAAACAATATCAGGATTCTTTTGATAATAAAAAAGTGAAGCTTATACGTAGTAATGAGACTAGTGGTGTCTTTGTGCTTCTTTCGGATAACAGCTCAAATAGATTAAAGGCCACTTTTTCAGGTAAGCCTTCCCAGACTTCCTATCCCAAGCTCTCAGAGCCCCAGATACATTTTCTGCAAGTAATCTTTCTTTGTGTTAATGTTAATTTGATTACCATTTTCTCTTTTATAGAACAACCATGGCAAGCATTTGTTTCTATTTTTGCTCACGAATGTATATCTAGCAGCTAACACACTGCCTGACATAGAATAAGTACTTGATGTGTTAGTAAAATGACAAATTAATTACTTACTTTAAAAGATATCCAGGGAAGAAGGTCATCTTGTGTTGCTTTGTTGTCTATTTCAGTATTTAAATATTTTCAAACTTATTTTTTCTCCTCCAAATGATTTTGTTTTCCTTATTAACACCCATTTTTACTCTTCATTTGTGAAAGAGTAATTTCATTTATTTTAGCAATTGCATTTGCTTTTCTCTAGATGAGACTTGAATAAGGTATATTATATTTTTGTTCAGAAACGAGGCCCAAAGAGGTAAACTGGATTTCTGAGAGGGCATTTAACAAGATACTGGCAGAGGAATAAGCTTGGTTTTCCAATTAATTTCCTGTTTTTTGTGCTATTATTTTATACTATGCGGTGTTAGAGACCCAAACAAGATAGAATAATGAACAAAGACCTCACTACCACATGTTTCCAAAACAATTATCTGCTGTCCTTGGTTGTTTCATCTATATTGGAACTGGCAAAAGCTGAACTTGCTCTCATGCTCATAAGTGGGAAATAAATACTGGATGGTGTATTAATTAGGGTCATTTTTATATTTAAAATCCTTTTAAAAAGAATCTGTTTTATTCATCATCTCTAAATTGCATTATATCCCTGCCAGTTTGTCAGTAAGAGTTTATGTTTTTGAATTTTGTAAATATGGACATAAAATACTGAATGAGCTTGAAAGGGCTGCAAAAACAAAGAGCCAGAGAGGGCAGCTTAAAGCACAGAGATTGATTCTCTCACAGTTCTGGAGGCTAGAAGTTCAAGATCAAGGTGTTGACAGCAGTTGGCTCATTCTCTCTGGGTTGCAGATAGCTTGCTCACATGATCTTTCCACTGCGTGTGTTTCTGACCTACTCTTTCTGTTTTCTAAGTACACAGATGAGATTGCAGTCCACCTTAATGGCCTTATTTTAAGTTAATAACCTCTTTAAATGCCCATCTCGAGACACCATCCTATTCCAAGGGAGTAGAGGTTAAGACTTCTGAGGATGCAATTCAGCCCACAACCAATACCCTTCAGGCAATCCCTACAGGAAGTCTTCAGAAGGAACCACAATTCTAAGATAACATATTGTTATTCTTTCCTGAAGAAACATTATGAGGGTCTTAGTTAATCCTTTTATAACTTCAAGATCAGACTAATACTATTAATGAAAAACTGGAAAAATTGCACTGTAGATTGAGATCCAATCATTAATTCACTGTGACTTCCCAACTGTTTTCTAAGACAAAAGCTTCCCAACTCATGTGCAATTTCGCTCTTCCTAAGAACTGAAACTAGTCTTGAGATATTTGTTGTTCTTGTTCTTGTTTAGTTATTAAGTTGTGTCTGACTCTTTGCAACCCCATAGACTATAGCCCGCCAGGCCCTTTGTCCATGGGATTCTCCAGGCAAGAATACTGAAGTGGGGTGCTATTTTCTTTTTCTGGGGACCTTCCCAACCCAGGGATGAAACCTGCATCTTCTACTGACATGTGAGTTTTTTTACTGTTGAGCCACCAGGGAAGATCTAATGTTGATATATACTTAGGCCCAAATATCACCCCTTTTAGCTTTGGGGCGTTAAGAAAATCCTCAGTCTCTCTAAACTTCCTCATCTGTTGAACAGAGAGGGTGCTCACATCCACAGTTGCTAGATGGCTTAAATAAAATTAAGGTACACAGTATTTCCAGTATCATTTTCACATCTAATTTTGTTAATTTATTAGTGTACCATACTTTCATTGGCAAATTCCATGTCCCAGAAAGTTTTAAAATGTGAATCCTTAATGATTTATATAACTCTAATTTTAATTTGATACATTACATGTTACAGCAAATAATATTTCAGAGGGTAAGCCAGCCCAATCAGATTCAATAGATTCATTTGGCTCTCAGTTAAAAGCAAAAAAATGAAACTTGGATGGTTTCTTGTGAGACTGGACAGTGGAGCAGAAGTTCTTCATTCCTGATCCTATCTCAAAAGGTTTGTCTGGTGAGCCCGGCATTATCCCAGCTCCCCTGGAAATGACTAAGGGACTGAAAAATTGTCAATGTGTTGCTTAATTACCTGCACCTGTCTACACAGGAACATCTTATGTGGTGATTATGGATCTGGTGTGAACCATTGTGCATGGAGCTTTATTGTGCTTCAATTTCCCTTCATTTCTCAATCCAGTCCCAGGGCTACCTTTTGGCTTATGAGCACCCCCATTCAACACAAAATAAATTGGTTCCACTCAAGAAGATTAGAAATGGTGGGAAATATACCGCACCCCCCCCAATTCTTGGCAATGATGTGTGAATGTGGGTGTGTGATTCTAAACCAGCAGAAAATACACAGGAGAAAGAAGACATTTTTTTGTTTGTTTGTTTGTTTAACAAAGTTGAAGGTCCCTCAGCAAGCTGGCTGGACGCTGAGTTCAAAAACTATGCTGCCACTTGCCTCTGAGTCTGCTCTTGTGGCGCTTGAGAGATGAGGGGGTGTTTGGGGGAAGGTTTGGGGCTCCCTTCTTGGCAATTACTCTATCCTTTCAATGGCAGGAAAGAAAAGGCGGGCTTGGAGTCTCATGGGCCGTGTGACAAAAGAGGGGAGAGGACCCTTCAGTCAAGTCGAAGTTTCTGATTTCCCGCTACCTCGTGCGGTTCCATCTGCCTCTTCTGAGAGCGCCGATCTCCCACTGTGTGCAGCTGAGTTTCAAGTGCTCCTGGCGGCATAATGACTGAGACAGAGATATTTCCTCCAGTTGTCAATGGCCCTCCTCTCCTGAAACCATCCCAGAAACCTCATCCAAGGCTCCCTCCCCTCCATCGTTTGGTCTCTGTGAACAAAACTGGTGGGGGTCGGGGGGGGATGCTTCATCGCACTTCTCATTAATGACCATCTTTGTTTTGAAGCTGCGTGTCTCCAAAGAGAAAATATTTTTATTTTAGAATGGAAAGTTTTTGGGAGGTCTCATCTATTGGAGCCAGTCACTATTTGTGTAGCCAGAAGAGGAGCTCACTAACCCAGAGGAGGAAGAGCCAGACTGCTGTGTCTGGATACTTAAAAAGACATTTGGAGGGGGAGAGCATCTGCAAATGTTGATGAAAATGGGTTTGGAACTTCTCCTTTGATCAGGAAATGGGTGGAACACTTCTCATTAATGACCATCTTTGTTTTGAAGCCGGATGTCTCCAAAGAGAAAATATTTTTATTTTAGAATGGAAAGTTTTTGGGAGGTCTCGTCTATTGGAGCCAGTCACTATTTGTGTAGCCAGAAGAGGAGCTCGCTAACCCAGAGGAGGAAGAGCCAGACTGCTGTGTCTGGATACTTAAAAAGACATTTGGAGGGGGAGAGCATCTGCAAATGTTGATGAAAATGGGTTTGGAACTTCTCCTTTGATCAGGAAATGGGTGGACCATAAAACGTCTGATGCATGATGCTGCCTGCAGCAAACCCACATTCTGAGACCCAGTCATCGTATTACTCTAGGAAGCACCAACAGAAATGGGAAGAAGGCTTGAAAGGCCCTCCACTTTCCAGCTGCAATTGATGTGCAATTTTGAGTTTAACCAAAAGTTGTCATTTGTTTGCTTCTGCAAAATGACTGGTCATTTATATTTCATATCTCAAGCCAGAGATTTTTTTTAAACCAATGTTCAAAAACACACACTGATATGAAAAGATTCAGCCTTGCCTATGATATGTTTTGTTTTCCAGAATTGTCTGTGAGTCTTCAAAGGGCAGGGACCATGCATTACATATCAGATATTTTCTTGCTCATAAGACATCCAACATGTTTGCTCTTCGTTGATGAAAGGGATGTGAACATATCATCAATAACAGAAGCTTAGAGCTGGAAGGGATATTTTATATCTACTTCTTGCTTTTTTTCATTTTTGCAGTATCTGCTTTATGACCCATATGTCACAAACAACAAAAAAAATGGTGGTTTGTTTTATGGCATGAGTAGCCATTCCCTTCTTCAGGGTATCTTCCCAAGCCAGGGATTGAACCCAGGTCTCCCTCAATGCAGGTGGATTATTTACCAGTTGAGCCACCAGGGAAGCCCAAGAATACTGGAGTGGGTAGCTATCCCTTCTCCACCGGATCTTACCAACCCAGGAATCGAACCGGGATCTCCTGCATTGCAAATGGATTCTTTACCACCTGAGTTACCAGGGAAGCTCTTTAAAATCTAGAATATGAATTAGGTCTCCTGAGCTTTATGCCAATAAAATAATGATAAAATAATACAGCAGAAACAACGAACCTTATATAAAACAGCTAGCTGAGGAGGGCAGTGTGATTTAGTGGACAGGCATCAGCTGTCCACTCAACATCTCAATCCTGTTTTGTCATCTTAGCCATGTGTCAACCTGAGTGGCAGAGGGATCCTATAGGCAGTCAGTTCAGTTCAGTCGCTCAGTCGTGTCTGACTCTTTGCAACCCCGTGGACTACAGCACTTGCAGATGGTAGCCACACACCACAAAATTGACAGTAGGTATCATTGTAGAGTCAAAGTTCTTGTTTTTGATGCATTCAAATTGTGGTGCTGGAGAAGACTCTTGAGAGGCCCTTGGACTACAAGGAGATTCAAACAGTCAATCCTAAAGGAAACCAACTCTTAAAATTCATTGGAAGAATCAATGCTGAAGCTGAAACTCCAATACTCTGGCCACCTGATGTGAAGAACCAATTCATTGGAAAAGGCCTTGTGGCTGGGAAAGATTGAAGGCAAACGAAGAGAGTGGCAGAGGATGAGACAGTTAGGTAGCATCACTAATTCAATGGAAACGAGTTTGAGTGAACTCCAAGAGATAGAATCGGACAGGGAAGCCTGGTGTGCTGCAGTCCGTGGGGTCACAAAGAGTCAGACACGATCTAGCGACTAAATAACAGCAACAGCATCACTGTCATGAAGAGTAAGAGTCTGTCCTTTCCGGAGGAAATCTAAGTCAAACTCTTGCTGATTAAAATGAGCTTCTTTTTTGTCTTATATTTACAGAGAAGCCAGCAAAAATATACACCTTAACCTAATATGCCTGACTACAATACTAATTCCACTGAGTTTTCAGAGTTGGGGCAGTCCAGGAGATCCCTTCTCTGTGTTTGTTACACAGTGTTCACAGACAAGAAATGAGCTAATACATTAAAAAAAAAAAAAAAAAAAAACTCATGGACCTTTTTTCTAAAAAATTGTTGTAATACAAAATTCAGAAATGTTTCTCTGCTTACTAAACCTAAATCTATGTGGTTGCACAAAGGACTCTTCTCAATGGGGCCTCTGTCCTGTTTCTTTTATTTGTTAGCACAGCCTGGTCTACATTAGGAACTTTTGCCACAGCCAGAAATTTTTAATCTCAAGTTATTTTCTAAAGGGGTTAGGGTTTTTGGAACAGAAAAAGCTGTTGTTAGAAGATTTCTGCCTCATTACATGACAGCTGCAAACAGAAACAAACTTTTGGGTCATCACTAACATCACAATTCTGTAGCTGACATTCGTGTGGGTAGGACTGAAATAGACATCAAAAATGGCAGAGATGAAACACTTTCTATATCCTTTACAAAAGAAATAAATAATATTCATAGGTGTGCATTTATCTTTTTTTCCCTTACCACAATTAAAAGTTAGGTCAAGAAAGATAAGCATTTAAGATCAATATATAAATGTAACTAGTTAATAAAACTTAACAAAAAGAGAATAAAGACATTTCTTAAAAACCATATTGAATGAAAGGATATAACTAAAACATAAAAATCAAATAATTCAAAAGTCCTTTTAGATCTGTACACTGAAAACTATAAGATACTAACCAAAGGTATTAAAGAAGACACAAATAAGTAGAAAGATATCCCATGTATATGGGTTGAAAAAATTAATGTTGTTAAAATATCCATACCACATAAAGTACAATTCTAATAATGGTTTCAATTATACTTTTCACAGGAGAAAAAAAAAAAAAACTAAACTAAAATTAGTACTGAACCTTTAGATAGATCCCAGATAACCAAAGTAATCTTGAGACAGAACAAATCTGAACACCGTCCGATTTCAAACTACACACAAAGCTACAGTAATCAAAATAATAGGGCACTGGTATGAAAACAGACACATAGACCAATGGGATAGAACAGAGAACCCAGAAATAAACTCATGCGTATCCAGTCAACCTATTCTTGATAAGGTCACCAAGAATAAGCAATGGGAAAAGAACAGTCTCTTTAATAAATGTGGTGGAAAACAGGACATCCATATGCAAAAGAATTTCATTGGACATTTATCCTATAATATACACACATACAAAAAATAAATTGGAAAAGATTAAAGATTTAATGTGGCATGACATGCATGCTCAGTCTTTGCAACTCTTTGCAACCCCATGAACTGTAGTCTGACCTCCTCTGTCCATGGAATTTTCCAGACAAGAGTTCTGGAGTGGGTTGCCATTTTCTTCTCCTGTAAAGACTTAATATAATACTTTAAATTATAAAATTCTTAAAAGAAAACACAGGAAACAATATTTTCGACATTGATCTTGGTGACGGACTTTTGAATATGACCCTACCCTGTTAAAGAATCTGCTAGATCTAAGTGAGCTCTCTTGTGCCCTATGTTTTCCACTCTATCTTTCAGCTGCCAGGAACACAACTTTCCTTTCAAGAAGCCAATTTTTCCAATATATATAGCTGTATAATATTATCTAACCACCTTGTCTCACATGTGAATTCAGAACATTTGACCTTGAAGATTCTGAGGCCTCATTCATATGCTAATCATAGTCATCATAATACTATGTAAAATACTAAGTAATACTATGTAAATCATAATACTATGTAAAATACATAATACTAAGTAAAATAACAGAAGAAATGGAAATAGTTGACTGTAATTCTATTATTGTTCTGTTCAAACTAGGATCATTGCATCATCTTATTTATGTTAATTAAGAATTCCTTTTTTGATCTTGGTTTGTAGAAAAGTGTTGATGGAAAATGTTTATACTTGGTGGTCATCTGGTATTTTTCAAATGTTATCTTTACTTAATTCCTATCACTTACAGAAATACAATAATGCAGAAGCAGTTGACTGCATGGCATAGTCTTTTAAAGAGGTAGAAGACATAAATGCATTACTGAGCTCAGGAATGTTAGCAGACTCATCCAGCATTTCATTGTCTTTAAAATAGAGAGCTACACACCCCTGTATGCAGACACAGAGAAGTTTGACTGTTTAAAGGAATAATTCTGAAGAAAATTACATTACAAATGCAAACAGATTGAAAAAACTGAGGTTGCTCAGTATGTATTGATAATATTAGATTCTTTCTCTGCATTCAGAGTAATAAGATTCAAGTTTCCAGGAAGGGAATGAAAAATTATATACCATTTTATTTGTTTATTATTCAAACAAGTTGGTGATTTATGTTACTTTCAGGAAAGTAGGAGTAAGAAAATAACTTTCTAAGGAGAAGAAACATAGGATATAGGACTTTTAACATGTAAACATCTGAAAGGGAAAGCTTGAATATAAACTGAAAATATACAAGAGTTGGTCTCACCTATAAATAAAAAGTGAGAAATTAATGTCTCATGTATATGATCAGCTTGTTTTAACCGAGTTTTCTACAACAATATAGTTTCTTCATGATCAACATTATGGCCGAAATCTTCCAACTATAATTTACATCTAAGTATTATCTCATGTAACTTTGCTTGAGAGAAACATCTAATAGAATTCGACCTCCACATTGGTGAGAACTGGTCTTTTTCGCTTACAGTGCATTTCCATTTATGTCTGAACATTTATACCTATAAACATTTAGAAAATCTAATAACTCTTGCCCTTGTTTTATTCTACCTCAAACTACTCTTGGCAGTAATTTTTCCTGAACAAAATTTTTAGGGATAGAGAGAGTTTCCTTGAGAAAATAAAGAGGCAATGAAAGGGAAGAGAATGTCAAGGAAAGATTTATTCTGAGGAACCAAATAGTGGAAAGACACAGGCAGAGTCACCAACCAAAGCTGGATAAAGAGAAAGAGAAAGTGAAGGCGCCCAGTCGTGTCCGGCTCTTGCGACCCCGTGGACTGTAGCCCACTCGGCTCCTCCATCCGTGGGATTTTCCAGGCGAGAATACTGGAGAGGGTTGCCATTGCCTTCTCCAGGGGATCTTCCCCACCCAGGGGTTGAAACCGGGTCTCCTGCATTGTAGGCAGACACTTTACTGTCTAGCCACCAAGTCCGCATAAAGCTAGATACGTTAAGAAAAAAATAGTGGAAAGTCAGTGACATAAAACATTATCACCCTATACAAAATGGCTATATATAATAAAAAATGGCACCAAAATAACTGAACATTGTTCTAACAACACCTGATGAGAAAACAAATGGAGACTATCTTCTGGCCTCAATGGAGTAGCTTGTGTTGGATCAAATATCCCACAGAAAGCAACATAAAAGCTGCCAGTTTTCAGGCAACCGAAAGTAAAAAGGCAGACAGAATTCAGAAGTCAAGCCTTAGAGGAGAGGAAAATGTGATAAAATGAGCCCCGAATTCCCTGCCAAGCCTCAAATTCTCTTGGCAGAGAATTCCTAATGATTAGGAATCATTAGGTGATTCCTAAATCTGAGCATCTCAAATTCCATGAATAAAGCAGCTACTGAGAGATTAAGAAATGAAATTCAGGGTTTACCAGGGAAAAACTTAGTGACCACCTTAACATTTTGAGCTGGAAATCCTGAAGGACTCTCCTTTAAAAGTAAAGGCAAACCGCAAATCAGCCAGCCCTCAAAGATCCATAAAGCCTGTCTCAGCTCAGCTCACTTCCTAACGGATCAGGTGACCTGCTTTGACACTGCTTTCTACAAGAAAATTTAATTCCACCTGGAGGCTCTAAAAGTTTTCCTACAGAGTGTCATTACCTGGTTGATTTCAAATTTAAGCTTTCACTAGTTCTTTGGAGCCTTCTGCACTATAGATATTCTAATACATATGCTTTTTATAGAGAAAATTCTGTGTGTCTAGATTATGGTTTTTCCAGTGGTCATGTATGGATGTGAGAGTTGGACTGTGAAGAAAGCTGAGTGCTGAAGAATTGATGCTTTTGAACTGTGGTGTTGGAGAAGACTCTTGAGAGTCCCTTGGACTGCAAGGAGATCCAACCACTCCATCCTAAAGGAGATCAGTCCTGGGTGTTCTTTGGAAGGAATGATCTTAAAGCTGAAACTCCAGTATTTTGGCCACCTCATGTGAAGAGTTGACTCATTGGAAAAGACTCTGATGTTGGGAGGGATTGGGGGAGGAGGAGAAGGGGATGACAGAGGATGAGATGGCTGGATGGCATCACCGACTCGATGGACATGAGTCTGAGTGAACTCCGGGAGTTGGTGATGGACAGGGAGGCCTGGGGTGCTGCAATTCATGAGGTCGCAAAGAGTCGAACACGACTGAGCGACTGAACTGAACTGAACTGAGATTGTTTTCTGATGGTAATTACTGTTGCCACTATGACTGAAGTGAGATTAACAAGTCCTTCTTCTCATCCTTTTGCACATAATTCAACCTTGACATGAACTTCTCTAAATTGATCCTTTCTAAGAGTAGGAAGAGATAAGGAAGGCAGAGAGTAAATTTTAAAAGAGGAAAAAGAGTGAAAGAAAGCACTACAGCTTTTGGCATCCATTCCATAAAGGACCCTTGAATCTATCCTTTACAAAAATGAGTAATGAATCAATTTATCTTCTATTTTCTTCCCCCAAACCCTAAGACCTTATAAACTTTTAAGTGAAATCTTAGGAAAAACCCTTTGATGAAAACAGATTTGTTTAGGCTAGTTTGAAAACGGATTATGTCATAAACAGTCTATTAGCAGATTAGTTTTTTGCGCTCTAAAATTGTTTGCATCCAAACTGACAAGCTTGTGCTGGAAGAGCACGTTGCTCCTGTTTCTTAGCTGTTGGCCACACTCTCATTTGAGAGCCAAGATTAAGCATGTGTAGAATGTTGTACATAATGACAACAAACATACCTAGACTGTGATGTCAGCCTGAGACATTTACTCTAAAATAATAGACAGATTGCTGCTTCTGTCCATTTCTACAACTTATTGAGAATTAGGTGTTTTTTTTTGACACTGACACTTCCATATAAGGTAACAAGGAAAAATATTTTGGATTCATTATTTTCTTTGACATGGAGACATTTCATTAAGTAATATTTGAGTTGTATATAACCATAGACTTAAAAGGTAATTGATGGCTTCCAATTTATTTACATCATAGTAACAAGATGTGATCTCTTTAAAAAACATATACCATTAAATAATATGTAAAAATTTGCTTTAATTTTGGAAATGAGTCCTGAGAGTTTAAATCATCGTAGACTTGTTAGTACCTGCCTGAATTAGTTATGGAGTCAGGAAAGCAATTTTGAAAAATAAACAGTATACTTTTTAATTGATATATTTATTTATGCATCATCATAAATGAGGAAAGGAACTTTAAAAAAAAAGTCAGTAGCTTCATAAACTACTTTTCTTTATCTTCAGAAAAAATAATAAAATCATCAACTGTTACGTTTCCTGGAAGCATCTGGAAAATGTCATTCATTAGATATATATTTATTGAATGTTACTATAGTCTATACACTATTCTCAGGACTGGCAATACACTAATGAACAAACAGATAAAGCCTCTATCCTTATGGAGTTTACAATCCAGAAGAGAAGACAAAGAAATAAAAAAGCAAATAAAAACATGCAAATAAACAAATTAATGTAACATACAATTTATGCAATGATGAATGTTTCATAGGTTTGATTTTAGTCAAAGAAGTGCCAAAAGAACACCATCTAAGGCAAAATCTTAGTGATTAAGTATTTTAAGAACTTAGTATAATACACTTAACATCAAAGTTTTTAATAAGGTAAAAGAGTCTGTATATCTGAACACTGAGATCATCACAGAGCAAGCGCCAATAAAGAAGAACTTACAATGGCATAGGAAATTATTTTCCTTTTATATATACCATGACTTCTGAAAATAATTCCAACCCTTTCAATTGCTGAAGATTGTCAGAAATACTCTCCCTAGAAACATATTTGAGTATGACAGTCACGGAAATGATCATATAAGTCATTGTATCTCACAGTCAAATTGCAATTTTGAGGAAAGATCAGACTGCAGAAGTGAGTTTCGTTTAACTGGAGCCATGCTGGCTCATTTGCCCAGAAACAGCCATGTTATGCAATGGTGTGCCAAGGGAATTAATAACTGATGGATGATCAGACCTGCTCAAAGTGGTGGTAATCATTTGCTACTTGAACCACCACATTTTGGCAAATAAAAGCCTTTGCTGGTGCCAAATCTGTAATTACTTTACTTAACGGTGATGACATGTGTGCCTGTTCAGTAAGATCCCATACTAATGCTTCTGTTGTTGGCTAAAAACCACCCAGTACTTGAGATAATAACCTCATTTCTGCATCTGTCTCTCTGCAGGATGGGGCTTCTAATTCCCGTTTTCCTTTTCATTTTGTTTCAGTTTTTTTTGGAGTTAAAAGGAGGTTTTAAACCTTGCCTTTTTTGTTTCCCCCAGAGGGCTTTGTTTGAACAACTTCAGAATCTCTTAGACACAATTTTCTAAAGCTGTGTGCATCTCCACATGATTATCTTGAAGCGACAGACTTTTACTATGTAAATATCAATGCATATGTGTGTGTATATTTCTGTGACTAAGTGTTGTACTGACAGAAACTGGAGCCAGATTGCCCCCAGTGACTTCATCGCTTCCCGGCCATACGTCTCAACTGCAGACCACTAGTTCAGGGCAACCCACCAACAGTGGGGCCCTAACAGGCTGGGTGAAACGGACCCTTATTAGAGCCTGAATGCTTAAATTACGGTTGTCAAGTGACCTGATGGAAGCCGTGGAAAGCGTAAGTCCAAATGTATGGAATCTCAAATGGAATGTTTCTACTATGGAAGGGAAATGTCCTGGCAGATTTCTCTAAAACACATGAGAAAATATTTCCTGGTTGGTGGAAAGGGTTCATTCTAAAAAGTTTTTCTTGGCTATTTTTTAAAAAGTCAGAGTAAAACTACTCTGTTGGATCCTAATGCAGCCATGTCGTTTCTCCTGGCGAGTGTTGTTTAGTATACACATTTTTCAATCCTTTCGTTTTAAATCAATCTGTCTTTACATTTAAAGTGTGTTGCCTTTAGTTAAGTAGCTTTATAAGAGTTGGGATGGGCATTTTTATTAATTCTGACAACCTTTGCCTTTTAAAAAGGATGTTTAAGCCATTTATGTTTAATTCAATCATCAATACGACTGGGTTTAAATCTAACATTTGATATTTTGCTTTGAGTTGTTCTAGCAGTCCGTATTGTTTTATGATTCATCTCCATTAGTGAATAAATATCACTACTACTTATGACTGTGTGCTTGCTTTGAGTATTTCAGTATGCCTCTTCAACTTAGCACAACCCATCTTCAAGCAACATCACACCCCTTCGCATACACACAGGGCAAGAGCAGACAACAGACACTCGGCTCCTCCGGCCTTTGTCCTTTGTGCTTTATCAAAATGAAATCCACGTGTTATAAACTTTAATCCTTCTTTAAATGCTAAGTTATCTTTTACAGAGAGTAAACATTGAGAAATAGGTAATTTATATTTATTCAAGCATTTATCATTTTCTGCATTCTTTCTTTCTTAGATCAAATTTCCACTGGATCATTTTCTTTCTCTTGGAAGACATGTCTTCGGCATTTGTCATAGAATGAGTATACTCCTGGTTAATTTTCTCAGTTTTGTGTGTGTCAATAATTCTTTTTTTCACCTTTATTTTTGACTGTCATTTTCTTTAGGTATAGACTTCTGGGCAAACAGGTGTTTTTGGTTACCCATTTGCTTTTTCTGAACTCTTGGTGTTTTAAAGATGTCATTCTAATATCGGATCTTTGCAAAGTATCTGATGAGAAGTTTGATATCATTCTCATCTTTATTCCTGCATATGATGGGCATCTTTCTCTTTATCATTTGTTTTCAGAATTTGGTTATAATATCTTTTCATATGGCTTTTTAAGGGTCCTTCCTTTTAGAGTTCTTTCAGCTTCTTCAATACATTGGTTTACAGGTTTTATAAAATTTGGAAAATTTTATTCAATTTTTTTAGTTATATTTTGTCCCCTTCCTTTTCCATTTCTTCCTAATAGGACTTCAGTGACATGATTTTATTTTTTAAATTTATTTATATTTTTGGCCACGCCATGTAACTCATTGGATCTGAGTTCTCTGACCAGGTTTCAGACTCCAAAACAAAAGTGAGGAGTCCTAACCACTGGACCACCATGGAATTCTCATCATTTTTGATAGTTTCTATTACGGTATCCTTAATTACACTGGTTACTTTTGGAACAAAGCTAGTGGAGGTGATGGAATTCCAGCTGAGCTATTTCAAATCCTGAAAGATGATGCTGTGAAAGTGCTGCACTCAATATGCCAGCAAATATGGAAAACTCAGCAGTGGCCACAGGACTGGAAAAAGTCAGTTTTCATTCCAATCCCAAAGAAAGGCAATGCCAAAGAATGCTCAAACTACCGCACAATTGCACTCATCTCACATGCTAGTAAAGTAACAGGGAGGCCTGGCCTGCTGCGACTCATGGGGTTGCAGAGTCAGACACGACTGAGCGACTGAACTGATCTATATTCTGTCTTACATATTGCGTATTGTTAGGTTTTCTAAAAAATAAAAAGAAGTATAATTTTTTAAAAATAATTTAAAAACAAGAATAGAATGCATCCAGAGAATTATCAGGGTGGTAAATATAGTTAGCACCATTCTTTTGAGGAAAGAATGAGAGTGTGAGAATATTTACCCTTGGGAAGACTTGGTTGTCTGCAAATACCTAAGATGGAGTGGTGTTTCTTTTGAAGGCAGAACTCGGGTTAATTGGTAGAAATAGCAGGGAAACAGACTTTTGTTTCTATTCAGGGAACATTTTTCTTACAACCTGAGCCACTCATCAGTGGATTTCACTTCTTTCAAAGGAATGAGCTTCTGTTCACCAAATGTACTTAAGAAAAGGCTTGGGAACCACAGGCCAGGGACTTCAGAGATGAGGCAGCTGCAGTGTGAGGAAGGGTGGAGAATGGAGCATGAACTTCGGGGTTCCTTCCAAATAGATTCTATGATTTGTGCTGAAACACATAGCTTTATTCCACACCTCATCTTCTACCATTGACTGAAGATTGAAAAAACAGAGGAAGGAGTTTAATTTAATGGAAAATCATTTTTGGTCTCTTAATTGGATGAAATGACAAATTCTTAACTTTTTCATGGCCGTTTTTATTATATAAAGTTTTTTTCTTTTTTGATTTCTCAAATGATGGTTTTATTTTTTTTCTTTAATTAATTTTTATTTTTTTAGTTTGTTTTGCTTTACAATACTGTATTTGTTTTGCTACATATCGACATGAATCAGCCATGAGTGTACATGAACTCCCAATCCCGACCCCCACCTCCCCCCTCCCGCCCCACACCCTCTCTCTGGATTATCCCCGTGCATCAGTCCCAAGCATCCTGCATCCTGCATCAAACCTGGACTGGCGATTCGTTTCACTTATGATATCACACATGTTACACTGCCACTCTGCCAACCCATCCCACCCTCTCCCTCTCCTACAGAGTCCAAAAGGCCGTTCTATACATCTGTGTCTCTTTTGCTGTCTTGC
>SJXQ01000828.1:130176-179168 GCA_006408695.1 Aepyceros melampus | reverse complement strand
ACATTGACATGAATCAGCCACGAGTGTACATGAACTCCCAATCCCGACCCCCACCTCCCCCCTCCCGCCCCACACCTTCTCTCTGGATTATCCCCGTGCATCAGTCCCAAGCATCCTGCATCCTGCATCAAACCTGGACTGGCGATTCGTTTCACTTATGATATCACACATGTTACACTGCCACTCTGCCAACCCATCCCACCCTCTCCCTCTCCCACAGAGTCCAAAAGGCCATTCTATACATCTGTGTCTCTTTTGCTGTCTTGCGTACAGGTTTATCATTACCATCATTCTAAATTCCATATATATGTGTAAGTATACTGTATTGGTGGTTTTCTTTCTGGCTTACTTCACTCTGTATAATCGGCTCCAGCGTCACCCACCTCATTAGAACTGATTCAAATGTATTCTTTTTAATGGCTGGTAATACTCCATTGTGTATATGTACCACAGCTTTCTTATCCATTCATCTGCTGATGGACATCTAGGTTGCTTCCATGTCCTGGCTATTACAAACAGTGCCGCAATAAACATTGGGGTACACGTGTCTCTTTCAATTCTGGTTTCCTCGGTGTGTATGCCCAGCAGTGGGATCGCTGGATGATAAGGCATTTCTATTTGCAATTTTTTAAGGAATCTCCACACTGTTCTCCATAGTGGCTGTACTAATTTGCATTCCCACCAACAGTGTAAGAGGGTTCCCTTTTCTCCACACCCTCTCCAGCATTTATTGCTTGTTGATTTTTGGATTGCAGCCATTCTAACTGGTGTGAAATGGTGCCTCATTGTGGTTTTGATTTGCATTTCTCTGATAATGAGTGATGTTGAGCATCTTTTCATGTGTTTGTTATAGTCTAAAGTAGACACTTGAGGGAATCATGTAAAGATGAGAAGTATGAATTACTGACATCATAAACCATTTAGGATGGAGCTTTTGAAGGAGGTTTTGAAACACTGAGGCAAGATGAATTTAAGCAGAATATGAAATACAGTTAATATTTTAATTCAGATGCTACTCTGATTCACATTTGCTGGTTTCTCAAAAAGAGCTCTTTTTACCAGGGGAACACTGAGTGTAGGATGTCTGATGAGTGTGAAAATGCCTGATAAATCATAAGGTAAGAACAGCCACTGTTTCAGAGTGATTATTAGAAGGAAAGGAAGGGTTATTTGGGTAGAGTATATATTTACATAGAAGAGTTCATAATAAAGCAGCATAGAGCTTATTAGGAGCAATTCTATTTGTGGAAATTGCTGATAATAGAGACAGTGCAACTGCTAGGCCCTCATTCCTGGATAAACAGGGACAGGTACTGGAAATAAATTTTTGCTTTTATTTGCTTTGCTTTTTATTTTATTTGCTTCAGATAAGCTCATTTATCAAGGAGACTGAAATTCAAGAAAATTGCTCCATCTTTTTGGCTTGTGACATAATAAAAAATGTAATCATATCATCAGGTTCAAATTTCAGTTTGAAATTAGTTGCCTGGAGAATCTCCATGAACAGAGGAGCCTGGCAGGCTACAGTTTATAGGGTTACAAAGAGTCGGACACAACTGAAGCGACTTAGAGTGTATGCATGCACTACCAAACGTATTGACTGAGTGTCACTGAGGACATAGCCAGTTGAGCTCTGAAGTTTCACTGCAGAAAGTCCTTCTTCCAGCTGAAGCATTCTTGTAATATGTCGCCAGGAAAGGTATGAGCTGTCATTAGCCAAAGTGTGGTGCTGTCATGAGGCATGTTACCAGTGCTGATGACTGCTCAACATGGGCAAGACTTGACAAGAGCAGGCAAAAGGTAGAAGTGGAAAGGTGTCAATCAATCATTTATCAAAATCAATTGAATATTTACTCTGTAAGATATATTTTACCCATCCCACAATATTTCAGTGGTTTTGGAAAATAGAGCTTTCATAACACAGAAATAGTCTAATTTAATTTAAGTCAGCACTTTAAACATGTAAGAACAAACAGATTTTGGAGAAGTCAGCATTTTCATATAAGACTCTTATGCTCTAAAACACAGTGAGTCACGTCTCTGTTACAGGAAATATTTATGATTCTTATAAGCTTGTCTTAAGATTATCCTTGAAGATAATCAGGAAAATTGGGTGGTGGCAAGGAATGAAAGACAGTATATATAGCACAATGGTTGAGAAGATAGTTTTTAGTCTCAAACAGAAAGTAGAATTTGTTTGGATCTTATTTAGAGACTACGTAACCTTTTCTAAGCCTGTTTTGTATCATGTATGCAGGGGAAACAATGGCATCCCCCTCATAGGGCCTGCTATCAGAACTGAATGATATAACATCCCAAACTACGCACTGTGCCTGACACATAATAAACCCTCTATAAATAGATGTCATTATGAATAATGCATTTACAATTGTTGCTTTTAAGAGATGATGAATGAGAAGGTATGGACAGTCATGTACAATTCTTTCTACCTTTGCCATGAAAGTAAAATATTTATCTTATTTTATAGGTCAAATGTCATCCATTCATTTGAATGTGTATTGAGTATCAGCAAGATGCCGGTAATATAAAGACATATAAGGCATTTCTTTGTCCTTATGTTCTTCAGAGTCTAACAGAGGAACTAACACAGTCATAAAAATACTTGTTGTACAATGTTATGGGTGCTACCCTGGAGATAAATGTCAGAGATCCCATGGTCCAAAGAAGGAAGATAAGGGCAGAGGAAAACTTCATCCTCTGCTTCTCTGTTCTTCAGTCACTACACAGTCTATACTATTCAGGGCTACAACATAAAAGATGAGCTGAAAAACATTATTTAATAAAAATATGGCATTAGAGGTGTTGAATCTTTTAATGAAGACTAATCATCAGTCAATTAGACAGAGGATGAGATGGTTGGATGGCATCACCAACTCAATAGACATGAGTTTGAGCAAGCTCTGGGAGTTGGTGATGGACAGGGAAGCCTGGTGTGCTTCAGTCTATGGGGTCACAAAAAGCCAGACATGACTCAGCAACTGAACTGAACTGAATCATCAATTCTATTAATTCTTAGGGGGATTTTTTTGTTTTTGTTAAACTATATTTATGTTAGCCTGTCACTTTCATGTATGTTGATTATATGTTTCATTCAAAACAAAGTTTCTTTCTCCATTAATTCACATAACTTAAAAAAAGCCCACTTTTTAAAACTAACATTATGTTGTTTTACTTCTCAAGGAATAGAGCCATGGGAAATTGAACAGGAATCTGAGGAACTGATTGAAAAGTTTAGTTCTTCATTTATAATGTTTTAGGGAATGAATTCTGGTTTCTCTGGCCTTTGGTAGGAAACCACCACTGAGTTCTGGGGACACAAGAATCTGTACCATATCACTGGTGGTAAGAAGGCAGAAACAACCAGAAAGGAAAAGGAAGCTGCCAGATAGGTGGTATGATTTTTAGCATGTTTTACAGGCTACAGCCAGGCATCAGTTAGGTCCTACAAGACAGAAGCTCAATGGATACATAAGGTTACAGGGTAAACGTAAGATGTCAGTCCTGTAATAATAGAAAGAAGAGTGGACTGTAAGTGAGATGATCACAGTCCTAGTATTAACTGTGCAAAAAGTCCGTATGTAACCTTGGTTAAGTCATTTAAAATTCACCAGTCTTGGCTTTCTCAGCTGAAGAAATTTCCATCTCGTCTATAGCACAAATATTGAGTACTTACCATAGGAAAAATAGTAAGATTCAAAGAAGAATAGGACATGGTCCTTGGCTCCAGTTTAGTGAGGGAGATGGGAAAACACAAGTACCTTTAGCACAAAAGGAAGAGTGCTACATGACATCAAACGCTTAACTGGGACTGCGCATCAGAATCACCTAGGGATTTCCATTTTGAATGGAAACCACCAAGTTAGCCTCTCTCTGTGGAGCCTGAGTTTGAAAATTCTCCCCAAGTTAATCCTAAGGTATATACCCATTAAGGATTCTATTAGAAGTTGGTTTTTTTTTGTTTGTTTGTTTCCAGGGTTCCTTGAGAGCCCATAGGAAGGATGTGGAGAATGAAAAGGAGGATAATTTAGACAAGAGTATGAGCCTCAGGCTCCTTCGAACTTGATATCTTTGAATCTACAGAAGAGCCAAGCATGGCTCCTGGGGAAGGCATTGTTGGTACTAGGAGACCTGATTGAGGGGGTAATAGATATGCATTAGGGTCCAGGGCTTAGAGGGATTGGAGGAAAAGTGTCGTAGGTATGAAAGTGGTGGGAGGGTCCACAGGACAATGCAGCTGGCATAACAATTAGTTCAATAGCAGGGTTCATCTCTTTGTACTGAAGGTAAGGCCTCTGCAAAGCCAGGATCCATAGGCGCATGGGGAAGGATCCACTAGATCCTTGAGGCACATTCATGATACAAATTATAAGGAAAGAATCCCCCTCCCTTATCATTGGCACTGGTCACTTTCTTCACTGTGGTCTGTCTCTGACAAAACAGCTTTCTTATACTGTCTAAAAGGATTCCTCCCCAAAGAGGAATGGACAAACTGGTTTTACGACTAGAGGAATGCTTTTGTCCTAGTTGTCTATTGGTTTTGACCCTAAAGCTTGTCCAGATCCTCATCTGACACCATAGAAGGACCGACATATCAGTTTTAGGGATGTCAGTACATTAACAAGAAGAACATAAGAATGTGTACATTTTCTGATACAATGTGGGCATAACCAAGGTGAATGAACGCTGTATTGGAACCTTCTGAAGACATGTCAAGTCAGTGGCATCTCCCGAGAATGACTGATTCATTTAGAGGGTCTAAAACATTGTTATGATCAAGCACTGCATTACTGCATGTGTGTTCCTTTGGATATGAGTATTGAGAAGAAGTCATTGAGTTCACTGGTAAAGGAAACAATGAGCATGGTCTCTCTCTTTGGAAACTGCTGTCACAGAAGTTAAGTGAAAGACTTTACTGCCTAAAAATTTTAGTTTGATATAAAGTTGACTCCATTTTGTATACAAAATACAGAAAATGCATAGCTGTCTGAGAAGAAGTGATGCAAATAAAACCAAATTTGACTAGAATTACTTCAGTCATTGGGGGAAGACTGGCACAAAAGAGTGTGAGGGGTGAGCTACAATCACATTATCTGGAAAACAGAAGCCCTAACAGAAGATCAAGGAGAATTTTTGGTTTTACTTGAAAGTTAGATCATTTTATTCCTTATGAAGTACCTCATACAACATAGTTATGAAATGGAAAACTGCATGTAAGAGATAAATAATGTTTTTCCTTGGTGCTTAGAGAAAGGAATAAGCAAATGGTATAGAGGTGACTTGGCTCCATCTCATGTAGTACTTCCTCAAAACTTTTCATTAAAAAATATATAAATATAATTCTTATTAGATAAGGTACACAACTCCCCCAGTGTCACCACTGGGAAGAAAGGTGAGACTTTCGGGGCCATGGATTGACTAGTGGGAAAGAGGTCAGAAAAAAGGCTTTGTGTCCTCTCATGGTCCTCTGTACATCTCTCAGTTTTAATAATATGCATAATCTTTGGATGTTATTGAAAATTCATCATTTTTCCCTCTTTTAAAAAGAAACCCTGAAAGCCCTTGTATAAAACTTATGATTGACAACTCAGTTTCTAAACATGAATAAAATGACTTTTCATGACCAGAGTATTTTTATTTCCAGATGTGGAAGTTGAGGGTAGGTGTTGAGTGCAGAGAAGGCAGATTCTGAGTCACCAAACTGATTAGAGCTTACCTCCCAATTCCTACCTCTGTTTAGCTCTTCTAATTAAAATACATTTTCCCTCTTGTGAGTGGATGGCTGTATGCCTTAATGCATCATGTTGTTGGCCCTGCCACATATAGTCCCAAATGATCATCACTCACCAGCAGCTTCCCCAGAATGGGAGCCTAGCGGATCTGTTGACTGATAATATAAATGTTACTAAAAGAATGGACTAGAAATGTCTTCAATACCTGTACAGACCAAATTTTTATATAAAACCCATTTACTATCATTTCTCTAATGAATCAAGATGAGACATACCTTGTTCCAGAATTGATCTTTTAAGTGGTAGGTCACATGGCAAGATTACTGGAAATTATATTGAGACAGGATGTTAAAGCAAGGTGTCACTTATACAAACACAGGGTAACTTGAGAAATAAAAGGAGGTATCTATTATCTATCTTCATCAGGATGATGTGCATGGATATGCTGATTGACTTTCATTCAAGTGCCAAGCAATAAGTAATTTGATTTTAAGTTAGTATTTTCCCTGGATTTAAACATTCACACAGCTTTCACTTCTCCTCCTGTCTTCCCTGTCAATTTTCTTCTCTTCTCTCCTCTTTTAACACAACCTTCCCTCATATCTACTGAACAAATCTGTTTTAGACAAGTTAGACCAATTTAACTAATAGGCCAGCTTAGTCCTAATTCTTAAATACAGTTTTTTTTTTAATAAAGTACTCAAGTAAATTGCCATTTACATTTCATCTTCTGCGTTAGTCTCTTCCATGTATTATTTAAAGCACAGAGCTTTCTGAACAGGAGGTAGACTGAAATTTATGATTTCTGGAGGGCTTCAGTTTCTTTCAAAATATCTATGAGTCACAACACTAAATAAGGTTATCTCCACAGGATTTAAACATTTTTTCATGAAATATGTTTCACATATTTGAATGCTTAGGTGATTGTAAAGAGTTATTTACACTTTTCTAAAGTCTACTAGTTGGCTGTAATTTTAACTCATTAATAATATTTTCTATTGATGATAAGCCATCTGAAAAATGAGTTTCTAGATATGCAAGCTACACATTGTTATTTAATTTTCCATTTTTGCAAGATTCCATCACTGACTTCTTTCAGCTTATATTTCATTGTCACTCCTGGAGAGTGGTTACTAATGGGAGTAGTGAGCATGAATAATTCACAACACACAGCCAGCATCCAAGCCTCTGGCTCCAGCACCAAAAGAAAGATGGCACCCTCCTCCCCAGTCTTCTACCCACTTTGGGAATCTGGGCACAGTTTTCTCCTAAATGAACACAAGCTGGGTGTTATGGGGTGGCTCTCCCAGACTTCAGAACCAGAGAACTCAGCAATGTCTGTTAACTCAAGGTCCACCTTCCCATCCTCAGCTTCTTCCCTTGCCTTCTGAAATGGACTGGTTGCACAGTCACTTCTGATTGTCTTGGTCATAGAACATAACCAGACTAGAGAGACATTCAGAAAAATACATTTCTCTCTGTCTAATTTTTCCTGTTTTGTTTCTTTCTCATATAAAAACTTCTATTTAGGTGATCAATTCACTGCTGTATCTAGATGAGTTTATTACATTATTCAAATATCTTGTTATTGTTAGCAACAATCAACTTTTATAGCTTACACACCACAGGCCCTTGGTAAATATTAGCTGAAATAAAGGAAATATAATTTAATGTCATGATTTCCTACTCCTGGCTAGTTTACCTGTCTTAGTGGTATATTTTGTAATGCAAGGAAGGATTTTCTAAAAGTGGTATCACATCAAGAATTACTAAGTCTTGACTATGACAAGCAAATCTATGACTGTAGTTTTGACATCTGAACATTGACAGTAAAAGCAGACCCAATAAATCACATAACCTAGGGGTTATGAACGCAAAAGTTAGACAAAAAAGGTATAAATTCTTGATTCTATCTGGTGCATGACTTTGGCCAGATTACTTTCTCTCTGATCTTCTTATATGGAATAATAGCAGCTATACCATAGGATTTTTGAAAGGATCAAATGGGATATTACATATGAAGTGTTGAACATAATGCCTGACATAATAAGCACATAATGCTAATGGTGAATTAGAACTCATAAGTGGTAGCTAGTACTATAGTTACTAGAAATCTTCTATGACAGCAAGATCAATTATTGCAACTCCATTTACCTAATAATCATTAAGTTCTTGGCTGAATGCCAGTTTTAATATTTCTGCTTAGCCAGATGATTTCTTTACAATTATTTTTTATATATAAAATGCTATACTTGAAGGCGATAAAACATAACCCAAGGATCTTCTAATCAGGTAGTCAGCTTGAAATTTGGTTAGTTGCCTTGCACAATGTAGAACTGATGACAAGTCAGATTTGGAAAACATCTAGAAGGCATGATAAGAAAACTAAATATTAATGAAAACAATTATAATGTTATTATAGTCCTTTTCCTAGATAAAGACAGGAATGTCAGATCAACTAAGATTGGTTAGAACAATCAAAAATAAAGACAAACAAAACCCCAAAATATTGACTTATTTATCAAAATTATATAGACAAGAATAACTCATTGTAAGACTGATGGACAATATAAAGTATGGTGCAAAAGATCAGAGATTTTTTAGATGAACTGTCATCAGCAGGAAATAGACACATCATAAAGTATCTTAGGTATCACATGGAAAGAACTCTAGAACAGACACATCACAAGTGAATACTAGGGGACACAATGAATGGGAATGAATACACAATCCACAGTAATTCACATTCACACAGTCAACACCTGAGCCTCTAGTCAGTCTGCCCAGACACTGCTGCTACTAAGTTGCTGCTAAGTCGCTTCAGTCATGTCCGATTCTGTGCGACCCCAAGACGGCAGCCAACCAGGCTCCCTCGTCCCTGGGATTCTTCAGGCAAGAACACTGGAGTGGGTTGCCATTTCCTTCTCCAAGGCATGAAAGTGAAAAGTGAAAGTGAAGTCGCTCAGTAGTGTCCAACTGTTAGCGACTCCATGGACTGCAGCCTATCAGGCTCCTCCATCCATGGGATTTTCCAGGCAAGAGTACTGGAGTGGGGTGCCATTGCCTTCTCCGCTAGCCCAGACACTAGTTACTGGAAAAGGAAGATTCCTCCAAGCCTGGACTAATTAAGTTCCAGTGTTTACTTCTCAGCACAAAATGTTAATAACAGCTGGGATGTTAATATGGCAACAGAAGGGATTTCATTATTTTTAGGGTATGAAATAATCTCACTATTCTGTGGTTTTAATTTATAAATCACCTTAGTCTCATGAAAAATGTGATACATATCAGTAAGGCACAGCAAAACAAAAGTTAAATTGAAATGAGAAATGAGAACAAGGTGACCTCAAGCCACTTACATTTAAGATTCATACTCCTAAATTCACTGGGTCTAAGGGCAGTTTCATACTGAATGGGGAGAGTTAGGGTTAAAATTTTCTGAAAGACGTTCAAAGGTTAAGAAGTAGTAAATGGTCTCAAGTCATTCCTTCCCATCTATGTTAGGAAAGAACCTAACTCTATCTAGGCTGAGGATATTGGGTCCTTTATAACCTATTATCAAACAGACAGGTGGCAAAGCAGCAGAGGAGAGCATATTCTTATGTTACAACATAGTTTTCTGTGGGCTGCTTTCTGCCCTGAGTTATTAATCTGAAGGCCAAACTCTGGCTTCAATTCAAAAGGTGTGAACTCTGAGAATGTGAAATGTTGTTTCTCTTGGGCAAGGATATTGCAAAACATTTATAGAACAAGACCTGAATTCTTAGTTTAGATTCAGGGTCAAAATAATATGGTAGAAAGCTACACACTGAGCTGAAAGTGTGGACAAGCACCTTACAATAAAGAAATCTAATATATAAATAATCATAATATAATACAGATTAATGTTTAATGAGGCAGCAGCCTAAGTGCTTTATAGATACATCCAATTTTCAAAATAACACACAAAATACGTACCACTCACATAATCATTTAAAGAAGGGAAGCTAAAACAGAGAAGTTAAGTAGCATGCCCAGGTCACACAGCTAATAAAAGGGTGAACCAGGATCTGAAACATAAGCTTTATGCATTTTTCCATAGTTCAAGATTATAACAATGTAGCTTAAGAAAGAAGAAAATTAGGAGATGTAATTTTCATCACTGGATTCATTAGATTGCAATCATTAATCCTTAAAAATATGCTACACTTAAAGATATATCAATTATAAAATCTACATATACATAAATTTCATAACAGATTAATTATAGGTAATATATGCACTTTGTTAGAAATGGTCAAGAACTGAATTTGTTCCTTATAAGGCTCCAACCTTGATTCAGACCTCTATTGTTTAATGCAAAAGTGACAGTAAGTCCCCAAAATAAATTTTCTGAGGGGAGAAAGAGTTGCCTTCCCATTCCTACTCCCCCCTGAGGAAACGTAAACCCTCCTTACAGGACCTTCAGCAACATCTGTCAAGTTGGACGATCTCAAACAGCCCAACCACCGACAGGGTGAGGCCTAATCAATTAAAAGGAAATCACTGCAGTGGTAAGTCATAAAGGCAACCATTCTTTTCTGGAAAAGGAACTCACAGCTGGCTCACATGGAGCTGTCTATGATGCTGATCTCTTTTTGAGCCTGGCTCCTCACATTGGTCCTGCTGGTATTTATAATTCTTCATCTCCATTACTTGGTTCATGTCTTGCTGCCTGATACCTTTCCAGTGTTGCTGCGGAAGACTTTCATCCCTGTAGCCTATTTAGGCAGGGCTTTACAGATGAGGAAACTGAAGCACAAGGAGGTTAAGTAACTTGCCAAGGTATATGGCTAGTAAGTAGTGAAGCTGGGATTCAAGGCCAGCCAGGCCAGCAGGAAAGATCATACCCTCAACCTCCACATAGAATCACTTCACGAATAAAGGTCTACAAGGCTTAAACACTGCATAGAAGCAAGCAGGAAGAGCCACACTGTGAAACTGAGAGTTCTGGAGCAGATATGGTGGCTACTGATGAGAACACAATTCAATTACAAAAGTAACGCTCAAAATTCTCCAAGCCAGGCTTCAACAGTATGTGAACCATGAACTTCCAGATGTTCAAGCTGGATTTAGAAAGGGCAGTGGAACCAGAGATCAAATTGCCAACATCTGCTGGATCATCGAAAAAGCAAGAAAATTCCAGAAAAACATCTACTTCTGCTTCATTGACTATGTCAAAACCTTTGATTGCGTGGACCACAACAAACTGTGGAAAATTCTTACAGAGATGGGAATACCAGACCACCTGACCTGCCCCTTTAGAAATCTGTATGCAGGCCAGGAAGCAACAGTTAGAACTGAAGATGGAACAACAGACTGGTTCCAAATAGGGAAAGGAGTATGTCAAGGCTGTGTATTGTCACCCTGCTTATTTAACTTCTATGCAGAGTACATCATGAGAAACACTGGGCTGGAAGAAGCACAAGCTGGAATCAAGATTGCCGGGAGAAATATCAGTAACCTCAGATATACAGATGACAACACCCTTATGGCAGAAAGTGAAGAACTTAAGAGCCTCTTGATGAAAGTGAAAGAGGACAGTGAAAAAATTGGCTTAAAACTCAACATTTAGAAAAGTAAGATCATGGCATCTGGTCCCATCACTTCATGGCAAATAGATAGGGAAACAGTGGAAATAGCGTCAGACTTTATTTTCTTGGGCTCCAAAATCACTGCAGATGGTGACTGCAGCCATGAAATTAAAAGATGCTTGTTCCTAAGAGAAAAGCTATGACCAACCTAGACAGCATATTCAAAAGCGGAGACATTACTTTGCCAACCAAGGTTCGTCTAGTCAAAGCTATGGTTTTTCCAGTAGTCATGTATGGATGTGAGAGTTGGACTATAAAGAAAGCTGAGTGCCATAGAATTGATGCTTTTGAACAGTGGTGTTGAGAAGACTCTTGAGAGTCCCTTGGACTGCAAGGAGATCCAACCAGTCCATACTAAAGGAAATCAGTCCTGAATATTCATTGGAAGGACTGATGCTGAAAATGAAACTTCAGTGTTTGGCCACCTGATGTGAAAAACTGACTCATTTGAAAAGACCCTGATCCTGAAAAAGATTGAGGGCAGGAGAAGAAGGGGATGACAGAGGATGAGATGGTTGGATGGCATCACCAACTCAATGGACATGAGTTTGAGTAAACTTCAGGAGTTGGTGATGGACAGGAAGGCCTGACGTGCTGCGGCGCATGGGGTCGCAAAGAGTTGGACACGACTGAGCAACTGAACTGATAAGAGCACACCATGAAAAGAGCAAATGGCCAACTGTCCACATTTCTATAAAGAAAGAATCTCCTCTTGGCGACCAGTGTGCTTCAAAAGGAGTCCTTCTTCCTTTTCTCATGCTCTTCCCTGGGAGAACTACCAGCATTTCCTCTGATTGTGCAAACTTCCTTTATTTCCAAGAATCACCAACACCTAAATTTTAAATAGGATTGTCAAGTTTAGGTTAATTTTTAAGTATTAATGTTGCCAAGGATAGGAAGGCATGCTTGTTTCCCCATTTTGTCACCAACACTGTAATTACTATTACTATGAATACTACAATAATAAATAAACAGCAGAGGCATTTATGGGGGAGAAAAAAACTTGATTCTGCATTCAAAGTACCTTGACAACATGACAGACGTCTCCCTGAGCAAAATCAATCCACAGGAAAAATGCAGCAAAGTCAGCGGAGGGCACAAACAAGAGGGAAGGAATCGTGTTCCTAGGAGAAACAATACACTCCTGCAGGTCAATCTCTGCATGTAAATCCTGCCTGCAAATCAAACCATACCTGAGAAATAGAAGCCAAGGGTGAGCTATCCAAAATTTATAGCTATTATAAACATGCCAACATTATTCAAACAGAGAAATTTCCTGTGAAAAATGAAATGCAAATCTATGCTCACCTAAGCTCAAAGAAATAAAACTATTTAAAACCTATGTTGTTACCCAAATCACAAAACATCTTTCTTCCTCTGGACCAACTTAAAAGCTGTTTTTCCAAAATACTCCAAAACATGAATGAGTGTGTGCATGCATGCCTGTGGACAGGGCCGGGGTTGGGGCCACTAACCTCATTCAAGTCTATTAAGAAATGTTCTGATTAGTATATCATCTTGTGCAGTCTATTGAAAAGGTCAAGGTCTATAGCTGAGCTAAATATAACCAGGTAAGAGGGAGTTAGGAGCACTCTGGAAAATTTTGAGAGGCTTTCCACTGTTTGGAAGATATGAACATTTTGTGAAGGGATTTTGTTCTCTTTTTATAAAGTGTGTGATTGACAAAAAAGAGGTATCAAGGACAACTGAAACTTCTTAGACAAATAGCTTTAGAGAGAAATCTAGAATAATTTCTCACTGTTGAAGAAAGTCATACAAATAATGCTATGTTCCTCTTGTCTATCTTTTCTCTGAGAAACTTTAATCATCTTCACAGGTTTAAATAGAACTGGTAATCTTGCTGCTTTTGTGAGAGCCGAGGTCAGGGTGACCTTCCTGAAACAACAGCTGACAGGTGTACTTTGCTGCTTAAAACCCCAATGACTCCTCTTGGCTTGTGGGATGAAGTCCAACAACCTTCTGCCACGTAATCAAGGCTTTTGGTTTTCTGGCCAATGCTTATGTTTCCACCTCCCTCTTATGTTGTTTTTCTCCCACTCATTCTGTGGTCCTTCAAATGACCTGTGATATAACTGTGAACCTTGGACAGGTGAACCCACATTATCTGTATACTCTTCCTTACCCTTGAACTGTTATTTCCTCAATAATACCACCACTTACAGCTCTGTCTCACCCTCTGTTCCTCTTTCCAGGGCAAAAATGATTGTCTCTTCCCTTTGGCCACCATTGTACCTTTTACAGGCCCACAATATAACACCCAGAATATTTATCATATTTATCAACATCCTTGTCCTCCCCTCAGCTGTAAATTCCAAGGGGACAGTGTCACCCACCACAGTGCCTGGTACGTAATAAGCTGAACTGTAAACAATCAAGATCTCCAGATAGATAAATACAGAAGTTAAGCAAAAAATATCTGCATTGTGTAAAGACATCCTCAGATTAAAAAAACTGCTTTAATTTTTCTGTTTTTAAATCTCTTCCCTTCTTCCTCACTATGTACCAATTACAAAAGCAAAACCCTTAAAGCCATGTTCCTTGTGGGTTCCTACCATCCCAATACATATTTGGGAAGAAGAAGTACATACCAAAAGAGTATTGCATATGTAAGCATGTCAGGGGTGCTGAAAGAGTGTACCAAAATACTAGGCTAGTGACTCCTCTAGCCCTGTTCTAATCAGTTTCGATTTTCTGTGCCAAGCAATGATAGTTATCATGTGCCTAGCACTGAAGAATACTAAAAACAGTTGCATCTTCATCTTATATAATTTTACATGGCAGGAAACTGAGCTTTCATTTGCACGATTATTATTATTATTATTTTATTTGCAAGATTATTTTTATTAAGATTGTTCAGGTTTCCTGGACAAGTGTCCTACTCATCCCCTGTACTAAACTGAGCTCAGTGACGGAAAATCACCACACATCCTGTTACTTTCAGCACTTCACTTCAAGCACCATAAGACAGTGGCTGAAAGTTGGAACAAACTGCCTGGATTCAAATCCTAACTCCATTATAGGTTAGGTGTACAACCTAGAGCAGTTTTCTTTACCTATCTGTGCTTGAATGCTTATAAAACGGAGATTAACAATATCCACTTTATTGGGTTGTAGTCAGGAAAATGATTAAAACAAAATTAAAAAGTATACATATATGCGTATATATGTATAGTATATGTATACTTACAATATGGTAAGCACTAGAAAGTATCATTCTTGATCAAGAAACTTCAGCAGCCCACCTTAATTCCTGTATCAAGTGTGAACTTTGATGCACCTTTAAAATCTTTGCCATTTATTTGTTTTTCAACTCACACACCAAGTTCCCCCATTATTTCCTATTTAGAGTCATTAACTCTCATCTCAACCTATAGATGTCTCTTTCCCCCACAGGTCCACCTACCAGATTCTCCAAAGCTGAAGTAAAGTCCAGTTTTCCCAAAATATTTCTTGACTCTACTGTTCTGCTCTAAGAATCCCTTGAGCACTATCAAACAATTAAAATAATGCACTGAGTTACTGTCTAGCTGTTTTGTATAGGAAAGCAAGAACAGTGGTGACTGCCTCATTTCCTCCCAGGGCAGGTTCACAGTCTGCGCTAGTACTTGTGTGCTAATTGTCAGAGAACTGCTGCTTTGTATCTCTCTCATAGGAAGACAAAGAAAAGAGTTGTGGGCCCCACTTTCTTCCTACCACTCACTTGGGCTGGCTAATCAGTGCAAGTTTGGCCAAACTATCTCTCCTAGGCCGGGATTCCTATCGAGGCAGGAGATATATGGGCTCCAGGTGAGACATCTACAGCCAGCCTCTTGATTATACTTGTAGATAAGAATAACAGGAACAGGGTAAATAGCTGGACTTTGCCTCCCATGGACACTTTAACAGTAACGGCAGGGGCAGAGAGGAGCTGAGTCCTGCCTAGATAAATATAAATAGACCACATAATTCTCATTCTTGAGGTCAAGGAGACCTTACCAACTGCACGTGCACAGAAAGGCTCCTTAGAGGTCAAAAAGGGAGGGGGTGCCACCCCACAGTAGGTGATGTCAACCTACCCATAGACCTCTTCACTAGAATCAATCTTGACTAAGAGACTGTGGATACAGGAGGATTCTGAGATAAACCAAATACAATCTCAGAATCAGGCAAAGCGAGAAGACCGGCCAGAGGAAACTCAAGAAATGCTTCATGTAAGTGACTCAAACTACCAAAAAGGCCTAAGTCTGCCTGTGTGTGCCTATTCACATGCACTCCTTTTCCTCTTTAACACTTTACTTGCTTTGGCACTCTCTGTCTCTTTGTGGAAATTCATCTCTACAAAGCGGACAGGCCAGGGGCCTTGCACTGGCCACTGGCCCTGGAGGTCTAGTGCCAGGATTTAGCACTCTTGCTGCCCCAACCTGACTTCACTCTCTGGCTGAGGAACTGAAATCTTGCTTCAAGCCAACTGAAGGCCAAGGTCACCTGAGATCACTACTGGAACACTTACAGAAGGGAATTTTCTAAAATAATACAGATATAACGATTAGCTTAAAAAGTAACCAGTTTTTTTTAAAAAAAATTTCTGGATATAGATAGATCATACAAACTTACATTTACAAGAGCTCTCCAAATGAAGAGCTGATCTCCTATCCCTTTGTTACTTTCATTTTGCAACACAGAACTATTTATGTGTTCATACACAGACATGCAACTGGAGAACAAATGCTTATAATAAAACAAATAAAACTGAGAGGAAAACTGATTAATTATTCAAAAGAATTTTATTGTTTAGAAGAATATTGGTTTCAGACATTTTGATCCTTATTTAGTTTAAGCATAGGATGAAATGTTACCCAGAATAAAATAACACTCTAAAAATGTAGTGAACTTTTAAATCACTAAGTAATAATTAACTGTGTATATGTTCTCACAGTTGTCTCAGTTCAGTTCAGTTCAGTCGCTCAGTCGTGTCCGACTCTTAGCGACCCCATGAATTGCACCATGCCAGGCCTCCCTGCCTATCACCAACTCCCGGAGTTCACTCAGACTCACGCCCATCGAGTCGGTGATGCCATCCAGCCATCTCATCCTCTGTCGTCCTCTTCTCCTCCTGCCCCTAATCCCTCCCAGCATCAGAGTCTTTTCCAATGAGTCAGCTCTTCGCATGAGGTGGCCAAAGTACTGGAGTTTCAGCTTTAACATCATTCCTTCCAAAGAAATCCCAGGGCTGATCTCCTTTAGAATGGACTAGTTGGATCTCCTTGCAGTCCAAGGGACTCTCAAGAGTCTTCTCCAACACCACAGTTCAAAAGCATCAATTTTTCAGTGCTCAGCTTTCTTCACAGTCCAACTCTCACATCCATACATGACCACTGGAAAAACCATAGCCTTGACTAGACGGACCTTTGTTGCAAAGTAATGTCTCTGCTTTTGAATATGCTATCTAGGTATGTCATAACTTTTCTTCCAAGGAGTAAGCGCCTTTTAATTTCATGGCTGCAGTCACCATCTGCAGTGATTTTGGAGCCGAAATAAATAAAGTCTGACACTGTTTCCACTGTTTCCCCATCTATTTCCCATGAAGTGATGGGACCGGATGCCATGATCTTCGTTTTCTGAATGTTGAGCTTTAAGCCAACTTTTTCACTCTCCTCTTTGACCAAGAGGCTTTTTAGTTCCTCTTCACTTTCTGCCATAAGGGTGGTGTCATCTGCATATCTGAGGTTATTGATATTTCTCCCGGCAATCTTGATTCCAGCTTGTGCTTCTTCCAGTCCAGCATGTCTCATGATGTACTCTACATACAAGTTAAATAAGCAGGGTGACAATATACAGCCTTGACGTATTCCTTTTCCTATTTGGAACCAGTCTGTTGTTCCATGTCCAGTTCTAACTGTTGCTTCCTGACCTGCATATAGGTTTCCTAAGAGGCAGGTCAGGTGGTCTGGTATTCCCATCTCTTTCAGAATTTTCCACAGTTTATTGTGATCCACACAGTCAAAGGCTTTGGCATAGTCAATAAAGCAGAAATAGATGTTTTTTCTGGAACTCTCTTGCTTTTTCCATGATCCAGCGGATGTTGGCAATTTGATCTTTGGTTCCTCTGCCTTTTCTAAAACCAGCTTGAACATCTGGAAATTCGTGGTTCATGTATTGCTGAAGCGTGGCTTGGAGAATTTTGAGCATTACTTTACTAGCGTGTGAAATGAGTGCAATTGTGTGGTAGTTTGAGCATTCTTTGGCATTGCCTTTCTTTGGGATTGGAGTGAAAACTGACCTCTTCCAGTCCTGTGACCACTGCTGAGTTTTCCAAATTTGCTGGCATATTGAGTGCAGCACTTTCACAGCATCATCTTTCAGTATTTGAAATAGCTCAACTGGAATTCTATCACCTCCACTAGCTTTGTTCTTAGTGATCCTTTCTAAGGCCCATTGACTTCACATTCCAGATTGTCTGGCTCTAAGTGAGTGATCACACCATCGTGATTATCTCGGTCTTGAAGACAGTTGTCTAGATGTATTTATATTTTTGAAAAGTCATGTAATATTAAACCATTTTCTCCAGACTTGGAATAGCTGGAATTTAACTTGTATTTGCTGATATTTACAGTGAGAGCAAATGAAAATATTTTTTCTAAAATACTGAAAATCTAGCTGGTTGTCATATTACTTATTTTGTTGTTGTTTTTTAGTTGCTAAGTCTTGTCTGACTCTTTGTTACCCCATGGACTATAGCTCCTGCCAGGCTCCTCTGTCTGTGGGATTTCCCAGGCAAGAATACTAAAGTGGGTTGCCATTTCCTTCTCCAGGGGATCTTCAATCCAGGGATTGAACCCACGTCTCCTGCATTGGAAGGCAGATTCTTTACTGCTGAACCACCAGGAAAGATGTACTTAATATAAAGGAAAATTAAAGAGGGATGGCCCAAATATTCCTTCCATAAGCTTTTCAGGCTCCTGAAACTTGGAAAGGTATAAATCTCTACTTTATTCTCCTACTTTCCTCATGTCCTATGGAATGAGAAAGGCCAATGAATTGGAAGGTCAGTGTACCATGTAGAAGTTTTCTAAGAGGAGTTTGCCAGAACGTGTCCCTCAAGACAGCCAAGGAATCTTGTCTACTCTTACCATCATCACAATCATGATTTATTTATACAGGATACGTGTGTGTACAATCTTTCAGCTGGGCCCAGCTCTGCAACCCCGTGGACTGTAGCCTGCCAGGCTCCTCTGATCATGGGCTTCTCCAGGCAAGAATACTGGACTGAGTTGCTGTGCCCTCCTCCAGGTGATCTTCTTGACCCAGGGGCTGAACCCATGTTTCCTGTGTCCCTGCATTGCAGGTGGATTCTTTTACCCACTGAAGCATCAGGGAAGCCCATAGAGGATACATATACATAAAAATTTCTTATCTATTCAAGAGGGAACCTTGAGGAATCATTCTGGAACCACTTCTTATAATTCAAATAAACACCCATTATAATTCTCATGCTCCCTCCCAAGTCCAGATTCCAATCTCTGGAATACACTATTGAAAAAGCATTACAATATATCCCTCAAGTACTGTAAAGTAACCAATGCAGCTGTCTACACTTACAAGTGAATAAATTAATTCCACCTGGAAGCAGAAGAATTACACTGGCATAGACTATACTTCTTTAAAGCCAGCATTTGTTGAATTATTAGTACATGTGCCAGAAACCTTACATTATCTCACTTAATCCTCTCAACAACCCTCTGAGGTCAGTACATATTACCACCTTCGCTTTATAGAAGAGAAAACTATGACTCAGAACAATGAACAAGGTCACATAGCTTTCTGAGACCAGGCAATGGAGCCAAGATCTGAACCCAAACCTCCAAATCCAAAGTAAGAACTTTCATAACTCAGTTACACACCTTCTAGAGGACTCAGGAATTTACTGTAGGTATTGAGGCCCTATACAATCCTCTATAGCTACAGTGAATCTTTAATTCAGTGTGTTACCAAGGACATTAGCAATAGTAACAATTTGTACTATAATGAATTTTACATTGTCACTTTCATTACAGGGAGGAGCCCATTTATTAAAAGATCAGTGTTCATGTCAATTATTAGCTTCGTTACCTGACTTTATTTGAGTGACTTTCATCTCCCCCTGCCTCTCAAAACACAAAACTCCATTTGTTATCTGCTGCCTTATTAACCTTTATTCTATGATGAGTGATTAATAATAGTTGGCAACGAGTCTGGGCTACACATCAGGGGGATTTCGAAGATAAATTTACTGACCCAAAGGTGCTAGGTTAAGTATTTTGTTATGGGTTCATGTATTTCCACTAGACATATACAATTAAATACAAACTACAAACGAGGTGTTAAATTCCATGGTTCTTTCCCTGGGATACTTTTTCTTTAAGTCAAGCTGCAAACAGCATGCATCCACTAAAGACCCATTAAGTACGCTGTGGTTCAGAAAGTTGTGTTATAATGAAACCACTGCACTACAGCTCAGAAACAGCCTCTGAAACAAAAATTTCATTTGCTATTACCAGGTCAAAATTTTCCTCCTTTGCAGTGTGTGCGTGTGTGTGTGTTTGTGTACACGTATTATCCTTTGTAAGAGTTTTGACTCACAGAAGGCTCAAAGGCAATCAGGAATCCATTAAGTTTCAGTGTGTGAATATTTTCACACAAGTTGAGGAGGGAAGAAAATTGCCTGTCTGTTCCATATAAAAGAGAGGCGCTTGCCTATTGTAAACTTTTCAGTTTGCAATGCCCTAGTGGAAGAAGGCCAGGTGGAGGCAGGAGGCTGACCCAGGAAGACTGAATGTGTAATTTCCTTGCTCTTAGACTTTTCAAATAGATTTGCTAAAGCAGTAATCTCCAATTATGGGACCCTTCGGAGAGTGGTAGGAAGGAGCTCCTGGTTGGAAAGATGTAGTAGGCGAAATTAAGTCTCCTTGACATCTCTGGGGACTACCCATCCAACTGGAAGGGAGGGAGTGGCTTCCATAGTATTCTACCAGAAGTTAATCTGATCGAACTCATCTTGAAGAAAGTTCTTAAAACATTAGAACTCCTCTTTATACTCTACTCAGAGCAAGCAGGAAAGATGCAGATGAGTTGACTGGTAGCAAGATCTGGATATTCCCTGGAGGTCAATATTAGAGGAGAACAAGAATGTAGGGAGTGATGGAAACTGGCAGGGACGAACATTTAAAAGAGGCCCAGAGTGGGCCATTCAGAAAAAAAAAAAAAAGCCCAGGGCTGGTACCATTTGGTGAGGTTAATTTGATGTTTGATCATTCTCCTCAGTGACAAAAAACAAAGCCAGACAAAGACAAAAATTAAAAGGTAGTGAACTACAGGCAAACAGGAAGCGGGGCAGTCCAAGATGGCAGTGTGGGAAGACCCTGACCTCACCTCCTCCCACATACCCACTGGATCTATAGCCACACATGGCACAATTCTTTTCTAAAAAGACTTGAAAACTAGCTGAACAGTTCCTTCACAACAACAGTAAAGGGGCCACACCAAGACAGGTAGGAGAGGCAGAGGTGAAGTCTTGCCAAAACTCCACCCAAGGCATGGGGAGCTACAATCAGGAGGGAGCTCATACATCTGGGTTTCTCTCTGAGGAGCAACGGGTTTGTGCCTTACATCAAACATGTAGCCCTTGGGACCTGCAATGGAGAGATAAGCCCCAAGAACATCTGTTTTGGAAGACATGACCAGGAGACTCAAAGTGCTGTAGGGAACTGAAGCTTCTCTCTCACTCTAGGGACCAACACAAAAGCAGCACTTTGAAAAGTGACTAGACTATATGTGAAGGAGATTCATTTGCTAATCTCAGTGCCTGCTGGAGTATCAGGGGGCTGATGGGGCTCTCCTCAAGGGTGAAGGCACTGGCAGGCATCACTTTAAAGCCCTCACTCTGCCCTATAGCACTGGCAAGTGTGCCCAGCCCTGTGTTCTCCAGGCACCTTGCTAAAGCCAGCAGGCATGCGGAGTCCAGGCAGGGTGTGCTTCTTGATCATCTGGCTCTGCTTCCATATGTGTAGAACATCTTTTTCCATTGCTTCGTTTTCAGTCTCTGTGTGTCCTTATTCCAACCAAGTGAGTCTCTTAAAGGCAACACATAGGTTCTTTTTTAAATTTATTCAACCACTTAATGTCTTTTGATTAGAGAATTTAGTACATGTACATTTAAATTATTAATAGGTATGTTCTTATTGCCATTTTGTTCATTGTTTTCTGGTTGTTTTATAGTTCTTCTTTATTTATTCCAAGGATGAAAGCATGGTTCAACATTCACAAAACCATCAATATAATGCACCATAGTAACAAAATGAAGGAAAAGCCTCTGAAAAAATTGGACATCCATTTATGATAAAAACTCTCAACAAAGTGGGTATAGAGGGAACATATTGAAGCATAATAAAAGTCATATATGACAAGCCCACAGCTAACATCATAATTAAGCTCAAAGCTTTCCTTTAAAATCAGAAATAAGACTAGGATGCCTACTGTTGTTACTTTATTGTGGAAGTCCTAGCCAGAACAATTGGGCAAGAAAAAGAAATACAAGGCATGAAAATTGGAAAAAAACCCAACAAAACTGTTGCTATTAGTGGATAACACGATTTTATATACATAAGACTGCAAAGACTCCGCTGATAAATAGAACTAATAAACTCAATAAAGTTGCAGGATATAAAGCAAATGTACAAAGATCTGTTATGTTTCCATATGCTAACAATGAAGTATCAAAAAGAGAATTAAGAAAACAATCTCATTTACAATAAAAAAGAATAAAATACAGAGGAGTAAATTTAACCATGGAGGTAAAAGAACCATATATTGAAAACTCTAAGATGTTAATGAAATAAATTAAAAAAGACTCAAATGGAAAGATAGTCCTTCCTCATAGACTGGAAGAATTAATATTATTTAAATGCCCATATTACCCAAAGCAATCTACAGATTCAATGTAATCCCTATCAAAATCCCAGTGGCATTTTTTACAGAACTAGAACAAAGAATTCTAAAATTTGTATGGAACCACAAATTATCATGAGTAACAAAACAATCTTGAGAAAGAAGAACAAGGATAGAAGTATCATGCTTCTTGATTTCAAAGTATACTGCAAAGCTACTGTAATCAAACCATATGGTACTGGCACCAAAAAAGACATAGAGATCAGTGGAACAGAAAACACAGCCCAAAAATAAACTCATGGATATATGGTTAATTAATTTATGACAAAGGATATAAGAATATACAATAGGAAAAGGATATTCTCTTCAATAAATAGTGTTTAGAAAACTGGAAAGCTATATGCCAAACAATGCAACTAGACTTTTCCCACTGTATATTCTTGTATCCTATCTTGCACTATATACAAAAGTTAATTCAAAATGAATTAAGGACTTGAATGTATAAATCATAAAATTCCTAGAAGGAAACATAGACAGTAAGCTCCTTGACATCAGTCTTGGAAATGATTTGGTTTTTTTTCTTGGCTCTGACTCCAAAAGCAAAGACTATAGAAGCAAAAAGATTTAAAAAAGCAGGAAACAGGGCTACATTAAACTCAAAAACCTCTGTACAGCAAAGGAAACTGTCAACAAAATGAAAAGGCCTACTAAATAGGAGAAAATATTTGCAAATCATATATCTAATAAGGAGTTAATATCCAAAATATATAAAGAACTCATAAAACTCAATAGCCAAAATACACAATCTGATTTTTTTTATATGGCAGAGGAACTAAATAGACATTTTTTTTCCAAAGAACATATACAGGTAACCAATAGGCACATGAAAAAAATTTCAACATCACTAATTACCTAGGAAATACAAATCAAAACAACAATCAGATATCATCTCACATCTGTTAGAATGGTTATTATCTAAAAGATAAGAAATAACAAGTGTTGGAGAGGACATGGAGAAAAGGGATTCCTAGTGCACTGTTGGTGAGAATGCAAACTGATGAAGCCACTATGGAGATCAGTATGGAGATTCCTTAAAAAATTAAAACTACCACATGATTCAGTAATTCCAATTCTGGGCATATATTCACCCTATATTCACTGCAGCTTTATTTACAATGGCCAAGATATGGAGACGACCTGTGCCCATTGGTAGATGAATGTATAAAGGTGTGCTATATATACAATAGAATACTATTCAGCCTTAAAAAAGAATGAATCTTGCCATTTGTGACAGCATTAGTGGACTGTGGTGGGATCCTCAAAATGTTCTTACATGAAAAAAGTCAGAAAAAGAAAGACTAATATAGTATGATCTCACTTATATGTGGAATCTAAAAAAAAAAAAAATCCAAACAAGCAACACACAACACAAAAAAACTCATAGATTAAATAACAGAATGGTAGCTTCTAGGGCAAGCAAAGGAGAAAAGGAAAGATATAAGCATCTGAATGCAGAGCTCCAAAGAATAGCAAGAAGAGATAAGACAGCCTTCTTCAGCGATCAGTGCAAAGAAATAGAGGAAAAGAACAAAAAGGGAAAGACTAGAGATCTCTTCAAGAAAATTAGAGATACCAAGGGAACATTTATGACCTAAATCAAATCCCTTATGATTATACAGTGGAAGTGAGAAATAGATTTAAGGGTCTAGATCTGATAGATAGAGTGCCTGATGAATTATGGAATGAGGTTCGTGACATTGTACAGGAGACAGGGATCAAGACCATCCCCATGGCAAAGAAATGCAAAAAAGCAAAATGGCTGTCTGAGGAGGCCTTACAAATGGCTGTGAAAAGAAGAGAGGCGAAAAGCAAAGGAGAAAAGGAAAGATATAAGCATCTGAATAAAGAGTTCCAAAGAATAGCAAGAAAAGATAAGAAAGCCTTCTTCAGCGATCAGTGCAAAGAAATAGAGGAAAAGAACAGAAAGGGAAAGACTAGAGATCTCTTCAAGAAAATTAGAGATACCAAGGGAACATTTCATGCAAAGATGGGCTCGATAAAGGACAGAAATGGTCTGGACCTAACAGAAGCAGAAGATATTAAGAAGAGGTGGCAAGAATACACGGAAGAACCGTACAAAAAAGATCTTCATGACCCAGATAATCATGATGATGTGTTGACTAATCTAGAGCCAGACATCTTGGAATGTGAAGTCAAGTGGGCCTTAGAAAGCATCACTACGAACAAAGCTAGTGGAGGTGATGGAATTCCAGTTGAGCTGTCTCAAATCCTGAAAGATGATGCTGTGAAAGTGCTGCTCCGTTCGCTTAGCAGTCCTTTTTTCGGCTCTGCTGGGTCTTCATTGCTTTGCATGGGCTTGCTCTAGTTGTGGTGAGTGGAGGCTACTCTTCATTGTGGTGCGTGGACTTCTCATTGCAGTGGTTTCTCTTGTTGCCAAGCACTGGCTCTAGGTGTTCAGGCTACAGTAGGTGTAGCATTTGGGCTCAGTAGTTGCAGTTCTCGGGCCCTAGAGCTTGGGCTCAATAGTTGCAGTTCATGTGCTTAGCTGCTCCAAGGCATGTGGAATCCTCCCAGACCAGGGATCAAACCTGTGTCTCCTGCATTGGCAGGCAGATTACCATCTACTGCTTCACCAGGCAGGTCCAACACAACGTTTTAACATTACAACATAAAGTTCTGGAGTGAATCAGTGCTTAACCCCTTTTTATGGCTGAATAATATCCCATTGTTGCTTTTAAATTATGGTGCTGGAGAAGACTCTTGAGAGTCCTTTGGACTGCAAGGAGATCATACCAGTCAATCCTAATGGAAATCAACTCTGAGTATTCATTGGAAGGATTGATGCTGAAGGTGAAGCTCCAGTACTCTGGCCACTTGATACGAAGAGCCAACTCATTGGGAAAAGACCCTGATGCTGGTGAAGATAGAAGGCAGGAGGAGAAGGGGACGACAGAGGATGAGACGGCTAGATAGCATCATTGACTCAATGGACATGAATTTGAGAAAACTTTTCGAGACCGTGAAGGACAGGGAAGCCTGAGTGCTGCAGTCCATGGGGTCACAAAGAGCTGACTACAACCTAGCAACTGAACAGCAACAGTGTTCCATTGTATGGATGGACCAGTTTGTCCATTGATGACATGTTTGCATTCCTCCCACCTTTCGGCTATTGTGGATAGGACTGTCATGAATATTTGTGAGCAACTATTTTCTTGAATACCTGTTTTACATTATTTTGAGCACATACCTAGGAGTGGAATCACTGGGTTTTATGGTAACTCTATGTTCAACTTTTGAGAAACTGCCGAACTTTTCATAGCAGCTGCATGTCTCTTTGGCTTTAAGATTATATTATTCTAAAGGCAGAAATGATACAACACTATAGAGAATTTGGAAGTTATTTATTGAGCAATTTAAAGATGTTTCTAAGTAATTCAAATTATAAAGAAAAATACTTTTAAGAAAAATATATCCTTATTATAACAACTCAAATAATTTCCGGAAGAAAAAAAAAAGTTTTTTTCTGTTCACCCCCATCTCACTCCTTTCCCTCTGGCTGACCACGGTTAACCATTTGGTTTGTGTCCTTCCAAATGTTTTCAAGGCATTTATATAGACTTTGAATTTTCTTTTTTATATAAACATGTCATACTGTCTATATGCTGTTGCTTTGAAATCTTTCTATCAGTTTCTTGTAAATTTTGATTGCTCCAGTGACTGTCTTGGTGCCAAGCTGAGGGTCCCTGAGACACACCTTGTCTTGTTTTAAAAAAAAATCGAGGCCTCAGGTGTGCAAAGCTGTCCTTGGGTGGCTGGATGATGAATGTATTATACATTTCCGTTTGCTAACTCCATTTACAATTTTTTTTAAATGGAATATGAATTGCTTTTATAATAAGAAAAATAAAGTAGGGAAGAAAGATTGAGGGCCTGGAGGCCCTGGGCACAGCTTGTATCTTAATTTAGCACTTATTTCATTCCTCTCTCTTGCATAATGAGTTGTTTATGTGTTCACCTCCCTTGAGGGCGGACAGCGCTTATTCATCTGTTGCCATCTCCTTTCCTCAGAGTGTGCCAGGCACACAAGTGGCCCCTCCAGGGTTGTGGCTGAGGCCACAGAGAAAAGGGTGGGTTTCAAAGACCCCCCTGTGTCCTCAGCTCAGGGTCATAAAGGTCATGCATTCTCGGGGGTCAGGCCCTGGCTGATCACGCTCTCTGTGGGGGTACCTGGGTACCTCATGGGAATCTGGGTATAAGGCAGGGGCAGTTATTTATGGCAGCCCCGGCCAGGGTACCTATGGCAGGCAGCACCCAACTGAGGAAGTAATTAGAGTGCTGCCAGGCGCAGGAAGCAGGGAGAGAGTTGGCGGCTCGGGCTCCCTTTCCAGAGTTATAAATAGCCGGTCTGTTGGCGGAGGTGGAGAGACTTACACACAGGAATGGAGGTGGGACAGCTAGCGCCCGGGGGCGCGGGGGTGGGAGCTGTCTTCTCGGGCTTATCTGTCCGTTAGTCTGGTTTGGGAAGGGGCAGAGGGCGTCTCACTGGCTGGACAGGGGCATGTGGTCTGTGCCAGGAGGGTCCCTTGGCCAAGGCCCTCTTCCCCCGGCCTGGGGTTCCCCATCTGTCCTTGTAAGACTAGCCTATCAGGGTTAATGTTCCTGCTGGGGGCTCAGACCGCTAGCAGGGGCATATGACAGATCCCTGCTGGCCCCAGCTTCCAGCCCCAGCCTTCCTGTGAGGAGTTGCTAAGGTTCTGGGTGGGATTCCAGAGCCCAGGATGTTTATAGCATTTCCGGGGGAGCGGTTCTCTGCTGGTGCTGGGCAGCTCTGTGCCTGACTCATCCCAAAACACTTTATAAATAACCTGGAGGGGAGGAGGGAGGTGGGCGTCCACCCCCATGCCCCCCCCACTCTGTGAGCAGGTGGCAGGCACTGAGGGCCCAGGCTTCCCACATGTCTGAGTAGAGGAGCCCCCAATATAGTTGGGAGCCAGGGTGAGGGGTGCTGGGAGACAGGGTTGTCAAGCTCTGGAGATGGGCCCTGCAATGCTTCTGGGGCCCCCGAGGACTTTCCACTCAGCCATATGTTAGCACCTCCGTCTTCTGTGAGGTGTGTTGGGGGATGTTCTGGCTGGGCAAAGGGAGCTAATATGGGTTAAACTTGCTGGGAGATCCAGGACAGGTCACTCCCCTCCCTGAGTCTCAGAATCCTCTGGTAAAATGAGAGGGTTGAGCTAGATGAGTGCTAAGGTCCTGTCCAGCAGTTGCATTAAAAAAAAATTTTTTTTAATTGGAAGATAACTGCTTTATAATGTTGTAGTGGTTTCTGCCATACGATAATGTGAATCAGCTGTAAGTATACATATGTCCCCTCCCTCTTGAACCTCCTTACCACCCCCCACCCCATCCCACTTCTTTAGGCTGTCACGGAGCACCAAGCTGAGCTCCCTGAGTCATACGGCAAATTCCCACTGGCGATCTCTTTTACACATTACGGTAATGTACATGTCTCAGCGCTACTCGATCGGGTGTCACAGTCGCTCCTTCCCAAGCTGTGTCCACAAGTCTCTTCTCTATGGCAGCAGTCACACTTTTGATTCCATGTCTGACATGCTGTAGGTGTGAATGGGTGGTTAGACATTCCTGTATCACAAGATGTGTGTGTGGGGACCTGGGAGACAGGAGGAGTGGCAGTGACCCCACCTGGAGCCCCATGTGCTGGACAAGGAGACTCTCACTAGTCTGGGTGGGTGGACACTGGGAGCCTCTGGGGCAAGGGGGAAAGCTCTGAAAGGTGTGTTCAGAGAGAGCCTGATTATTGTCTCTGAGGGAGAAGAGACATTTGACTTGTGTCACTACAGAAAGCTGACTAGGACCTGGAAGGCTGATTTCAGCTCGAGGTATCCTGTGCTCTTCCTGCTAGAACCCCTCTGACTTGTGAGGTGGGGAGCTCCCTGTCCCTGAATGAAGGCTCTTCTGTAAGGATGTGGAGGAAGGGATTCCATACGGAGTCAAGGGCTATACTTCAGGAGTTCCTCACGTGGCCAGGAGGCTGGATCCATGAAGAGTCTGTTAGTAATACATTTCCTCGGTCTCCACCCCACCCACCACCCACACTCCGTGGGACTCCCAGGGGTCTCAGCCATGTGGTCCCCATGTCTGCCCTACCATTCTGTGACGCTATGGGGCTGACCTCAGAAGGCTGAAGTTAAATATATCCCAGCCTCCTACCCTAAATGTATCATGCCACATAGGTTTTGAGCACTCTACAACCACTGACATAGTGACAGTAGGTGAAGATCAAGAACAATCTCAGGAGACCATGAATGTGATCTTAATCAATGGACTTGGCTGCCACTGCAGAACCTGCACAAATGGCCTTAAAGAAACAAATGTCAAAAATTATGCTTTGGGGGATTAAAGTGCCAAAAAGGGTTCTGGGGCCTTTTGAGGGGAACAGAACAGGGGGCCTTCAACAGGACACTCTGCACCGTCAGCTGCTTCAGGTTAAGCCCAGTCCCTGACCAGACGGAGCCTGGTGCATCAGGGAGAACGTGGCTCCACGCAAGTCCACAGCCCTGATCAGACTCCTTACTCCTCACTTGCTGTGTGACTTTGAACTTGTCCGTTATCCTCTCTAGGCCTCTCATTTGTAAAGTGAGGGGCTTGAACTTTCAAGTGTTATAATACCCAACTTGATGTGTTATAATACATCCAAAGACTAGGAGCTGGCTATTTGTTAAGTTTTGGTGTCAAGCATTATTATGACCAGTTTTGTTGCTGTGGAATCCCTCTTTCTGACTTCCCAAATGATTCCTACCCTCTCCTTGTTAATTTCCCAGGGTCTGCTGGAAATGTGGGTGGCTTGGCTGACCAGGTAGGAAGGCCTTGCAAGAACAGAGTCAGGAAAGTTAATTGGGGAGGGAAGGGGTGAACAGGTAGTTATGCTCAGGCAGTGAGGACAAACTTGGGGACCAAGCCTGGTAGGGGCTCTGAGATGAAGGATCAGGGCTAGGGAAGCCACCAGGAAGCCAGATACTCCACCTCAGAGCTCAAGTTGCAGCCAGAATGGGGATTCCTAATTCATTACTATGAAAGTCCCAGAGTTTGAGACTGACCAAGCATTAAGTACAGGAGGCTTTTGAAGACAGACCTGAGTTAGGGATGGGGTGGCAAGGGGGCATTCATTCATCACCAGAGGCCACACCTGGCACTCCATCACAGTGTTTCCAGCTCTCACACAACCCATCTGAGAAAGTATCATTTGCCATGACTTATAGGTACAATAGCAAGGCCCGGATTAGATGAGCTCTCAGATACACAGCCGGTGAGAGGCAGAGCAGGCTTTGAACTCGGGTCTGGCTGATTCTAAAGCACACAGGGCTCCCTCTACCTTGTGTACCTCCTCCTCTGTAAGGAGTGTTGTTCTTCCAAGATCATGCCTGTGTCTCCCCTAGGTCGGGAGTACATGCAAGTGAGCTGCTATGAAGGAAATGTGAGTTAGAATAAAATTGCCCGGGAGAAATCCGAAATATCCTAGGATCACCCAATACAGTGTCTGCAACTTTTGAAGTTGAGGCGTACCTAGTTGCAGGGCGGATTGTTGGGGTTGTGGAGGCAAAGGAGCGCTGGCCCCTGGCCTTGAGCTCACATGTTGCCCGGGAGGCCAGCTGCAAGGCTGTTACAACACCTGCGCTTCTGGGGAGGAGGGTATGACGGCTGTGCTGCAGGTAATCAGGGAGTTAGTGCTGGAGTCGTCGCTCAGAGGAGGAGCTGGAATTTGTGCAGTTAGAAGTGGGAGAAGAGAGCGCTAGGCAGCTGGAAGAGCATGTGAAAGATGCTCAGAGGCCTGGAAGGGTGTCTGGAGTTGGGGAAACTGGGAACAACTCTGTGGGGTTGGAGGTGGGGGTAGATAAGAAGTTAAGGGTATAAGAGACAGGATTGGACAGGTGAGCAGGGCCAGTCTGGGAAGAGCATATGTCTGACTTTCTGACTTTGGCTGAACCAGCCTCCTCAGATATAAAATGGGAAAATTAAAGCCTTTTCTTTGTACAAGGCTGTCATGAGATTTTTGTGCTGCAGGTAATCAGGGAGTTAGTGCTGGAGTCGTCGCTCAGAGGAGGAGCTGGAATTTGTGCAGTTAGAAGTGGGAGAAGAGAGCGCTAGGCAGCTGGAAGAGCATGTGAAAGATGCTCAGAGGCCTGGAAGGGTGTCTGGAGTTGGGGAAACTGGGAACAACTCTGTGGGGTTGGAGGTGGGGGTAGATAAGAAGTTAAGGGTATAAGAGACAGGATTGGACAGGTGAGCAGGGCCAGTCTGGGAAGAGCATATGTCTGACTTTCTGACTTTGGCTGAACCAGCCTCCTCAGATATAAAATGGGAAAATTAAAGCCTTTTCTTTGTACAAGGCTGTCATGAGATTTAAGCTGGATAATGAAAATAAGGGCTTCCCTTGTGGCTCAGCTGGGAAAGAATCCGCCTGCAATATGGGAGAACTGCGTCTGATCCCTGGGTTGGGAAGATCCCCTGGAGAAGGGAAGGGCTACCCACTCCAGTATTCTGGCCTGGAGAATTCCATGGACCGTATAGTCCATGGGTTCACAAAGAGTCAGACACAATGAAAATAAAATGGTGGTACTGGGCCAGACACAGGTTCAATAAGTGGTGTTACTATTGTGGTGGTGGTTGCTGCTGCTGCTGCTGGTAATAATAATAACAGCTGGGTTTACTGGTTCCCCTTTGGTCTGTTCTTAACACCGGGGCAAGAGTAATTCTGTTAAAATGCGGCAGATCTTGTCCCTCCTCTGCTCGCAGGACTCAGGGGCTCCCTCAGAGCCACAGTCCTTGTACTGGTCTTCCAGCCCCTACATGATCTAACCTTCCCCTAGCCTCTCTGCATGTCCATCGCTCTCTTTGAACCACACCGGCCTCTTTGATATGCCTTGAACATGCCAGGTTACTCCTGTCCCAGGGCCTTTGCCCTTGCTGCTTCTTTTTCACTAGAATATTCCTCCTCAGATCCCCACAGGGGTCACTCCCTCACCTCCTTCAGGTCTTTGTTCAAGTGTCACTTTCTTAGTGAGGCCTTTGGCTAAGCTGTCTGAAATCACAAACTGCCTCCCCCTACCCACGCTGGCATTCCTCATCTCCCTTCCCTCCTTTATACCCCTTCTCTGTATTTATCACGGTCTAACATGCTGTGAACTTGTATTGTTTATTGTTTGTCACTCTCATTAGAATATATGGGCTTCCCTAGTGGCTTAGACGGTAAAGAATCTGCCTGCAATGCAGGAGACCTGGGTTCAATCCCTGGCTGGGAAGATCCCCTGGAGAAGGGAATGGCTACCCACTTCAGTATTCTTGCCTGGAAAACCCCATGGACAGAGGGGCCTGGCAGGCTACAGCCCATGGGGTTGCAAAGAGTTGGAAACAACTGAGTGACTAATAGCTTCACTTTCGCTTCCCTTAGAAAATATGGCCCATGAGGACAGGGCTTTTTGTCTGTTTTGTGCCCAGTGTCTAGCCTGGAAATGGTACTTGTTAATACATGTTATTTTTATATTATCATCTCTGGAGCATGGAGAGTGGGTTGGGGCAACCTCCCCCTGCTGGGTGTGGCCAGCCCCTGACTGGAACCTCCAAGCTCACCTTGCTTCTTTGGAAAGATGTTTCCTCCAGGCCTTCCTATCTCTTCAACAGGAGCCATGGAACTGCAGACTTCTAACTGACAGGCTCATCCTCTCTGCAGGCTTCCCTGTTTATTTTAAAACACAGCCCCCTCCACTTGCTCTGGGGCTCCCTCTCTGCCAGGAAACTCAGTGAGCATGGGGGTGGGTAGATGGCTCATTTTAGAGGAATTTCCCTTGTTCCCCAAGCAGCCTAGTGCCTGGGAGCCCAGGAGCCCGTGTGGCCTGATTTAGATCCTGGGAGCAGGGCTCCAGCTGCAGCCCTCCCATTCAGCTGGAACTGCGTTTGGAGGCGTCTGTAAACCTTCCGCCCTGGTGCATTCCCCCTTCTTCTAGACTCCTGGACTGAGTCCAAGCCTGGAAGGAGGGTACCGTGGTCACTCCGTCACTCCACTGGGCTCAGCTCCTTTCCTTTAGGAGCACCGGCTGGAGCCACCCCGAGGGTCTCTAAGACCCCTCCTCTTCCTACAGCCTATGTCCCATTTGCTCATGGCCTGTTGGAACAGCTGACATTTCCATTTTATCATATTATCATGTCTCCTCTGAGACTCTGGGGAAACACGATGCTTTAATTCCCAGTGTGGTTAATGGAATCGCAGGCTGGCAGGGGCAGGATTCTGGAATAGGCTGGCTTTTAGTCTCTGAATTCCACTAGGGGAGTGGAGACTCTGGAAAGAGAACAGATGGGTTGGAATCCGGACTGTTCATTAGCTGGGTCACCTTGGGGAAGTTGCTGGCCAATCAGGAAAATGGCTGCAGTAAAGGTACCACTTCCTCATTGGGCAGCTGTGAGGACTGAGCCAGGTGATGTACAGAAGGCCCTTGACTCAGGCTGAATGAGGCCTCAACAATGGGAGGCTGCTGCTGCTCAAGGATGCTGGCTCTGTGTTTCTCCTGCAGAGTGTGGAGCTTCCGGCAGTGCCCAGCCATCCTGGGCCTGTCCGAAGCACTGTGGGAGCCAGTTGGTCTCCTGGAACCTGTCCTGGGCACGAGGCAAGGGGTTCCCCGAGGTGAGGGCTCCCCCCACCCCCCACCCCCGGGATCTGGATTCTATCCAGCTGTGGATCTGGATGCAGAACTGGGGGCACGAGGGTGGAGTGGAACACTTCTGCCTGGCCCTTCCAGCTTTCTTTCTGCCTGACCACAGGGCCCTTGAGGAGGTACCCCTGAGGGAATCCCTGCTCGTGGTATTGGGAAGATTCTTCTGACAGTGACTTCAATTTCACAGAAATGTCTGTAGGATTCCAATTTCCTGCTGTGTTGTATGTAAAAAGACTCTAATGAGGGAGAAAAATCTAGACATATTTAAGACAGGAGAATTTACATATCTCAGGTGTCAGGCTTAGGTGAGCCCTTAGGGTCATGAGGCTCACCCTCCTCTTTTAAATGATGAAGAGCCTGAGGTCCAGAGAAGGACTCTGAGCTGTCAGAAGTCAAGCAGCTGGTAAGACACGGAGCTGGGCCTCAAAGCTGGGCTTCCTGACTCCTCATCCAATGCTCTCTCCACTGGACCCCACCAGCCAGGACACTGGGGCTGGAATCCAGTCTCTGACCAGGGAGACTGTGCAAGTAACCAGGACTCCACACTGCCATCAGATGGCCTCTTCCCCCTCTGACACCTGGCCCCAGCCTTCTATAATGAGGCTGTCACGCTTGCAGAGGCTCCTGGGTTGGCTTAAGATGGGCTTAGGCTGTTTGGGTGGCACCCCACGCCTTTCATTGAGAAAATATTGCCCAACTGCAGGAGCTTTCACTGGGAGGAAAGAGTTCCTGCCACTGAGCCTAAAATCCCCAGGGATTCCTTTGATTCCATTTCACATAACCACACTCTCTCATGTCACCGGCATCCTATCTTCTTCCTCCTAGGGCTTCACACTCTTAGAGTCTCACAGGCAGTGATCCTGCTCCGCTTAGTTTGGCAAAGCCCAGAATGTGGGTCTTTTCATGTTATAATCAGTCCATTTCCTCTGTTCCTGCATTGTTTCAGATATTTCATCTCTGAACATCTTCCAATTTCAGCATATCTTTCCGGAATGGTGGATGCCAAGAACCCAAGGCCACAATTGGGAAAGATCTCATTAGAAACAGATAGAGGAAGGGAGGGTCCCCACTGGGCATAATTGTGCCCAGGCTGCCAGTAACCCGGCCATCTGGAAGGTCCTCCCTCCTTCCTTCCTGGAAACTCAGGGCTGCCCAGGTACCAGTCTGAAGGCAGAGGGGATTCCCCAAATGCCCTCCTGGGCACAGAGGACGGACGGAGCCGTCCATGTGAATCTGTCTCCATGTCTTCTCTCATGGGCTCCTTTCATCACCCTGGTCCAGCTTTTTATTCATTCAATAGGCATTTATTAAGTCCCTGCCGCACACCAGGCCTAGGGCTAGGCACTGGGAATACTATGGTAAATAAGAGGCACATCGTTTCTACCCTCAAGAAGCTCATCTTCTAGGGCTGGGGAGTGACGGTAAACAAGCAAAGCGATACAGATGTGAACAGGTGAAGTGCAGGAGGCCAAGCACAGAGTCCAGGGGAGGAGAGAATGAGGGGCCGTCTGGAGTGGGTGGCTTCTGAGCAGTGTCATTAAAGCTGAGACCCAAATGTGGGAAGGACTCTCCTAGGGAATGATGTGGGAAGGTGTTTCTGGGAGAGGGGACAGGATGTGCAAAGCTCCACAAAGAAAGACTCAGCTGAGAGAGGGATGGATGGATGGTCCGTGCAGTGTGAGCTAAGGTTGGAGGCGGCCCGGATCTGGAGGGCTTTGTTCATTGTCTGGCTTTCTCACGGACTCCCTGTGTGTCCTGAGCATGTAACTCAGCTTAGTTAAACCTCTGCTCCTCTTGGATGGGATGGAACTAGTAACTCCCCTATATAAGCCTCTTGGAGGCCTCAATGAGATCCATGGAAAACCCCAGGGGCCTAGCACAGGGTAGGCCCTCCACATGGGGAGCAATTCTTATTCCTATTTTCACCCCTAGTTCCTCAAGGAAAAACATTTGAACCCTTTGGCTCTTTTCCCATCCAACCCCTCTCCTCAATCCCATCTCTTCTTAAATGTGGGGCTTTCCCCATGCCAGCTGACACTCAGACAGAACTGTCAGACTTGAGTGGTAACAAGCCCAGTTGTCTGAGCTCTGCATGTTCTAAACAGTAATGTGGTGGGAGGGACTTCTGCCCTCACTGTGGGCTGGCATGCATGCCTTCATTTCCCCCTGATTCTGTCTTCTCTCTCATCTCTAGATTCTTTTAATTAATCAGCAGGTACAAAAAGAATATTTCAGGAGTATGTATAAAGGATAAAGAATAAGGGGCTTCCAGGAGGTGCAGGGGTAAAGAACTCGCCTGCCAGTGCAGGAGACATAGAGATGTGGGTTGAATCCCTGGTTGGAGAAGATTCCCCTGGAGAAGGAAATGACAACCCCCTCCAGTATTCTTGCCTGGAGAATCCCATGGACAAAGGAGCCTGGCGGGCTGCGGTCCATAGGCTCGCAAAGAGTCAGGCACAACTGAGGTGAGTTAGCATGCACGCATAAGAATAAGAGCACAGTGAATGCCACTTGATTTAAGACTAAGAATGCTGCCTTCTCATATGGAATCTGTGCGCAGTTCCCTTCTTTTTCCTGGAGCTAACTCACCTTCTGGAATTTTGTATATATATATTTTTTCTTTTCTTAATAGTTTTCAGCTTATGTTTATAGACCTAAGTAATGTTGTTTTAGTTTTGCATGTTTTGAAACTTTATATAAATGGAACAACACTGTGTGTATTCTTCTCCCATGTGCCTTTTTAATTCCACACTATTTTTCTAAAATTCGTGCATGCTGTTATTACTAGATAGTATCCCATTGTAGGAATAGATCGTGACTTGATTATTCATTTTCTGGCCTAAAGATAGTTGGGTTGTTTTCAGGTTTTTTTTTAAATTTCATAACCAGGGCTGTTATAAATGCTCCTGTTCATAACTGAATACACACCCACAAGGTATACATCTAGGAGTGGGTTTGCTGGAATTATATGGGATCACGCTAAATTATTTTCCAATTAGATAGAACATAATATAGAGGTGTTCTTGTTACTCCACAGCTATTCTGCCTGCTTCATAATTGTTGTAATTTTCGCTCATCTAGAGGGTAGAATCTCTTTGTGTTCCTTCTTCATTTTCCGGTGTCTTCACCAATGCGGCTATATTGGCTTTCCTCTTCAGAATCTGTTTCTATGCCCACCTATACTCTTCTTGCCTATAGCAGAGGACACGTGCTTTCTCCTCTCTCAAACCTGGTCCTTTTCTGTCTCCTTTATGATTCCACTCCTTCTGCCCTTCCTCTTATCTTCCGCATCCCTCTATTTATGATTTCCAGATTTTTAAAATTAGTAGTGTGGCAGGCATGTTGGTCACAGACCCAAGTTCCTCGTGATTTGCTACCTCTTCTTCCAGCCTCCTTCCTCCTATAGAGTCTGAAAATGCCAGAAACTTTCCTGGCTTCCCTTGCAGCTAGAAATGGCTGTATGACTCAGGCTGGCCCATGAGACATAAGGGGACTTCTGGTAGGAGGCTTACGGGAAATATTTTTTGAACATTTACTTCTCTGGGAAAAGGACTCTCTTCTTTCTTGCCATGGATGTTTATATATAAGAACACGATATTTGGAGCTGAGGCAGCCATCTTGCAACTAGAAGGCAATAAGTCTGAGGATGAGAAACCAGCGTGCTTAGGATGTTGTTGAGATAGGATGGACAAAGCGGGGTTCTTAGGGACTTTGCTGGACCTCTGAGCTAATCCTGGTGCACCCATACTCCAAACTTCTTGTTATGTTAATTTAATGTTTTTTGGGCCAAATTATGTTAGTAAAGTCATCTTTTTGCACCTCAAACATTCTGACTGATAGGGTTGGCTTTGTATGGATTTCTTCTCTTGCATTTTTTTAAAAATTTTGTTGACTAACTCCTTTTGTGCTCCTCCAGATTACATTCTTAAGATTTAGGAATGTAATTCCTGACACTCCAGTTGCTCTTGAACTTCCTATAATATTTGACATTGCTCATCTATCCTCTGGAGAACTTTGCCTCCTTGGGCTTCTCTGATGCTTCAGAGTCTGGGGTCTCCATCTGCCTTCCTCTCTTTCTTTTTTAATTGGAGGTCCCACTGGGATTCCTGCCTTCCTTCTCTTCCTCTTGCACTGACTCCTCACAATGAACTGCCTTTGCTGAACACCTGCTACATATTAGGAGCCAAACTTGGCCCTTTCCAGTGGTCATTTTATTTGCTGCTTAGTTATTATTGTCCCCACTTCACATATATAGAACCTAGGCTTTGAGAGGTTAATTAACTTGTCCAAGGCTATCCCGAGTAGCTCAGCTGGTAAAGAATCCACCTGCAATGCAGGAGACCCTGGTTCAATTCCTGGGTCAGGAAGATACCCAGGAGAAAGGATAGGTTACCCACTCTAGAATTTTGGGGCTTGCCTGGTGGCTCAGACAGTAAAGAATCCACCTGCAATGCAGGAGACCTAGCTTTGATCCTTGGGTTGGGAAGATCTCCTGGAAGATGGCATGGCAACCCATCCCAGCATTCTTGCCTGCAGATCCCCATGGACTGAGGAGCCTGGAGGGCCAAAATCCATGGGGTCACAAAGAATTGGGCACACCTGAGAGACTAAGCACAAGGCTATCCTTGTGCTTAGTTAGTAGATGACATTATCTTCTACTTTAATTGTACCATCTTGCCCAAGGCTGGATAGACAGTCCCTTTCTCATAGCTCTCTGATTTCCTCTCCCAAGGTAAAGTGACCCATTCTTATGGCATCAACTATACTTTTATAGAGAGACCTCTTCCTTGGTGGCTCAGATGGTAAAGAATCTGCCTGCAATGTGGGAGACCCAGGTTTGATCCCTGGGTTGGGAAGATCCCCTGGAGAAGGGAATGGCAACCCACTCCAGTACTCTTGCCTGGAGAGTTCCATGGACTGAAGAGCCTGGTGGGCTACAGTCCATAGGGTTGCACAGAGTCAACATGGTTGAGTGACTGTAATCCTATAGGCTTGTACTATCTCCTTTGTCCTAAAAAAATCACTGAAGCGTCTCCTATCCTTTACATCTGGCATGTACAGAGTTAGCTAACCTACCTTTGTGAATTTCCGACCATGGCATATCCCAGCCACAGAGACGGACGGATGCCTTGCATCCTCTTTGTCTCCTCCTCCCTTCCTCATCTCATGCATTCAGCCAGAAGCAGCAGCCAATAATGACTTCATTTAAAATGTTTCTTGAATCTGTCCCTTTGCCCTCATTCCTGGGCAGTGACCCATGCCCACCTGGTCTAGCACAATAGTTTCCTCCCTGCTCTTCCTGCTTCAGCCCCCCCATTTTCATCCGTCTCCAGGATGCTCCCAGATGACCTGTTCCGGTGCATTGCTTTCCTTGTGTCCCTCACTGTTCTGGATCCCTCATTGAACCCCTACTGCCTCGCTTTCCTGGCACTTCACTGTCTGGCTCCAGTCTTGTTTCTCTGCAGAGTAGTTCAAATCAGCCAGAGTGGTCTGCTCTTTCATGGTGCCTTCCCCTTCCTTAACTTCCAGCAGCCCATTTGTCCAGCCCTGCCTGACCTCCTCTTCTAAGTGTCAAATGCCACATCTTTCTGAAACCACCTTCATCCCTTGGGCCACGGTAAGACTTCAGTCACCAGACCCAGGGATCTCTCCCTCCCTCCTTTGAGATTTCCCAAAACACTCATTGCCTGAATATGTCACCAGGGCACCTGACATTTGCTCACTGTGGGCCTAAGCTGGTTTCCCAAAATGAAGACGGTAAGTCCGTTGTGACTGGAACCATGCTTCTCCTTGATGAGGCTCAAGGCTGGGGAACTGAATGGAGCCATGCCCTTTCTTGTAAATCAGTCCATCTCCTGGGCAAACATTAATTGAGCATCTACTATGTTCTAGGTACTATTCTGAACACTGAGAGTGCATCTGAGGAGACAAGTTCTTGCCCTCAAGGAACTTATGGTCTAATAAGAAAACTGATAAATACATTTTAGAAAGTATGAGTGTTTTGTAGGGTGAGTATAAGGTGCTCATAATGGGGCACCTTACCATGACTGAGGGTTTCCCAGTTGGCTCAAGTGGTAATGAATCCACCTGCCAATGCAGGTGACATTGGTTTGATCCCTGAGTCGGGAAGATCCCCTGTAGGAGAAAATGGCAACCCACTCCAGTATTCTTGTCTGGGAAATCCCAGGAACAGAGGAGCCTGGCAGACTACAGTCCACAGAGTCACAAAAGAGTCGGACATGACTTAGCAACTAAACCACCGCCACCACAACTGTGGCTGAAATGCCAGGCAAGGCTTCCCTGAGACAGTAAATTTTATTTTTTATTTTAGTTTTTACAAGTCTCAATTTTTTATTATTGGGGGTTTCTCAGGTGGTGTAGTTGGTAAAGAATCCTAGAATCAACAAAAAAATCACATTTCAATAAATATAATCAGAACAAACAAAATGTAGGGGAAAAGAAAATAAAAACTATATTACCCAAGGAAGTAAATTTTAGGTTGGGGCCTGAAGAGATTTATCCAGGTGAAGAGGAGGGAAAGAACATACCAGGCAGAGCACATATGGAGGCTCAGAAGTGACATAGAATGTAGGACATTTGAGGGACTTTTATTTGAAAATAAAAGTCACACATGGCTCTGTTGGCATGGAGAGTGTAAAGGAGACGGGCTGGGGGAAGGGCTGGGAGGGATAAGCAGGGCCACGTGAGTTGGACCCCAGAGAAAACAGGAGCTGGGATGTTGTGGTCTTGGTGAAGAGAGGTGAGATTTGTTAGGGGAGGAAGCTATCCATACAGGGCCATATCAGGGGGCGAGGAAGGAGGACTGGATGACAGGCAGGCAGGGGATGGTGAACTGGCTGGCAGAACTCAGAAGACTATGGAAGTGAGCCAATCACTGGAACCTGCCCTGTGACCTAGCCAGTGTTCCGAAATTCTGAAAGCTCTGTAGAGCCTACCAGGCCAAGCATGGCATGATGAAAGCCACGAGAGAGGTGTGTATAAGCCCTGTGTTGGAGCGAGGTGGTTCAAGAAAGGCTTCCTGGGTCTGATGGGCTTTGGGACGGGACTCCTAGTGCTGAGTGGGTTGGCTCAGGACAGTATTCTCTCTTTCCTGCCAGTATCCAGTGCTCAACCCGTGATCTAATGGCCTCTGGCTCTGGGGTCCATGGTGGCTGTTATTTCTGGAGGAAGCACTCCTTCTATAGCACCAAAGACCACTTCCTCAACATTTATTTCCTACCCAGGCTCTACCAACCTCAGCAAATAGCTACTTTCTCTCCAAGGCAATTGGATCAACTTGTCCAGTGAACACTGTGGCTACATGTGTGGCCGATAAGTGGGTCTGAATTGAGGTCTTTGTCTACTGTAGCACCTCCCCCACTATCCAGAATAATTTTGTTATAATCTACAAAATAAATTTTCATTTATATTTATTCCTTCTTAAAGAAGAAAGCAGATGTAAAATGATTGGTTCTAACACTATCTCAGAGAAACTCTGCTTCTTTCTCTTCCCCTTACAGAGGATTTTGTTTAATTAATTAAAATTTGTTGTCAGACATTATCACACACATTTGGGATACATCAGTGAAACAGGAGCCAGGGTAAAGACTCTGCCCAAGCTTACAATTTAGCAGACAAGACAAACAGAAGACATGAGTAAGTTGCATTGTTTGCTAGCAAAGGTGAGGAATGCTACAGAAAAAGAACAAGAAGGGGAACCAAACAGAGAAGTTTTTTATTCTCACAAGTCAATTTAACTTAGTGGGCAGGAGGATAGATAGAAGAGAAGCAAGGGAGAGATGGAGCAGGGCTTCTGTTTTTTCCCCTGTTTTTAAAAAATATGGATCAATTTTATTTTTTGTAGGTATTCTTTTTTCTATTGAGGTATAGTTGATTTATAATCTTATACTGATTTCAGGTATATAACATAGTGATTCAAAAAATTTTAGATTATACCCATTTAAAACTTTTATGAAATATTGGCTAATTCCTTGTGCTGTACAATATATCCTTGTAGCTTATTTATGTTTTTACAAGAAGGCATTTTTTAAATTGAGATCTAGTTGATTAATAATATAGTTTCAGGTGAACAACATAGTGGTTCAAAAGTTGTATAGATTACATTCCACTTATATTTCTTATAAAATATTGATTATATTCCTTCCTTGTGCTGTACAATATATCCTTGCAGCTTTCTTATTTTATACATAGTAGTTTGTATAGAAAAACTCTTACTCCTCTCTGTTTATTATGCCCTTGCCCCTTTCCTCTCCCCATTGGTGGCCACTGGTTTGTTCTTTATATCTGTAAGTTGATTTCTGTTTTGTTATATTCAGTCATTTATTTTAGTTTTTAGGTTCTGCCTATAGATGATAACACGCATGTTTGTCTTTCTCTGTCTGACTTATTTCACTAAGCATAGTACCCTCTCAGAAAAGGCAATGGCACCCCACTCCAGTACTCTTGCCTGGAAAATCCCACGGACGGAGGAGCCTGGAAGGCTGCAGTCCATGGGGTCGCTGAGGGTCGGGCACGACTGAGAGACTTCACTTTTTCACTTTCATGCATTGGAGAAGGAGATGGCAACCCACTCCAGTGTTCTTGCCTGGAGAATCCCAGGGATGGGGGAGCCTGGTGGGCTGCTGTCTATGGGGTCGCACAGAGTCAGACACGCCTGAAGCGGCTTAGCAGCAGCAGTACCCTCTAGTTCTAGCCGTGGCAAAACTTCTTCCTTTTTTATGGCTGAGCAGTATTCCTATTCCTTTGTGAATATAAGCCACATCTTCTTTATCCATTCATCTGTTGTGGGCACTTAGGTTGTTTCTGTATCTTGGATCTTATAAATAATGCTGCTATGAACATTGGAGTGCATGTATACTTTCAAATTAACGTTTTGTTTTCTTCAGATGTATACCCAGGAGTGTGATTGCTGAATTATACAGTAGTTCTATTTTTAGTCTTTTGTAGAATCTCCATACAGCTTTACATAGTGATTGCAGGACAGGACTGCTGTTTTTCATGATAAACCCTTGTCCCTGGCTGGAATTTTAAACTAACTACATGTGTGATTACTTTGATAAAAATAGAAGTTAAATTCAAATAGCACTGTAATTATATTGGTATGTGAGGTGGCAGGGTGAGTTAAGTTCTCTGTTGTCACAGCAGAAAACAGGAAAAAGTTTTCTAAAGTTAATAAAACAAGAAATAGAATTACAGGCATGTCATTTAGCAATGTAAAGAAAACTTCTGAAAAATCAGAATTTAAAGCAGAAACGGCTAAAGAGTGAAAAGTTATTTCTCCCAGGGGAGAAATGACTTGAAGGTAGGAACGTGTAGGATACAGTAGATGGGGGACTCTTGCCTTTTATTATACACCTCTGTGTATGTTTGGATTTTTTAAATTATAGGCATGTGTTACCTTCATGATTTAAAAAAAAAAACAACCCTATATTCTACTAAGTCCTGGGAGGTCTGCAGAGGGGTGTGCTGGGGGCTTTTGCAGGGAGTGAGAGGGTAGGAAAGTAGGTAAGTTTTTCCCCCATTCATGCAAATCCACTTTCTTTGATTTGTTTTATGTCTCTGACGTTTATGCGAGGTTTCTTTTGAACAAAGGTTTCTGCCAGCAAAATTGGATTGCATTCCTTTTGGCTCTCATGATTAATGATGCTTTATAAGCACCCATTACCCTTTATGCTCATGCCTATTTACTTCTTTAAAGAACTTCCATCACTTAGAAGCCTTGCAGTCTTCCCCCCAGTTGGCTATGGTTGGAAGCAATTGGTGAATTTGTTGCCAGTTTGGAGGCGAGGCCCTGCAGTCAGCCCTTGATAACTGCTCCTGCAGAGGGCCTTTGGAAACACTCTCAGAACAGGGGCTCTTTGGGAATTCTGCAGGGCTTCCAGCGTGGCTGTCCTCATGAAAGGAATGCAGTGTAGCTAAGAATCCCAGTATTGGCAGTTTCTCCTGGGGTAGCTGTGAATTCTTATGGAAACTTGCCTCCCACTCCACTTCCTGTAAAAGAAAAAGGAAGAGAGAAAAAGACAAAGCGAGAGAGACCTAGAGACTATGAATGAAGAAGCGATGGCAACCTCCCATTCGCTTAGTCACCTCCTAGTGACTCCACTTCCAGACAAGTGTCACGGTCTGCCTGCTCTGTACTATTTTTAGAGTAGGTCCCTTTCATTCATGTTTCCAGGGCCTTTGCAGGCATCCCTGATACTACCTTGCAGCTGCTTTCCTGGGTTTGAAGTTCCAAAGGTTCTGTGTTTCCAGGAACCTTTCATGCCTTCATGCCTTTTCACATGGTGTTCCTTCATCCACTGTCTGGGGATATGATAGTAATCCTTGAAGTCCAAGCCCAAATGTCATGTAGTTGGTAAAACTTTCTCTGGACCTCAGTTTCTAAAAAAACTGTCTCTGCCTTAATACTTGTCATGGAGACTGGCCATCACTTGATTAGAGTTTGGTGTCCTTGGGGGGTTGAAAACATCCCATGGTCATCTTTCTCTCTGGTATACAGGGGTTTTTTTTTTTTTTTTTTTAGGCATCTGTTCAGTGAATTAAATAAAGCATGCTAGCTATTCTTTTCTGTGCTTTAGGAAAACTTGCTTGGCCTGGAAGAAACGTTACTGTGGGAGGATCTTTAGCAAGCCTCTCCATAAATCTTTTCCTGTTGTCCTCTTGAAAGACCAGATTTGAAAGAGTGGGTGGCATCAAGAGATAGCCTCCTATACTTGGAGGGATTTTGTCTGGGGAAGAAAATTGTTGCCACCAATTTACACATCAGAGAACAGAGGCCCAGAGAGACTGGGACTCGCTGGTGATCATACAGTGAGCAGCAGAAGCTGGAGTCGAAACCGTGTCATCTGACTCCAGGGACAAGGTTTCCTACCACACACTTCCTTGTAGTCTCCACAGCGTGCTCTGAGATAACACCATTTAAGACTTTACAGACCACAATTTCCCCTCAAGCCTGCATGCAGTTGTCTTCTCTCCAGACCCAAGTGCTGAGAGTCTCCATCCCCCTCCTGCTTTTCCTTCCTTGCCCTGAGAGTAGGTAGCTCTTTCTCTGTCTCCTCTGCAGTCTGCAGGACTTCGTCTCCCTCTCATCTCTTTCCAGGGAGCATGATTTCCAAATTTTTCCGCTGGTTTCTTTTTCTGGCTGTGGTCCTTTTGGGGGAGAATTTCCAATGCAGCCGAAGATTAGAGGATGATAACACTGAATTAGTTAGTGGATCTCCTTTGATGTTATTTTGTGGGCAAACTCATTAATTTATGACAAAAAAAAAATCAAAGAGCTAGGCTTTTGCATAGGGGCTGGTTTGTCCCAAGGCAGCTGGGTAATAATGATCAGTCAGATTAAATCTCAGCGTCTTCTCCTTCCTCCAGAGTTAAAGTCCAAGTGGCTGGAGTGTGGGAACATCCTATTCTGTAGGATTCCATTGCAGCCTCGAGTCAGTACTATAGGAAGCTCTCCTCACTCCGAAAGTGGATCTCTCTCCATAGCTTCCACTTTGATGCCTCTAAGCCTGAGGTCTGTCAAGACTGTGACAACCACCCTGGAGGCAATGTAGCAATAAAAGGCTGAGGATGTTACTGTCTTTTTCTAGTCAGAGGGGCTGGATTTTAGAAGGGATTATGCATCCTTGCATGGATGAGTCCAGGGTTCTGTACAGAGTCCTAGTCTTGTAATTTCACTGGTAAGGAGAACTCTCCTTGGGCTCTCCAGGAAAGTGCCAGCACCGTGCTTGGCACACAGCAAACTCTTCCTACACAATGGTTGAATGTACTTGTTTAGAAATGTTGTGATGCACGCAGGTCTCAGCTAGTTGAAGAGGAGTAAGGTGTAGAGCTCAGGTCTTAACTTGCACCCAAAACCTCCTACTCTACTTATACTGGTGGCCCGTACTGTGCTGGGAAATTGTGCTCCTTTTCAAAGCCACCCCCTCCATGTTTGCCCATTCTCTGCTGACCTCTTAAGGGCTTGCTTCTGCTATTAGCCCTCTTTTTTCAGAGCCATCAGTGTTTCCTCTCTGGCAGATTATTCCTGTCAGCAAACCCCAGACTCTAATGTCTCCCATCTTAAAAGAACCTCCTTTGCTCCTTCCTCTCCCTCAAGCCACCATGCTACTTGTCACTCTTCTTTACAGAAAAATGATTAAAGGAGTTGTCTACACTCCCAGTATCTCTACTTCCTCTCCTCCGTTCTGACTCTCAAACCCATTTTAATCAGAATCTCATCTCCGTGCTCCACTAAAACAGCCCTTATCAGGATTACCAGCGACCTTCTTGCCACCAGGTCCAATGGTTATTTCTCAGCCTTCATGTTATTCTAATGTTATTCTATATGCGAGCAGCACTCAACACAGCTGGTAAGACTCTGTTACCAGGTTCCTTACTTGGCTCCAGGATACCACTCTCTTTCAGGTGTCCTTCTACTTCCCTGGCCACTCTTCTCAGAATCCTTTTGTCTTCCCAACCTGTAAGTAATAACGTACCAGGACTGGTTCTTAAATTTTTTTTCTAGCTTTACCAATTTCCTAGATAATTTCATCTAGACCCATGGTTTGAAATACCATTCACATACTGATGGCTCCTGAAGTTTTTATCTCCAACCCTCCACCTCTTCCGTGAATGCCAACTGCGTACTTTATGAAGATGCATAACATGCATATCAAACTTCAAACCTAAACCAAGGGGACTTCCCTGGAGGGTCCAGTGGTTAAGAGTCCACCTTGCAATGCAGAAGATGCGAGTTCAGTCCCTGGTCAGGGAACTGGGATCTGACATGCCACAGAGCCTCTAAGCCAGTGTGCCACAACTAGAGAATCCATGCACCACAACGAAAGGTCTCAGGTTACGCAATGAAGGTCCCTCAAGCTGCACCTAAGACCAATGCAGCCAAATAATAAATATTAAAGAGCTAGGCTCTTGCATAGGGGCTGGTTTGTCCCAAGGCAGCTGGGTAATAATGATCAGTCAGATTAAATCTCAGCATCTTGTTCTTCCTCCAGAGTTAAAGTCCAAGTGACTGGAGTGTGGGAACATCCTATTCTGTAGGATTCCATTGCAGCCTCGAGTCAGTACTATAGGAAGCTCTCCTCACTCAACTAAACACATCCAAACTCTGTATTCCCCATCCTTGCTCAGCCCTTAGTCTTCCTCCCTCAGTAAATAACAACTCCTTTATTTCAGTGGCTGAGACTTCAAAACTTGGAATCATGTTTAACTTCTTACATGTTGCAACCACAATCCATCCACAGGTCCTTTCAGCATTTCCTCCAAGTTATAAATATCTAGAGTCTGGCCACTTCTTACTACCTCCACTGTTACTCCCCTAATGTTAGCCACCACCATATCTTGACTGGATAACTCAAACAGCCTCCTAATTGGCCTCATTGCTTTTTCTTGCATCTCTGCCAACCCTAGCTTCTAGAGCAATCTATTAAAAAACTGCAATTAGATAATACCACGCCTCTACTCTAAATCTTTAAGGATTGCCATCCCACTTTCTGAATGGAATCCAAAATCCTCATGAGGGCTGACAAGTCACATAAAACCTGGCTCCTGCTCCCTTTCTGGTTTCAGCTTCTGTCTCTCTTTCCTTTGCCCCCTCCAGTCTAGCTACACTGGTCTCCCTACTATTTGAACATGCCAAGCCCACTCCCTGCCTCAGAGCCCTCATATTCTGTCCTCTAAGCTTTGTCAACTTTCTCAGATAACTGTATGCTAAATTCTCTCACTTCCTTCAGGCCTCTGCCCAAAGTCACCTTAACAGAAAACTTGCCGTATTTTTTCTAAAATACCTTCTACCCCCATCTCTCTCTCATTACCATGCTTTACTTTTCTTCCTACTGGTGATTACAACTTGAGATATTTGATACTCTTTGCTAATCCATTATTGATCATTTCCTTATAATATAAGTTTCAGTAAGAACAAAAGCTTCGTGCATTTAGTCATCCCTGTATCCCAATCTCCTAGAAAAATGCCTGGTACATAGTAGGTGTTCAACAAATATACATAGAATGCACTCATCCAGGTGTGTTATCTTCAAGGGAAGAGAGTGGTTTTCAGATGTGGTTGTCTAATTAATATGATCAAAACCAAGTGTAAGGAACTGGGAGACGTACACATGGAGATCATCAGATGTGTGTTTGTTTATTACCAGAGACCACCATGGGATTCACAGATATTTGCAGGTTGTTGTTTGATGCCAAATCATTTGCAAAGCTATAGGTGAAATGAAACATCTGCCTTTAATTTCTTTGGCATGTCCTTGTTCTTGGGAACTCAGTGTGTTTATCTGTGAAACAGGCAATTGGAGATGTGGTTGCTGATTTGCTAATTCATCAGCTACAGGATGCTGGAAGGAGACAGTACAGCTAGGGGGATCAACCACATGAGCCCTGGAGCTCGACTGCCTGTGTTTGAATCTTGCCTCTGTTCCTCACAGGCCATGTGACCTCCAGTAACTTACTCACTTTCCTCATTTGTAAAGTGGAAATAATAAAAGGCATGTATTTCAAAGAATAATTATGAGGATTATATAAGATAATACTTGTAGAATATGGTCTGGCACATCATAAGTGCTCAACAAATGTTAGCTATGAAACATGAGATGCTCTGAGGGGTCATTGCTATTAAAGTCTTTTACGGGCAATAAGCTATCCTAGAATATAAGATGATATGGAACTTTTTAAAGTGTGATAATAATATTGTGATTAGGTAGGAGGATGCCCTTATTTTTAGGAGATACATGGTGAAGTACTTAAGAATAAACCCTCACTTACTTTCTAATAATCTAGCCAATTATATCTCTAGGTTTCTGTATCTATCAAGCAAATGTGACAAAATGCTAACAATTGGTGAAGCCAAGTGGATAGTACGGTTTACTGTACTAACCTTTCAAAGTTTCTGTATGTTTGAAAATTTTAAAAAAAAAAGAACCCTAGAAATAGTCTAGTGAAGTTCAATACTCAGTTTACAGAAAGAAGACCAGATGTGAAGTGTTTGCTTAAGGTCATACTGCCTAAGCCAGGACCCAGCTCTCCTGGCTAACTGTGTGTGTTAACCCTCGGGCAACTGTGAGCTGCAGAGGAATATTCCCAGCTTTCTCTCAGAGACCAAGTGTGTATATGGGTATACAAAAGGGCACCTGTGTTGGTGCTTCCTTTTTGTTTATTATGCAAATAGATAGGTCATCTGGCTGGAAGATGTGATGGTGAAGAATGTGAAAGAGGCGCCAGAGCCAGACCTGCCATCCTTAAAGAGTGGGCATACCAGTTTGGCATCATCTGCTTGTGATTTTTAAGTGGTGGTGATGGTGTGTGTGTGCAAACTCTGGGATTTCAGAGGAGAGAGGGAAGACTAAGGGTTGGGGTCAGAGTCAGGAAAAGCAGCAAGGAGAGACTGGCTTCAGTCTGGAGTTCCCTGAAAGAAGGCACCCCAGGGTATTTCTGGGGATGAAACAAGGGCACATATTTAAAGAAAGGAAACTATTATCTGTGGTCTGCAGCATCCTCCTCCAGCTGATAGGTTTCATGGCAGTGAAAAGGACAGAGGGGATAGGAAGGAATGTACATGCAAGCCTCGAGAGGGGGCCACAGAGAAGAGACATAAGAGAGAAAAGAGAAAAACAAAAACCTAAGAGGCAGCCTGGGCCATGGTTGGGGAGGGGTTGGGAAGAGGGGTGTTGGAACGGTAAAGACAGCCGCACCTGGGGGCCCGCGAACGAGTCGAGGACCGTCAGCCTTGGCAAGCTGGAATGTCTTGCCTCAGAATGGTCCTACCTCTCTTTCCTCCGAGTCTGGAAGCCCTGGGAGGCCTCGGTAGTGAGCGCAGAGCTCCTGGCGCTCTTATTAGGGGGAAGGACAGGCAGGGGAGGCGGGGCCTCCGGGCCCGGCGGGAGCGGAGCCTCTGGCCGCGGGCGGGGCTCCTCTCCGGCGGGCGGGCGCCGGAG
>SJXQ01000828.1:102750-123139 GCA_006408695.1 Aepyceros melampus | reverse complement strand
GCCAACCCGCTACTACTGGTAGCTCCTTTATGACTCCGCACAGACCTCAGGAAGCCTTTTCTGAGCAAGCATTTCTGGGTAAGATGCTACTTCTCTGTAGCATTTATCACAGTCTGATTCATTATATATTTACTTGTCTTCCTCCCTGGAGCTCACGACTGTCTTTTGCTCAGCATCCCCAGAGCCTGGCAATAGTAGGGACTCAATAAATGAAAGCCGAGTGACTGAATGGATTCACCTTAATTACACAGGATGAACTGGCTATGTTCAGTCTGCCTCTGGGGCTTGGGCTCCACGTAGTTCTAATGTCTGACATATTTCACCCAGTGGGTTGCTTGTCTCAGATGTCGGTGATGGAGGCTAGAAATGTAAGAAAGAGGCTCTGTTCTTCTGTGGAACTGTGCCCACTCCCCCCCGACTCTACAGACCGTGTCAATGCCAAGTCCTCAGGTGTGGACAAGGTACCAAAGTCCCTCCACTCCTTCCTGCCTGGGCAGGAGACTTCTTCCGTTTCTGGCCTTGGCCCACTTCATCCACAGATTTCTCTAGGGAATTTCGGTGTCTGTGGGCCCCCTTCATTCCTGTGATGAGAAGTGTTGGACATGGAAATGATCTGTGGTGTCTCTGACCTGGGTCATAACTTGGCCTGAACCCCAATCTCCCTCTGAGTTCATGGGCACATCCTGTCTTCCTCTGCCCCATGTGCTCCCCTTCCCCAGTAAAGTGCTGTCAAGCCCCACTTGAGGCACCAGTCTTATTCAGTGCTGGGGTCTCCAAGCCAAGGCCTGGCAAGTAGTGAATGTTTGAAACTTGCTGAATGAATGAAAGAGTGAGAGGCCCTACCATGGGCATGTGTGCATGTGTGTGTGTGTGTGTGTGTGTGTATGAAGGAGAGAGACCGAGAGAGAAGAGGATCTGGGTGAGCCACCAGGAAATGTTTTCCTTTCATTACAATTTGTTCCTGGCTCTGTTGGTGATTCCAGAACCTCTTGTTTTGGCTCAACTTTGGCCCTGCTTCAGGCTTTTTCAGGATGTTTCTGGGAGAGCTGGAGGCATCCTCTGGGGTAATCTTGACAGGCCTGCTTCCCATGGCCTTCCTTGAACACTTGTAGGGTGGACAACTTGTCCTGGTTTCCTGAAAACTTTCCTGATTTTAGCTATGAAAGGTCCAGACCCTAATAAACTACTCAGCCTTGGACAAACCTAGAAGGAAGATCACCTTGAGTTCATGTCTCCTGATCAATTCCCAAGGTCCACAATCTGCAGGAGCTCCGGCGAAGTGCCTCGCTGGCCACCAAGGTCTTTATCCAGAGAGACTACAGCGATGGGACCATCTGCCAGTTCCAGACCAAGTTCCCCCCAGAGTTGGACAGTCGGGTAAGGATGTCTTTGCCTAAACTTGGGACACAGATCATGATGGAACTGAGGGGCTTATTAGAATATCTTTTTCTAGGATAAAAATAGTTTAGGAAGCAACTCGCTCAGCTACTTCATGTCGAAGAACTAAAGCATTTTGCCTCACCGTCACCTCCTAGAAAGTTAGAGCTGAAAAAAAAATTCAGAGATTTTCTAGTTCAGTGGTTCTCAAATTTCAGAGAATCACCTAGGGAGCTTGTCAAACAAACACGAATTCCTGAGTATTATTGGATAATATCAGATGTCATCAGAGATGCTGACTCAGCTGCAGGATTAGGTTCAGGAATCTCTTTTTAGAAGCACTTCTCAACTCCAGCTGTGCATTAGAAATTCCTGGGGAGTTTAAAAGAATCCTGATGCTCAGACCACACCCAAGATCAATCAAATCATCGTATCTGGGGCTAGGGCCCAGGCATCAGCATTGCTTTAAATTTCCACAGATGGTTCCAATGTGCAGCTGGGCTGAAGATCTTAATTTTTAATGAGAAAGCCCCAGGTGTTATGGCATCGGGTGATTATGGATCCCACTTTGAGAATCTCTGATCATGATTGGCTGCCCATTAGAATCACCTGGGAGCTTTTGAAAAAAAATTGCAGGTGTCAGCTTGGGTAAACTAGGACAGTGGTGGTCTTTGCTGCTCTGACCCACCCTCCACCTTCCCAGACCGTTTGAATCAGAATCTCTTGGAGGCAAGACCTGGGTGTGCCTACGTTTTAAAATCTCCGTGTGCACCAGAATTGAGAACCGCTAAGCCCTTGAACCAAAACTGTGGCCTGTGCACAGACAACATCCTGTCTCCTGGAAACAGCATCTCAGGCTCCACCCTGGATCTACTGACTCACAATCTGCATTTTAAGATCCCGAGGTTATTCATGCATGCATTAAAGTTGGAGAAGCATTGCTCTAGTTCATCCTCTCCTTTAAGAGAGAAAGCTCAGGGCCAGGAAGAGGAAGTGATATACCAAACTGACTGAGCGCCAGAAGAGCCTTGACGTCCAACTCTGCCTTTCCACAGGACTCTTGTTTCCTTATGGACACAGTTGCATCCATAGTGAATATAGATAGAACTGGGTACTCAGGTTGATCAGATTCCTGGCAGGGAGAGCATAGAGACCTGATCCACTGCAGAAAATGTTCACCTCTTGGATTTCATGAGAGTTTTCTGTTTTCAAGTGAGGACAAGTCATCATTTTGTTTCCATTTTATAGGTGTGGAAACTGAGGCTAGAGTAGTTAAATCATTACCTCAAGGTCACGCAGTTAGTTGATAGCCAAGTCCGGACTGGACCCCCAGTCTCCTGACTTCCTGTCAAGTGCTCCATGGGCACCTCTCTGGTCTTGCCTGTGTGCCCCCAACCCCACATTGGTGAGGCCCCACCACGGCAACCACACTCCAGGGAGGCTGACCTGGGTCCGGCTGTCTCTCTCTCCCTCCAGATCGAGCGGCAGCTCTTTGAGGAGACCGTGAAGACCCTCAACAGCTTCTACGCGGAGGCCGAGAAGATTGGGGGCAGCTCTTACCTCGAGGGCTGCCTGGCCTGTGCCACGGCCTACTTCATCTTCCTCTGCATGGAGACCCACTATGAGAAGGTGGCTACTCCCCCACGGCCCCATGTTCCCTCCCCCCTGGGGCTCCGGTGCCTCAGCCTCAGCCTCAATGGGCCCCTCTCCTCACAGGTTCTTAAGAAGATCTCCCGCTACATCCAGGAGCAGAATGAGAAGGTCTTTGCCCCCCGAGGCCTCCTGCTCACAGACCCCGTGGAGCGTGGGATGAGAGTTGTATCCTTTCTGGCTGTTCCATTTGAAGGCACCCAGCTGCAGCCAGCGGGAGCCCCGGGGAGGCTGCCAGGAAGCTGGACCACCCTAGGAGACTCTGCTCAGGGATTTCTTAGGGTTCCCCATATCCCTGATCATTGACCTTCCTCTCCCACCATAAGTTAGTGCTATTTGTAAATTTTAGGCTTTGCTTTTATTGAGCTGCATTTAATCAGTGCATGTGTGTGTGCTAAGTCACTTCAGTCATGTCTGACTCTTTACACTCCTGTGTACTGTAGCCCGCCAGGCTCCTCTGTTCAAGGGATTCTCCAGGCAAGAATACTGGAGTGGGTTGCCATGCCCTTCTCCAGGGGATCTTCCCGACCCAGGGACTGAACCTCCATCTCTTACATCTCCTGCATTGGCAGGCGGGTCCTTTACCACTAGCTCCACCTGGGAAGCCTGCATTTAACCAGTGGTTAATATTGATACATGCCAGATGTCAAGTAAGTGCTTTGAAGATATGAATTCCTGTACTTCTCATAAGACCCCTGTAAAATGGGTTACTCTTCTTACTGCCTTTGTAGTGGACCCTGACTCAGAGCCGCCCAGCCAGCGACTACCAGAGCCAAGATCTGAGCCCAGGCCCACTCTTCACTGCCCTTGCATTTAACCCTCATTGAACCCTATGCGGTAGGTCCCCTTGTACCCCTTTCACAGATGAGAAGATGGAGGTCTTAGTGGGATACTGGCCCTCGAGTGTGTTATACGTCTACCCATTCCTCCTGATCAAGATATACATACATCCCCCCACCCCCTACCCCCAGTCAGGAGCAGATAGAATTCTTAAAAATAACATTTACTGGTAAAGAAAACACAAATCCCAGGGAATCCCATGCTTACAAAGCCCAAGGAGAGGCGCTTCCTGTCATCAGGCCTTTACTGTGTGCCAGGTATTGTGTTTAGTCCTTTATATGCTTTATTTCATTTAATTCTTGCAATAACTCCAAGATTCTATTATTATCCCCATTTTACAGATCAGATAACGGATGGTAACAAGTGAGGTGATTGGTCAAAAGTCACATAGCTGAGATTGGGTATGGGGAGATTTGAACTCAGGACAGCCAAGTCCTCACACTTTCCTGGTCAATCACACCGGCTACGGGGCACATTGGGTACCTCCCGTGCTGGGATACAAAGATTGGACCCACTAGAATGTAAGCGTCGGGTCCTGGCTGTGCGCAGGCGCCTCTGAGCTGAGCCAGCGCAGGTGAGAGGAGGGGTTTGGGTGTGGCTCTCAGGCGTCCGCGTCCTGCCTGTCTGGGAAGCAGCAGCAGCTCGCGCTTCCCTGCTGACCTCCACCAGCCGGTTCCCTTCGGTTTGCACCCCTCCTTAACGCCCGCCCAGATCGAGATCTCCATCTACGAGGACCGGTGCAGCAGCGGCAGTTCGAGCAGCGGTAGCAGCAGCGGCAGCAGCAGCGCTGGGGGCGGTGGGGCGGGGGGCCGGTGACTGGCCGAGAGTCCCTGCAGGGAGGTGTACGGCTGGACTGAGGGCCTCGCAGACCTGAGGCGGCTGCGCTACCAGAGCACCCGCTTCTAAGTCACTCTCTGGGCCCACCCTGCTGCCCAGGGCGGGAAAGAGGGTGACCCGCCCAGTGTCGCCCGCGGGCCGTCAGCCAGCGCCCCTTGCCCACTGGCAGGACGGTCCACTTCCTGACTTGGCTTTTATCCGACGGGGCTGGTCTGGGTCACACGGAGTCAGGTCTTCCACTGGGGGTGGGGGTGGGGACAACACTAATTGGACAAACCCCTTTCTTCCGCAGCTCCCCTCCCGACACCCCCTGAAAAGGATCCAAGCCTGTCAAATAGAGAATTCCCATCCTGCATGGTACTTTACTCCAAATCCCACACCCACCAGGACTCCCTTCCTCGGGGTCCCACGCCCCAAGGCTGTCTCCCAGTGTGCGTGCTTTCTGATGCCACCACAAGGCCTCTGCCTGTCTGTGATCCTGCCTCCACTGATTCCAGGTCTGGGGAGTGATCTCCATCTACGAGGACCGGTGCAGCAGCGGCAGTTCGAGCAGCGGTAGCAGCAGCGGCAGCAGCAGCGCTGGGGGCGGTGGGGCGGGGGGCCGGTGACTGGCCGAGAGTCCCTGCAGGGAGGTGTACGGCTGGACTGAGGGCCTCGCAGACCTGAGGCGGCTGCGCTACCAGAGCACCCGCTTCTAAGTCACTCTCTGGGCCCACCCTGCTGCCCAGGGCGGGAAAGAGGGTGACCCGCCCAGTGTCGCCCGCGGGCCGTCAGCCAGCGCCCCTTGCCCACTGGCAGGACGGTCCACTTCCTGACTTGGCTTTTATCCGACGGGGCTGGTCTGGGTCACACGGAGGCAGGTCTTCCACTGGGGGTGGGGGTGGGGACAACACTAATTGGACAAACCCCTTTCTTCCGCAGCTCCCCTCCCGACACCCCCTGAAAAGGATCCAAGCCTGTCAAATAGAGAATTCCCATCCTGCATGGTACTTTACTCCAAATCCCACACCCACCAGGACTCCCTTCCTCGGGGTCCCACGCCCCAAGGCTGTCTCCCAGTGTGCGTGCTTTCTGATGCCACCACAAGGCCTCTGCCTGTCTGTGATCCTGCCTCCACTGATTCCAGGTCTGGGGAGAAGGGAGTGGTCAGCTCCCTCCAGACCTCTTCTAGACTCCTGGCATCCCGGTCCTCCACCCAGAGCCTGGAGGCATCTTGGACTCGCTCAGAAGTGTCCAGCTACTGCGACTTTGCAGGCCAGGTGCTGGTGGAGGTGGGGCACATGGCCTGGGCTCTGGAAGGTTGTATGGGGGTCTGGAGAAGTGCTTCATGGAGAGATGTAGCCCTGGGGGCTTGAACCTCCAAAACGGGAGCCAACTTCCTGAGATTAGAACGTGCCTGTGTGTGAGAATGAGTGTGTGTGCATGCAGGCACGTGTGTATGTGCACATATGTGCGTGCCCCATGTGCACGAATGCACCTGTGTTTGGGTATGTGTGAGGACAGGTGTGTGCATGAGCGCACTGTGAGTGCGTGTGTGTGACTGCACACGCGTGCATACAGGCGTGTGAATGCGCTTGTATGTTGCCCGTGGCTACTGGGCCGAAGTCTACCCCTCTCTGCATCTTGTCTTATCTTTGTGTGCCATGGTCTGGCTGCTTCCCTGGGTGGGTCCAGCCTGTCCTCTTGTAAATCAGTGTCCTAATATCCCTTGTCTCTTGCTTCGCTCCCAGCTTGGCTCTTCTTCCTGGTCTCTTCCCCGCTGGCAGGTTTCTCCCCACCTTCTGACTGTACTGTGTGCATTCTAACAAAAACGCCAGGGTTCTAGGAGAGTGGAGCCAACCTTCCAGGGCCTTCTGTGCCCCACTTCAGGTCCCCCATAACAAGGCAACAGGGCCATGGGCACTGTGTACTCGGGAGTCTCCAAGGCTGTGCGAGACGTCCTTGGAAGGTCAAGGGGGCTTCCAATCTGCAGGGGAAGAGGCAAATTTCTTTCCTGAAAGAGGGCTGTCCAGCCAGTGAGGCCCTGACTGCCAAGGCCCAGTAGCCCCTCCCTGGTGTCTGGAGATGGAGAGAAGCAGGCTGCCTGTCTTGGCTGGCAGGAGGTGCTACAGGGGATATGAGAGACCAGTCACTGCAGGTAGCTTTCTGGAACCAAAGAGGGGCCTGACTTTGTTTTGGATGCAGGAGGAGTATATAGGAAGGGTTCAGGGAGCTGGAGAGGGCAGCCCAGCCCTGCGCCTCAGTGGGTCCTGGTCCAAGTGCTCCCTGGGTGAGCTGCAGCCCACTGATCTCCACCACAGTCCCCTTCCCCCTGAACCTGGCCTGTGCCCACCCTGGCCCACCACGTGGCTGGGGCCGACCTGTGGGGTAAACGATGCATCTCCCGTGGGATGGCTGGGCGCTGGCCATGCAGTGACCTTTCATTATTTCTTTTTCCAATAAAAGGACTTGCCCAGCTCGAGGCTCTCTGCTGCTTCTCTCTCCCTCAGCAATGGGGGGCCAGATCTCTGCCCCAGGATTATGGCGAGGGGATGCTTAGACCCACCTACCTCCTGCTGAGGAGATAGGGCCAAGTGTGTTTCTGAAGAGGCAGCACCCGGACATGGAAGAATGTACAATGTCTTCTTTGAGTTTGTAGTCTGGTGGGGAGGCAGACACTCCTCATCTCTAATCTGGAGCTTTTATTTGGCCCTCGGATCCTTAGGGGGGAACAGGTTGAACTGAAACCAGGTTAAAATCAAGTCATGAATTAATTAGATAAATACCCATGTCTTGAGCTCATATCTGTTAGGGATTGGATCATACAGGTCACTCCGTTCTAAAGAAAATTACGTGGGTGTTGGAATCTAGCAGAGGTGTGTCTTGGCTCTTATAAAACTAAATAACATGTAATGAGCACTCAGAGTACACCAGATCCTTTGCTAAACCCGTAGGGCACAGGTGTGGGAGGGGGTTTAAAGATCATCTGAATGAGGCAGAATGCAGGCCCAGAGAGGGTGAGTGACTTGCCTCTGGTCACACAGCTGGTTGACGACAGTGAATAGCTCCAGGTTTCAAACCGAGGTCTGACCCAGTGCTCACTCCAACCCTGTGACACCCAAATGGAAGTTGTCTGAAGCTGCAGGGTGGCTGGGGTCACACATTCAGGTCTGTGGGCCAAGAGAGGATCCCACCAGATTATAAGGACAATGGTTCTACCTCTGGGTGGGGGTTTGGGGAGCACCCTGTGTGGCTTCCCCACTTAAATTTTCTGTCCTAAGAGGCAGCTGAACTCACTGCCTCTGCTCAGATCTGGGGTGTGTGCAGGCTGTCACCATGGAGTCTGTTCTTTAACATGTGGGGAGGTTCATTTTGTCCTGTTTGCAACTTTATTAGTGGTAGTAATATAAACAATAGCAGCTAACATTTATTTAGCACTGACTATGTGCCAGGCACTAGGCTAAGACTCTACATAATTCATCATTCAGTCCTCACAACAACCTTATTCCCACTTTACAGATAAAGAGACTGAGGCTCACAGAAGTTAAGTAACTTGCCCCGAATCAGACAACTAGAAGTGGCTGAGCCTGGCTTTGAATCCAGACAGTCTGATTCCATAAACTGTGGGGAAGACGACACCAGCTTCGGAGACCCCCTTGGCCATCCTAGGCTCAGAGGGAGGGCTGCTACCTCCAAGCCCAGGGTATCACGGGAGTGTGGGTGGTTGGGCTTCTCACGGACCTGTGGGCTCACACGTGGTCTCGGGGCAGCTTGGTGGAGGGTAGTTGTGGGGAGAGGTCGATTGAGGTGTGGCTTCTCAGACTGGCTTGTCTCTGCTGCCTCAGTTATGGAGGAAGTGGCCTCTCTCCTGGGTTCGATGGTAGCCATATCTCTGAAACACTTGCCAGGCAGAGACAGGCCCCATCTGGCGCCAGAAAACACAGGAACCCCCAGGCAGCTCTGGGCTGCTGCTCCCCTCCACTGCCTCCTAAGCCCGCTGTCTGGCTTCTTTTAGCCAAAGGCAGGGGGTATGTAAAACCGCAGGGTTTACAGAAGCTCCTGGTGCCACCAGGCGGTGGCATCTTGCATTGCACCTCCAGATCAGAGCCGCCTGGGTCGGAGCATCTCAGCGGCTGGGAGACTTCTCATGACCCCCAACCAGCGGCTGTTCCTACCTGCAAGAACTTTTCTGTGATTTCCAGAGAGGTGCAGGGCAAAGATGGAGTCCAGTTGGTGGTGACTCTCCCTATGGCCAACCCCGGGGTCCTGCCTTTCTCCTGGGGGTCCGGCAGCCCGGAAACCACACCTCCCAGATCCGGAAGGACTTATAGTGAGGAGGTGTCTGGCAGGAGGCACCCACACCTGGTTGTGGCTTTATTGCTCACCATGGAGGAATGCAATGCACAGACTACCCCAAGTTAGACCTGAATCAGAGCTCTGGCTTCCTGACAATTCCCTCTGGGGGAGACCCCTGAAGCCTCAGTTTCCCCAGTTGTAAAATCAGAATACTAATATTTTACAGGATTGTCTGGACCAGTGCTGCTCATCCTTGATTGTAATTGAAATCACCTGGGAAGCAAGACAAACTGCTGATGCTTGGTTGTATGCTCTGGGATTCTGGTTTCATTGTTCTGGGGTGCAGCCTGGGCATCAGGGGTTTTAAAAGTTCCCCTGGAGTTTCTAGTGTGAAGGTTGAGGATCCCTGGATGGTACTTAGAGCCTATGAAATTTTCGCAAGCCTCTGAAAATATCTGAGACCTGAATGAAAAAGTTTGTTGGTTCCATGAATGCAGCCAGACACAACGAGTATGAACGCTATGATTATACTTATAACACATTCTAATACAGGCAAAACTGGTCTGTGGTGTCAGCAGTCAGCAGAGAGGCTGCTCTGGGGTGGGGGATGGTGAGTGGAAGAGGGGGCTTCTGGGGAATACTGATGAGCTTTCTCCAGCAGTTACACAGTTGTGCTCACTTTGAGAGTACAACGAACTGTATACTTAAGATCTGCATATTTTCTATGGTGAAGGACAGGGAAGCCTGGCATGCTGCTGTCCATGGGGATGCAAAGGGTTGGATATGACTTAGCTGCTAAACAACAAATGAACTAGTTGAATGAAATTTATAAAGGAAGCTCATTGGCTCCAAAATAGGAAAAGAAAGCACAAAACTGAAATCAATGTTTTATTACATAGCTACAAAATGTAACACTATGTCAGACAGTCAACTGCAATTTAACTCGTGTGTGTGTGTATGTGCGTGTGTGTATGCGTGATTTAGTGTGGGTTGTGGATGTACATGAAAATGTTTGATACAATAGGTGTGGGGCCTTTAAAAGAGAAAGTCCTTGGTACCTAAGAAAATCTTAAAACAGCTTAGGTTTATTATGCCAGGAGCTCTTAAGCTTGACCCCCTGTCCCTGTGTGCAGAATGATGTACCTTTAACTGGGGAAGAGAGCCCACAGATTTTAGCAAATTCTCAAAGTGGGTATGTAACCATCCCTTAGGAGAAGGCAATGGCACCCTACTCCAGTACTCTTGCCTGGAAAATCCCATGGACAGAGGAGTCTGGTGGGCCGCAGTCCATGGGGTCGCTAAGAGTCGGACACGACTGAGTGACTTCACTTTCACTTTTCACTTTCATGCATTGGAGAAGGAAATGGCAACCCACTCCAGTGTTCTTGCCTGGAGAATCCCAGGGACGGGGGAGCCTGGTGGGCTGCCGTCTGTGGGGTCGCACAGAGTCGGATACAACTGAAGTGACTTAGCAGCAGCAGCAACCATCCCTCAAATGCTAAGAACACCTGGTTTTGAGGAGCCAGCGAGAAACTGGCCATGGATGTGCCTGGCATGATATAGGTGTCCTTTCCCTTTAGCTCAGTTGGTAAAGAATCCGCCTGCGATGCAGGGGACCCCAGTTCGATTCCTGGGTTGGAAAGATCTGCTGGAGAAGGGATAGTCTACCCACTCCAGTATTCTGGCCTGGAGAAGTCCATGGATTGTATAGTCCATGGGGTTGCAAAGAGTCAGACACAACTGAGCGACTTTTCACTTCACTTCACTTCACTTCCCTCCTTTCAGAGTTCAGCTTTCCAAGTTTCCACAGGACCCTTCTCAGGCGACTTCGGGAGGATTTATTCTCCTGGCGGCGCTGAGGGCAGACTGTGCTGTGTTTACAGCTCTTCCCTAAGAGACCTGTCGTTTCAGCAGCTGCTGGACAGCAGGACTTAGTGTCCCTGAGCTGCAAGGGGACTCGTGGTTACCATGGGGATGACTGAGGAGGTGGAAGTATTCAGAGGGAGTCAGAGGGCTGCAGCGGCCGGCACACTCCAGTCCATCATTCACCACACCCAGTCTCTCTTGTCCTTTGTAAACTGCGAGCATTGTGAGAAGGAATTCTGGTAAATGGTAATCTGGTTCTCCAGTGTGAGAGACTGTTATGGTTGAAGTTGCACTAGGATCTCAAGACACCGTGGCCTCATGATGTAGATTTATAGCCAGGTTCAGATTCTTGCATAGAACAAACAAAAGGCAAGGGTTCATTGATTTCCTAGCGTATGCCAGGAACTCCTGTACATCATTACTCCATTTTGCTCTCTAACACTCTTGGTGGGTGGTTATATTTGAATTCTCATTTTATAGATGAGGAAATTAGATGGTCAAGTAGCTTCACCAGCCCCTACAGTTAGTGTCAGAGTGAAGGCTTGAACCTGAGTTTCCGACCCCAGATCCGGCTCTCCTGCCACAATGTGTCACAGTCAGGCGAAAGGCTTCGTTCTGCCTGGATTGACTCATGAAGACAGATTCCAGACTCGGAGAGCAGCATGTGGGCAAATGCAGACACAGAAAAATTAGATTTGCAGGGGCGCGAAGGGGCTAGTTATTTTGGAGTAATTCAAGTTATTGATTTTTGTAATGGAAAAGTGATTGGAGACCGGCTACCACCTGAGAGCCGCGCCAAGCAAGGCCCCGGAAGGGGAAATGTTATACACAACTTACAAGACCTTGTGTGTGTGGTGATGGCCTTCCTCCTGCCCCAGCTCCTCAGCCAGCTCTTGGTAGGTGGGAATCTTGTCTTACTCATTTCCACCACTTTCTCCCCTGACCCCAAGAGCCTGGTGCAGTGCCTCACCCTTGGCAGGTGAATGAGAAATGCTGCCCATCACGGGCTGCAGGAAAAGACAAGAATATGAAGACGTGAAATCCTCGGGCTCCTGGGGCAACACGCCACTGAGAAGCAGCTTAGGCCAAGGTAGACAAAGGCAGGTACGGGGTCCCTCGGTTAAAGGGTGGCCCTAGGCCATCCCCTGCACTGGGCAGCTTTCAGTAATGTGTCCCTGGCTGTGATCCTGTGGCTCTGCTTGAGAATGAATGGGTACTGATCGGCCCTGCGCTCCCCAGTGCAGATCTAAATACAGGACAAGAGCTCTTCAAAGGAAAGATGCTGTGTAACCTGGTCCCCAAATGAACTCTGCATTTGTAACTATGAGTGATGGTTGTGTCTCGTTGGGAAGGAGTCTTATAGGTCTAACATCGTCCCAGTTAATGACTTATGGATTGTTGTAAAATCAGGCACTGCTAGGAGTGAAGGCAAGAGGTTAAAGGACCTGAAACAGATTTCATAATAATATCTGCATTTTATCAATCTGGGCGGTGTGTGCCTTACATGCTCCATCTTGATGAAGCCTCACAAAAGCTTTATGAGGTTGTTATATCTCCATTTTCAGCAGATGAAGAAACTGAGTTTCAGATTCAAGCCAGAGTCCATCTGATCCCAGAGTCTCAGGGTGAAGAGAGAATTTTAAGGATAGATGAATGAAGTCAGTCAGTAAGAGAAAAACAAATACTGTATATTAATGGATATATGTGGAATCTAGAAAGATGGTACTGATTAACCTGCAGGGCAGCAATGGAGATGCAGACATAGAGAACAGACTTATGGACCCAGGAAGGGGAGAGGAAGGAGAGAGTGGGACGAATGGAGATAGAAGCACTGAAACATACACTACCGTATGTAGAACAGATAGCCAGTGGGAATTTGCTGTATGACTCAGGGAACTCAAATGTGGGCTCTGTGACAACCTAGAGGGGTGGGAAGGGGTGGGAAGCAGGAAGGAGGTTCAAGAGGGAGGGGACATATATGTGCCTATGACTGATTCATTTTGATGTAACGGCAGAATCCAATGCAATATTGTAAAACAATTATCCTTCAATTAAAAATAAGTAAATTTAAAAAGAAATTTTAAAAAGTGGGCTCAGACAAGGAACTATATTCAATATCTTGTAATAACCAATAATTGAAAAGAATCTGAAATATGTGTATAATGGAATCAATTTGCTGGACGCCCGAAACACTGTAAATCAGCTGTGGGCTGTGTGTTGTGCTAGTTGCTCAGTCGTGTCCAATTCTTTGCTACCGCATGAACTGTAGCCCACCAGGCTCCTCTGTCCATGGGGATTCTCCAGGCAAGAATACTGGAGTGGATTGCCATGTTCTCCTCCAGGAGATCTTCCCAACCCAGGAACTGAACCCAGGCAGATTCTTTACTGTCTGAGCCACCAGGGAAGCCCAAATCAGCTATACTTGCATAATAAATTTAAAAAATTAGGTGTTAAAAAAAGGATTGATGGAAAGGAGGGAGGGAGGAGTTTGGAATGAGCTCTGTAATTCTTTGCTATCGCATGAACTGTAGCCCGCCAGGCTCCTCTGTCCATGGGGATTCTCCAGGCAAGAATACTGGAGTGGATTGCCATGCTCTCCTCCAGGAGATCTTCCCAACCCAGGAACTGAACCCAGGCAGATTCTTTACTGTCTGAGCCACCAGGGAAGCCCAAATCAGCTATACTTGCATAATAAATTTAAAAAATTAGGTGTTAAAAAAAGGATTGATGGAAAGGAGGGAGGGAGGAGTTTGGAATGAGCTCTGTAGGAAAGAATGTGGTCGTTGTAAACAGGACAGCTTCCGCTTTGTATGAGGCTTTGAGACCTCCCAGCTTCCTTCTCCCTCCATCCTCCCTGCGTCTGCCTTCAAGGCCTGTACATCTTGAGCCCGGGGAATGGATAGGCAGAGGAGGTATGTGCAGGATTTACCTTCCTGCCTTCAGCCTAAGTGTGTCCCTCTGCTTGTCCGCAGGAGCAGCTGGGAAACCTTGGCTGTGCTTTTCTCCTTCCCTGGGAGCTGGGCACTAAGGTCTGGGCTGGGGAAAGAGAGTGAGCCCTTGGATCTTTTGAGAGGATGCGCTGAATGATTCTAGGGGAGAGATCCTGCATGGCTGCTCTGGGTCTGGCCAGGAAGAAGGATAATGAGCTACCTTTACAGGAATTATTCTAGGCCCCTTCTGGAAGGCAGACAGGCAGGGGGGGTCATGAGATTCTGGGCAGACCTGCTGTCCCCCACCCTCCTATCTCTTATGCTCCTGATGCTGTTTCCAGCTTCTCTTGTCTCAGCTGAGCAGGACTCTGCACCTAATCCCTCAGTTCCCGCATCCCAGCTGTGTTCCACCGCCCAATCACAGTGCCTGGGTTCACTTGGTGGGCACTTCCCCCAACTCTGATTCTGTGTCAGCATCATAGGAAGGACAAGCGCTGGCACCCATATTTCTGAAAATGCTTGATACAATTTTGCTTCTGAAATAGTTTGTGTTTTCTGGAGGAGGCAGAGGAGCCCCAGGCAGGAGTCAGATTACTGGCGAGACTGTGGTCCTTGGGGAAGTCATTGCTCCTTTTTGGGCCTCCATTTCCACATCTGAACATCGCAACCTTCCCAGGTGGCTCAGTGGTAAAGAATCCACCTGCAATGCAGGAGACGCAGGAAATGATTCCTGGGTCAGGAAGATCCCCTGGGGGAGGAAATGGCAACCTGCTTCAGTATTTTTCCCTGGAGAATCCCATGAACAGAGGAGCCTAGTGGTCTACAGTCCACGGGGTCGCAGAGTTGGACACTGCTTAGTTTACCAAAGTTTATGACCATTCTCTTGGGGAATGGCACCGTGTGAGAACTAAGTTGAACTTCTCAGCACAGCCCAGGCCCCAGGCCTCTGCTTGCTCCCTCATGGCCATTTTCGGTCCTCGAGATCTCTTCCCTGCTAAGCTGTCAGCTCCCTGGGGGAGATGTCCTTCAAATCTCCCATACTGAAGGCTTCCAGTGACCTGGGCCAAGGTGGGCTATGCCAAGAGCCACGTGAGATTTAGTGTTGAATAGATCCAGGCTGTATCCTGAGCTTTGCTACTTAGTAATATTGATAACACTTCTAATTTACTGGGGGCTTACTATTAATAGGTGCCAAGCCCTATGTCAAATATTTTATATCCTCTTGCTTAACGTAATAACTTTGTGTGGTATGCATTATCCTCATTTTACAGATGAGAAAACTTAGGCTCAAAAACAGTTCACCGACTTCAAATGCCTTTTTCTCAGTGAGGCCCAACTAACCCACCCTATTTAGAATGGCAGTCTGCCTATCTCAGCACTCCCAACTTGCCTTAATACTGCTTCCTTGTTCCCCTAACTTCTAACATATTATATACCTTATTATATGTTTAGTGCCTGCAGTGTGTCAACGGGGTGTTCAGGAATCTTGCCCGGTGATGTTCACGATGTACATCCCAAGCCACTAGAACCACCACCTGGCAGATAGTAGGTGTCCGATCAGTATATGCTGAGTGACAACTGGTTAAATAATTTGCCCAGGTGTCAGTTACTTAACTAGCCATGTGACCTTGGATATCTTGTTTCTGATCCTTAGTTCCTTTGGTTGTAAAATAGAATAATAGCATCTATCCTATAGGATGGGTGTGGGGATGAACGGAGACGCAGATGTACAGTTCTCAGCACAGAGCAAGCATTCTGTAAATAAATGTTAGCTCTCTTCCCCGAGGATGGTTATTTCTTCTTGCTTCTATTGTTCTCTGATGGCCTACCCTTTGACCAGTCTGCTGTTCAACAGTGGTTTCTTCAGAGGACAAGTGCTGAAGGAGGGGTTGACATTACCTATGGAGTTAACCAGCCCCTGTTCTCTCACCCTCATCCCTCCTCCTTCTAGGATGTGCTTGTTGCTAAGGAAACGCAGCATCAGCTCCTGGCAGGATGTGGCTGGGGTCTGGTCTACACCAAAGGAATGAGACTATGGCTGACCCCGGGGAGGGAGGGAAAGGAAGGAACGCGGCTTGCCTCAAGGGCTGAGAGTCTGGGTTGGGCTGTCATTCGGGACTCTGCTGGAAAAAACCAGCTGGCTCCCTGAGAAAGAGAAGCGCTTGTCCTCCTGTCTCATGTGACTCTGGAATGATGACCAAGGGCCCTGTTTGCAGGTGGGAGCGGAACCCCTGCTTAAGCTGCTGTCCAGTGCTGGTCAAGGTGCGATGCCCAGACCCTGGGAGGGGGCCATAGCAGCCAGAGTGATGCATAGTCAAACTCCTGGCCCTCAGAATGGCACCTCCCCAGAGCAGGGCTGGTGGCTGAGCAGGTGCTTGAAGAGGTCACGTGGCTGACGGTGTGCCCGGCGAGGGGACTGCACGCAGGGAAGGCCCTCTCTTTCTGCAGGCTGAACGAGACTGGAAGGACACTGCCTCAGATCTTGGGCCACCCCTAGGGAATCCTTTCCAAACCCTCCCTTGACCCGGGCAGCAGAAGAGATTGTGCTTTCAGTAACCAGTCGGCCAGCTCGAACGGAGAAGAAGAGTGCCAGCTGAGGCCCTACCACCCTGATGTCCTGCCTCTGCCCGCCCCAGCTGAGTGGCCCTGGACACAGCACTCAGCATCTCTGTAAGACTGGGACGACTGCAGCACCTTCCTCTGGGGACTGTATGCAGATTCCACAAGTTGATTCTTACAAAGAGTTCAGATCTGACCCAGAAATACCAAGCACTCACTAAAAGAGGCTAGGATCGTCATTTTAGGTGGTACATTTCTGGAAAGATCAGCTTCCCTGATGGCTCAGCAGGTAAAGAATCTGCCTGCAAAGCAGGAGACACAGGAGACGGGGGTTCAGTCCCTAGATGGGGAAGATCTCCTGGAGAAGGAAATGGCAACCCATTCCAGTATTCTTGCCTGGGAAATCCCATGGACAGAGGAGCCTGATGAGCTACAGTCCAGTGGGTTGCAAAGAGTTGGACACGACTGCGCGACTAAGAGAGATTCTTCCTGGGAAGAGGAACATCCTTGGGCAGAGTGAAAATGGTATTATTATCATTATTTGGTTTTTCTTGAAAAATGGGAAGTTCTGGATGAGCTGGCCCCTCTTCCTGCTCTGCCGGGTGAGCCCCTTCAGTGCGTCAGCTCTCTATTTGCATAATCCTTTCTAGCCTCTACGAGTATTTGTCAGCCCCTGAAGGCATCTGCTATTTTTGTCATAAACTCAGGCCCAGGAGAAGCCAACAAAAATGTCAGGAGCCTGGGTGGGGCTATCATCCAAAAAAAAAGGAGAGAGAGACTGAACTGTTCATGCTCAGAAGGCAAAGGGGCTCCCTGGTGGCTCAGATGGTAAAGAATCTGCCTGCAATGCAGGAGATGTGGGTTTGATCCCTGGGTCGGGAAGATCCCCTGTGGAAGGAATGGCTACCCACTCCAGTATTCCTGCCTGGAGAATCTCATGGACAAAGGAGCCTGGTGGGCCACAGTCCGTAAGTGACTGACACTTTCAGAGGATTTGGGTGCCCAAGGGCCTCAGAGCAAGAGGAATTAGAAGGAAGAGGGACTCTGAGCCTGGCCGGTTCAGCACAGATCAGAAAAGTCCTACACTGAGGCCCTGGGCTTGGAAGGCATCCTCCTGGCCCACTGCAGGGGTGTTGTTATTTGGAGGCAGGTGAGGCTGAGTCAGTTTCATACCTGCCTGTCCTCTGTATCTTTTCGCCTCCTGTTTCTTCTAATCTAAGCATCTTAGGGGCAGGGAACTTGACACCCTCAGAGGAGGGACCTTGTCACAGTACTCATGGGAGGGACCTAGTGCTTGTCACACAGGAGGTTTTCAATAAATGATTCTGTTACCCACTCAGTTGTGTCCAACTCTTTGTGACCCCATGGACTGCAGCCCACCACGCTCCTTGGTCCATGGGATTTTCCAGCAAGGATACTGGAGTGGTTTGCCATTTCCTTCTCCTTCAATAAATGATTGTTCAATAAATACAGGGGTGAATGCAGAGAGTTAGCTTTCTGGTACAGTGATCCAAGAATTTAGGTAGACTTTTTAGAAAGCCCCTCTGAGTCTGAGTCCCATTGCCATCCTGTGGACTGGGCTCCTGCATCTGGCTGCTGGAAGGCAACACGGGGACAGCAACCATGTCACCTGTGGTCACTGCTGCGCTCCCAGAGCCTAGCGCAGTACCTGGCACATAATAGGTGCTCAATCAATATGTGTTGAAAGACTGAATGAACAAAAGAACGGATCTAATCCAGGCTATGAATCTAATACCCCGGAGTCAGGATATTAGAGCTGCGCTCTTAATAGCTGGAGGGATTTTGAACTCCTCTTTGTAACTCATCTGGCCCCACCCACCTAGTAGGGTGAAAACCACACAAATACACCCGGTTCCACGAAACTCAATCTGCAGGAATTCATGGATATTGCTTATAAGTCATCCTCTGAAGTCTGCTGTCACCGCCGCTCTCCTGATGTCCTTGTCAGGCTGTCACACTAGCTGTCTTAGCCCTTATTTCTCGTGCTGTGGTGCAGGAAGTCAATGAGCGCCATTATCTTGTTATTTACCATCACGTATGGAACCATCGTCTCTGTGGGTTTTGGGTTTTACTTATCTCACTATCATAGATCCACTTGTTCATCTCTAAAAAGGCAGCATCTTCCAGAATGACGAGGGAATCGTCTGAATAGTGACGGCGCTGTCTGTTACCGGCTCAGCAAGGTAGGGTGGTGGCAGAGGGCTCCAGCCCTGGCTTGGGGACCAGCTGGCTCATGACCTTGGGCTGATCTTCTCATCTCCCTGAGTCTCATTTCTAGGGCCCGTTCAGATCTTTAATTCTCTGTCGACACACAGGAGAGGGCTTCAGGAGTGGAACGATTTTTAAGTGGGTGTATGCTTTTCTGTGAGATTGTAGCTGTTTTTATTTTAAAACTTTTCATTTTAGCTCCTGTTCCAAGTGTAAAAACAACACTAGCAATGAGGAATTAATATTTTGTGATTTATGGGGCATATTATTATTATATCAGAATATGGTAGTTTTTTTGTTAAATATATTTTTTAAAGGGTTGGTGGCTTTCTTAAGAGTGATTTTATTATATCTTGGGGTGTGCCTTTTTTCCCGATCACATAAAGAATAGATCTGTGATTTATAAGGCTCCTGCACTACTGAACCTGGTCATGAAAGTATTCTAAGGTGTTACATCATTACTAAAAGTGAGGCTTTCAGGAACTTCCAGGTTTCCAAGCATATTGCAGGAGAGAACAAACCAGAAGGTTCTTTCTAGAAATTAGGGTAATGATGGCTCAGATGGTCAAGTGTCCATCTACGATGCGGGAGACCTGGGTTTGAGCCCTGGGTTGGGAAGATCCCTTGGAGAAGGAAATGGCAATCCACTCCAGTACTATTGCCTGGAAAATCCCATGGACAGAGAAGCCTGGTAGGCTACAGTCCATGGGGTCGCAAAGAGTTGGACACGACTGAGCGACTTCACGTTCACGTTTGACACTAGGCATGCCTATGTCCAGACACATTTTCAGGGGCCTTAGAAAGAAAAGGCCCTTAGGGATATACCAGCCCAACTCTGCTGTCATTTAGACCATTTAGATGTGGGATACTGAGGCCCAGACAGGAGAAGTGACTGCCCCCAGAGCATTCCCTCCATGTCTGTCCCTTGCTCATTCCACATGCCTCACCTGGTCCAAACCCCAGTATCCCCCAAGTGAACATTGGTGCGCAAACCCAACCATGCTCATGCCTGGGGCAGACACTTTCTCTGTATCATGAGTTGCTTTCCAAGGGCCACGTGATGGAAGGGCTGCTGCTAATTCAGCATTCCAAGCAGCTCTGCTTGCCTCAGACACTTTTTTTTTTCACCAGCTAGACACTAATATCCAGCAGAGAGTTTATTGGTATAATTTTTTCAGAAAGAGACTGGAAGACTTAGCAAGTTCAAACTTTAACATTTTTTATCAAGAGTCCCAAATGGCCACCCTTTCCCCCACCCCCCACATCATCACCACCAACCCCAATATGGCTTTCTCTACCACAGGCACTCAGGGCCTGCAGAGCAGAAACAGCACAGGCCAAACCAGCAGGCACAGGACACACTGTCAAATCAAGTGGGCAAGCAACCGCCTGGAAGCCATCTTTGTTAAGGGCAACATAAGCCGCTCATGACACTGGAGGATACAGAAAAGACAGGACTATCTTGATTCTTCTGAAGGAGTGAGGGAGGCTGGATGGGGTAAAAAACATGTTCTCAGAAGACACGCAAAGAAAGACTTTACAAACAACTAAAGGTGACACAAATGTCAGTATCCCCCAAACTTCCCTTTTCAAAGATGGCCACCCCCGCTGTCCATTCAGAAGGAGCACGCAGCAGAACCTACTGGGCATGGAGAAAGACAGGCAGCGGGAGAGATTTAGTTTTCCACAAAGATTGTTAGTTTTTTTTTTTTTTTCTTTATTGATGGAATTTAAAGTGCATATAACTGAAGGAAAAGTCCAAGGCCTAGAGAAAGAGATGAGGCCCAAGAGAGAGGCTCAGAGATTCTAAAGGCGGCAGAAGGATA
>SJXQ01000828.1:77093-102644 GCA_006408695.1 Aepyceros melampus | reverse complement strand
GAGCGGGGGGAGAAAAAGGGGGGGGGGGGGGGAGAAAAAAAGGGGGGAAAGGGGGGGGGGAGGGGGGGGGGGGGGGGGGGGGGGGAAGGCATTTGGGAGGAAGAAGACAAACACCAGTTCAGAAATTCAGACAAAGGCGAGCAGGACCTAGTCTGTATCCCAGGTAAGAAAACGTGGGCTGACCCTAAGGTAGGAACATTAGTTTCAGGAAGAGGAGCAACAGGAAGAGCTATGGCTTCTGGCCAGGACACAGCACTCCAAGGGCCCTTCACTTGATGGCATAGTGGTGGGGCTTCTCCAAGCCTGTCATGGTCTTCCTTGAGACCACACAAAGGTCTAGGGAGATGTCCTCCAGCCAGGAGAAAGCAGAGGCTGAGAACCTCAATTTGGGGCCTCCCAGAGCTCCCCAGTGGATGGCAAATTCCCTCTGCTACTGGATGGTGGCCAGGGCCCCACCACCCACACAGGCCGTGCCGTCCTCGTTGGGTTCATAGCCCCGATTGCATCTCTTGTTGGTCCGGCACCTGTAGCTTCCGTACGTGTTGACACACACGGGCTTGTCTCGAGGGCACACGAATGGGAACTGGATGCATTCGTTGGTGTCTGAAAGGCGAGGGGAGCTGCTCACTGGGGGCTGGGGGCAATGGGTCCTTGCTCAGGCTCTGCTTCCCCATTCCCCCGACGACCCTTCTCCCTGGGCCTCAACTTGCTCAGTCTTCTTGGCTGGCTCTTCCTATTTTTGACCTTTACACCTTGAGGGCACTCATGTTGTCCTGGGTCTTCTTTTCTATCTCCCACAGTTCTGTAGGTGGTCCGTTCACATATGGATGATTCCAGGCCTCCTATCTTGAGCTATGACCTCTCCTTGGGGCTCCAGACTCATGAATGTCTACCATGCATCTCAGACTTACTAGGTTGAAATAGAACTCTATATCCCCCGGCCTCCAAGCCTCTTTTGTTCCCTGTTCCCATCCTCCCCAGCTCAATCAAGGCCACCATCAGCCTCTCGGCTGCTTAAGCAGACATCGGACAGATTCCTGATTCTTCCAGTTTCCTTAATTTGCAGGCAATTTAACAACAGATCCTGTCAATTCTGCCCCATCGTACCTCTCCGGTCTGAGCTTCCTCTCACTCCTCTGCCACCAGCAGCTCTTGCTTGGATTTCTGCTGCTGCCTTCTCCCTTCCCCCTCCCCCACCACACTCTCACCCACTCCCCAGGCCTCCTGGCTTCCTTGCTTCCTCCAATCCTATCTGCAATTCAGCAGCCAGGTGATTGCTGAAAATATGAACCATACCATGCCATGCTCTTGCTGAACTGCACAGGGCCCTGAGAACAAAGTCCAGACTCCCTTCTGGGGACTCAAGATCCTCCCTGATGTGGCGTCTGGCTCGTTCGTCCTCTCCTAGCACTCTGGCCTCCTTCTCGTCCATTCGATACAATAAGCCTTTCTCCTGCCGCATAGTCTTGGCTCCTGCTTCCTCTGCTGGGCAAGCTCCTCTCTCCACTCTTTCTACGGCTGGACCCTTCCTGTCCTTCAGGTCTCAGTTCAAAGGTCCTCTCCCTGCCCACGTCTTCTAGAAGAGTCTTCAGAGAGCACCTTGCTTAAAGGGTTAATTCATCTCATCCAGCTCTTGTGGTTAGTCTGCCCGACTAGAATGAACACCCTTCCAGGGCAGGTGCCTGACCTGCACCCCCAGCTCCCTACGTAGGGTGCTGTGCAGGAGGCATCCAAATGTCTACTGGGTGATGAAATGAAGAGGCGGCTGCACTGTGGAGGCCATGGGGTCTTCCCAGCACATGGGGAAGATGCCAGAATTTCTGGGCATGTGCGTCATCTGTTTAGAGTGGCCCTGGCGGGGGCATGAGGAATAAAGGGAACTGATTTCTTCCTCGAGCCACCCTTCCAGCCATCCTCTCCACTTCCCACCTGTGGTCCTTTGCCCAGGCAGCGCCCTCCATGGGAACACTTTCCCCCTATTGTCTGGTGAACTCCTCATCACCCCTCAGGTCTCAGCTCAGACCTAACTATCTCTGGGGCACGTTCTTGGACCCTCACTAGACAGGTTTAGCACCCCCTCCCCACAAGCCCTGCCCAGGTTGTGTGGTCACTCTGTTTCTCTGAGCACCCCTCCCACTGGCTCTAAGCTCCAAAAGGGCAGGGATTGTCTCGTTCACTCTGTCGTCTCAATAGCAAACCATTCACCTGGGGCTGATGAGTGGCTGCAGAGGGGACTGGGAAGAATGCCGCCTGAGCACCTAAGGGCAGGTGCAGTCCTTGGCCAGACCCCTCACTGCTGGTCCTTAGGATGGAAGACATGGGGTTGAAAGTCTCGGTGCTGAGCCTCTAGGCTACCTTGCCTGTTCCAGGCCTTTGAGAGGTTTTAGGAGGTCCTTGGATCCTCACAGAGCTGCCTCACAGAGCCTGGCTGTGCTGCAGTTACCTGTCTCCCAGTACTGCAAAAGGCAGCCATCTCCCTTCGGAGCTGTGATCACATGCCCAGCCTGGTTTGCTCCAGGGCCCCCTGGCTAGCCATGCCCACTCTTGCCTGCCAGCCCCTTTGCTGGCCGCTGTACTGGATGGAGGGTGTATGCCCACCCACCATGGCTTCCAGGAGCGAGGCCTCCCTCTGTGCTCTGTCTAGGCAGTTGTCTCCTCCTGGTGATTGTTCTCTCTGTATTCACGGCAGGGAAGTGCTGCCAATTCCCAGAGCTGTAGTGATTCAGCCTGCAGGTTGCTACCATCATTCCCACCTTGCCAAGTCACCTGGCGGTTGTCTTGACATCTGGAGCCCCAGGGACAAACAACACATTCCCCTTCTCACCGCTCCCACCGGCCCTTGTCTGAGTCTTCCAGGGCCCAAGCTGACCCTCCCCAGCGAGATTCCGGCCTCGGCCGTGTCCTCTGGTACCCGCAGGCAACTCACCCGCACAATGGCCACTTTCCTGCTGGGAGAATCCTTGGCCGCACTGCAAGATGGGCAGAAGCAGAGACACTAGTGAGTTGAGAAGATCCCATCTTAGGTCCCCTGCCAGTCACAGCCACATAGCAGCTATCACCCTGACCCCACAGTAAAGGACTACTCACAGCTCTGAATCAGGGAGACCCCCTCCTGCCAGGATTCCTTTGCATTGATCAGAGGAGACTCAGGGGGAAGGCCAAGAACAGAGCCTGTACAAAATCCTGCTCATTCCCCTCTCGTGGGATCCACAAGGCCTGCCCCGTGATCCCCAACAGAGTCTGTCCCTCCTGTGGCATCATCTGAGACAAGCTGGGTCTCAGGAAGGCAAAGAGTAAAGAGGGCTGGACAAGCTCACTCCCCACACTCACTTCTCTGAGAACCTTCCCCACTCCCAGGGTGGGATGCCTGTGAGCCAGGCCATCACCCCACCCTGGGGCAGGGCTGGTTGGACAAGAGGTGGATATCCCATCTGGAGGAGTGACTCAAAGGTTTTGCAGCTGGAATTTGATCTCAGGGAGGCAGAGACAGAGACTGGGGAGTCTGGTCACTCCAGGCTGTGGGGCTTTGCTAGGTCTCTTAGGAGGTCTCAGCAGCCTGGTGGCTGGGGGCAGTGGGTGAGACTCAGAACATTTTACACAAGACAGAAAATGTCAGCTGTTGGAACTGATGAATGATGGGGTGCTAGTGAGGATTACTGGGGAAGGATAATGCCCCCACCCCAGCGCCAGTGCACTAAACACAGAGGTCCATGAACTCCCGGGGCCACCAAACTGCCACGGCTCTGGCTCATCCCGAGCGTCCCTTGCGTTTCGTGAGCTTCCCTGGAACCTCCCTGTAAGTCCCCTTGTCTATGTGAGTTTAAGTGGCTCCTATTATTTGCAATGGCGTGATCCTCTCTGGACAGGGGCCCGGAGCTCTTCCTAGGAGTCTGCAGAGGCAACAGGAGGCTGTGTCAGAGCCTTGGAAAGAATCAGAGATGAAGCAGGCGACCTGAGGCCAGTCCTTAACTCTGCTCACAAATGGCTGAGCAGTTTTGGTGGGTTCTCTTTCTTGGTCTCAGTTTACCTTCTCTGTAAAATGGGTGATAAAAATGTTTGCACTTCCAGCATGCTAGAATTTCTTTGAGGAGCAGAAGAGCTGTGGGTGTGTTAGTGGTATGGAAACAACAAATGGAGGGGTCACTACGAAGTCTGCCCTTTGCTAAGAAGATTTCCATCCTTCTAGAAACAAAGTCTGCAATTCCTGGGAATCCAGCTTCAGCCCGCGGGGTTGTGGGAGGGGCCTGCTTGTTTGGCTCTAAGGTCCAGATGCCTCTCCTTACCTCCAGGCTGGCTGGGTCCTGAGGTCTGTCACCATCCCGGGGATAGGGAATCTCTAGCACCGAGTTCATCTCTGAGCTGGCCACGTTCCTGCTGGCCATCCTGCCATCTGGCCATGTCACCTCCACGCTGCTGGCTTCATCCTTCCCTGTGGGAAGAAAGGTGAAATGATCAGCTGCAGAGGAGAGTGGGGGCCGGGGAGGGATTCTCTTCCAGGGTGTCATCATTCACTTGTTCACCTGATAAAAAACATGAACTGAATATGTTCTAAGTGCTGGGAAACAGTGAACAAGGCCGACAAGATCCTGCTCCTTTAGGACAATGCCGCCCAAGAGAACTTGCGTGGTAACGGTGATGTTTTCTATCTGTCAGCTGCGGTAGTGGCTAGCCCTAGGTGTATGCTGAGCTCTGGTGTGGCACTGGCGTGATAAGGGACTGGATTTTAAATTCTATTTAAAATAGAATTATTTAACCTCTAACCTAGTGGCTACCACACCAGACAGCACAGTTCTAGAACTTACATTCTAGTGGCTAGGCCAACGGGCAGGAGGCTGTTTTGGGGAAGAGGGTTAAACCTGGTGGTAAACAAGTTGACTTTGGAGTCCTGGGTTCAAATCTTGGCCGTACCACTTACCTAGCATGTTGGGAGAGAAAGAGTGGAGGTGGGGACATCTGGGAGACCTGGGGACAATGATCAGCTTTACTGCTGATTTGCTTTTTAATATTGGGTGTATTCCATTGACTTGTATCTATACGGATAGTTAAAGTCTGCAAGAGGCCGTCACTGGGAAAGTCCCTGTTTTCAGGGAGCTTCCACTCTAGTGGGGATAGACAGGCATACAGATGAACCAATAAACAGTGCCAGATATTGAGAAGCTCTGTGAAGAAAACAAAAATAGGGTGATGAGATAAAGAGGAAGTAAGAGTTACTGGGGGCCTTTTCTAGTCAAGGTGATGAGGGACAGGTTCTTGGGGATAAGGTATTTGAGTTGAGCTCCATATAGAAGCTGAGGTGACAAAGGGCAGAGGAGAAAGACCAATCTGAGAAGCAACAGTGAGAACTGGACATGGAGCAGCTGACTGGTTAAAAATTGGGAAAGGAATATGGCAATGCTGTATATTGTCACCCTGCTTATCTAACTTATATGCAGAGTACCTCATATGAAATGCTGGGCTGGATGAATCGCAAGCTGGAATCAAGATTGCCGGGAGAAACATCAATAATCTCAAATACGCAGCTAATGCCACTCTAATGGCAGAAAGTGAAGAGGAACTAAAGAGTCTGTGATGAGGGTAAAAGAGGAGAGTGAAAAAACTGGCTTATAACTCAACATTCAGAAAACTAAGATCACAGCCTCCAGACCTATCACTTCATGGCAAATAGCAGGGGAAAAAAGTGGAAGCAGTGACAGATTTTCTCTTTTTGGACTCCAAAATTACTGCAGACAGTGACAGCAGCCATGAAATTAAAAGACACTTGATCCTTGGAAGAAAAGCTATGACAAACCTAGAAAGTGTATTAAAAAGCAGAGACAGCACTCTGCAGACAGGTCTACATAGTAAAAGCTATGTTTTTTCCAGTAGTCATGTCCGGATGTGACAGCTGGACCATAAAGAATGCCGAGCACTGAAGAATTGATGCTTTCGAATTGTAGTATTGGAGAAGACTCTTGAGAGTCCCTTGGACTGCAAGGAGATCAAACCAGTCAATTCTAAAGGAAATCAACCCTGAATATTCATTGGAAGGACTGATGCTGAAGCTGAAGCTCCAATTCTTTGGCCACCTGATATGAAGAGCCAACTCATTGAGAAAAGACCCTGATGCTGGGAAAGACTGAAGGCAAGAGGAGAAGAGGGCAGCAGAGGATGAGATGGATAGATAGCATCATTGATTCAATGGACATGAATTTGAGCCAACTCCAGAAGATAGTGAAGGACAGGGGAGTCTTCTTGTGCCACAGTCCATGGGGTCACAAAGAATCAGACACAGCTTAGCAACTAAACAACAAAAACAAAGCTGAAATGTTTACAGAAAATAATGGTGGTGAAACTCAGGGAATATTCATTGTGAATCCATCTGCACACATCCTTAAAGCAACGTGTTACATCACTGGCAGAAAGCAGGTTGGAAAGATTTATCAGGTGTTTAGGCGTCGTCACAGCCGGCCCCAGCTTCCTGCTTAAAGCAACAGGCCTGTCACTGAGACAAGGTCAGGCTAATGGTGATGGATTGGGGTGGAGAAGAGCGGGAGCTGGGCCTCACCTGCTGGGAGAAGCCTTTCTCCAGTCAGTCACTGGGAAAGAGGGAGCGCTCAGCAAAGGCGGGAGGGACGCTGCAGCCCCCTCGTTGCCCCCCACCAGGGCTGACTAGACATGGGCTTGGTGCTCAGGGCTCCACAGATTTGCACACTCCCCCAAGCATCAATCGAGGGCTGAGAAAAAAGTCACCCACATGCGCGTGCGACTTTCTCCTCAATGCGTATAGAGACTGTCACAAAGCAAGTGAAACTGAAAAGTACTGTGGAATTTATATCAGCTTTTCTTCATTACTGTCCACCAATGGATTTTTTGTGTGTGTGTGTGTTGTTTTTTTTTTAATTAATTTTTATTTTTTTAGTTTGTTTTGCTTTACTCAGCCATTAAAAAGAATACATTTGAATCAGTTCTAATGAGGTGGATGACGCTGGAACCGATTATACAGAGTGAAGTAAGCCAGAAAGAAAAACACCAATACAGTATACTCACACATATATATGGAATTTAGAATGATGGTAATGATAAACCTGTACGCAAGACACCAATGGATTTTTTACAATGATTGCTGCGATGGGGGCGGCGGGTGGTCTGTGAAACACTTCTGTGTATGAACGGGGTTCCCGTATTTTAGAAAAGGGAGCAGGGGGAGAAGGGGGTTATGGGACATGTTTTCTGGCTTAATAGAGCCGACCTCGGAACCAGTAAGCCATGGGCCTGCAAGGAGAAAGTCTCCATGGGGAGAGAAGCTGCACGCCTGGACTTTGGGGGAATCAGTGTACAGATTCCGGTATTGGAAACTACCGCTACCTCCACGAGGTCCCCCTGGGGCCGGAGCTAAGGCAGCATGGTGTGGAAGGAGCCCGCTGCAGCTTTCTCCCCAAGTTCCAGTGCGCCAGTCTGGAGCTTCCAGAGAAAGGTGCATCTTGAGAGCCACACTGTCCACTTTCTGAGCCTCCCTGGGCTTGCTTCTCTTCTGCTCCCTCCAGCCCAAGGCCTCCAGAGAAGTCTCTCTTCTGATCATCATGAATTAATAAGGGCAGGGACCAGCCACCACCCTCCGAAAGTGTCAAAGGGAGTAGCCCCTGCCCCCATGCCCACAATGGGGCAGCAGCACCAGAGAGAGGTCCCCTGAGCAGAGACCCCTCACATGACCCAGAGACCCCCCTCATGACCCAGAGACCCCCCAGACAGGATGCAGCTTCTCTCCCCATGGAGATTCTCCCCTTCCAGGCTGGGGTTTACTGGTTCTGGGACTGGCTGAATTAAGCCAGAAAACATCTCTCATAACCTCTTCCTTCCCTGTTCCCTCCTACCACAATAATTTATTTTGGGGAAGGGGGTGAAAATAGGATTGGGGGTGTGAACCACCCACTTTTTTTCTGTTTGGAAGTAGTCTCTTGAGGTTCAAGAGATTTGGCATGTTTAGGGTGTTCAGCGTCCAAACTAAGTGGCAGATGTAAAAAGTAAACATTTTTCTATTAAAAAAAAAAAAGAGAGAGAGACAAAGAAGAACAAATGTTTCTCGCCTAAGCCAACAGAGCAGCTACACGAATACATTTTCCAGCCTGACAGAAGTGCCACAAATAACTCAAGAGCTGCCGAATATTCATAGACAATCACAAATTTACATCCTGCTTCTGAATCCTGCTTCCTCTCTTCCTCCAGACCCAGGGATGGCAGGACGAGGATAGAAGTCAGCCATGGGGAGGGCACCTCTCAGTAGGACTCCTTCCTTTGTTACTGATTATTTGTGGGCCTCAGTTTCCTCATCTGCAAGATGGGAGCTCTAGCCTATCCAGGAAGAACAGTCTTTCCTTGGATGTGAGCGTTGCCCCAGCCGATTTTGACCCTCAGCATCCCCATCATCTGTTAGACATGGGGGGCACCCTGCAGTTCCCAAAGGGCTTCCCCTTGTTGCCAACAATACTACAGAGTGTGCACTCCAAACTGGCCGCAGTGATTCTGTGTCAGGGCACTGGATCCTCATGGCAGCCCCCTGAGAAAATACTAGTTTTATAATTTCCATCTTAGAGTCGAAGGGGATGAGACTCAGAGAGGTGAAGGGAATTGCTCACAGCTACCCAGAGAGGGAACGCTGATCCTGAAGCCCACACTGCTAACCGCTTGTTCTATTGCCCACCCCACCCCCAGGGCCAAACCACCATGGACCAAGCATCATTCAGGGAGCTGGGATTCAGCAGGAAGCAGACAGACCTAGGACCCATCCTGGAGGAGCTGAGCCCTGTGGGGGCAATGGACACAGTGATTATGTTCAAATAAACTGGGAAGGTGCACATACAGTGTCGGTACCACTTGGTGAGAGAGGCGGGTGTTAAAAGCCATTTCGTTGGAGGATGCAGGAGGAATAAGAGCTTGGGAGGCACAGAAGGGAAGGACGTTCCAGGCAGAGGGTACAGCACAGGCAAAGGTATAGAGATATGAAAAGGACATGTGTGCTGAAGATCAGGGAGCAGTTCAAAGTGGGCGAAGCAGGGTGTGAGCTTGTGCGTTAAGTGGGGTGGGTGGGAGAGGAGATGGGGAGGGACTGGGAACTCTCAAAGGTGTGACTGATTGAAGCCTCTCAACTACTCCACGAGGGAGATTTTATACCCACTCCCCCGATGTAGACACTGAGGCTTGGCAAGGTGCAGGGAACTGCAGGTGTTTGAGTTCGGACTGGAATCCAGGCTCCTGCCCCCAGGCTGGGCCGTTCCCTTTGCCCCAGAAATTTCAAGTCTTCCCGCAGCTGCACAAGCCAGGGGGGCCCGGCCACCAGACACTGCACAAGGGCAGCCTTTAAGTTGGCCAGACTGCCGGCCCCGTGTGTCTGGGAGCAGAGGAGACCCCATTAGGAGCAGCAGGGAGTCGCCTCTGGCAGCTTTTAAAGGACAAAGGCTAAAGAGGCACAGAGAATTGCGCTTTTCAGAAGAATCACAAGCAAAACAGATGGTGGGAATACAGTTGGTGGAATATTTTTGCACTTTATTAAAGCGATTTTTATGTGGGCCACTGAATTTTCCTTTCCTAAAAGAGCACCAGCCGGCTGGGAGGCAGCTCTGAGTCACTTGCGAACAGTCAGCTGAAGGAAGGAGGGGTGTGTGTGTGGGGGATGGGGGCCCATCAAAGCCTGGGGTGGGCTGGCCCGGGGGTGAGCCCAGTGGGAGGCTGGTGGAGAAAGGAGATTACTGGCATTTGCTTTCATGCATTGCCTTTAGTAGAGCCGCCTTAGCTCTCTGCTGGCTCAGAACCAGAGAGCCTGGGTGTGGGCTACACGGGCTGCGTAAGCGGGGGTTGAGATGTTGGGGTTCAGAGCAACCCGAGTCCAGCAGGGCACTCAACAGGGGCTGTGAGCAGAAATGCTTGTTTATGAGGTTGGCTGGCCGTCTGCACTGGGAGGAGCAGGGGAAGGGCAGGACAGGGTAGGGGAAGGTGGAAGGAGGCCAGAGGGCTCCCTGAGCAAGGGTGCGTGGGATGGTTTTACAGGATGAGGCTGAGAGCGCTCTGCACAACAGAGTGGCCCACTGAGAGCCCCCTGCCCCTTGAACCATGAAACGCAGCAAGGTCCCTGAGTTTTACTGTGTGATGTGATGCAGTCTGGACCCTTAGGCATGCACGTGAGGGTCTGAGAAGCTGAGTCCTCTAAGCACAGCTCAGCGCTGACCAAGCAAAGCCTCCAGCATGGGAAAGCACTGGCTCCCCAGCCAGGGGTCCAGGAGCTGAGAGGAACTAGCCAGGTATGCGGGGGAGAGAGTGCCCCGGAGAGGGGGCTGGCTGCTGAGGGGCACACGCATGCGCCCACACGTGTCCATGGACAAGCTGATCACCACACTTTGCTGCACAATCAGGAGGAGGCAGGGGTGATTTTGGAGGCAGGAAGGAACAAGGTCAGAGGGGATGAGCAGGAGCATTATGGGTGGTGGAGGGGGCTTCCTGCAGCCCTCTGCCCTCCTGCACAGCCTCGGGGGGCCCTCACATCTTCTTTCTAGTCCTACTGACATCAGGACAGCCCTTTCTGCATTCCTGTTCTGGACCTGCCCCTGCTCACTGCAAATACCACCAAACAAACTACTTTGGACTGGAAACCGCCCTACTGTCTGTCAGCAGGGGACTTGCTAAATAAATTATGAATGCAGCCACACACAAAATGCTGTGTAGCACTGAAGGAAAACAAAGGAGATATGCACAGGCTTGGAATAATGTCCAAGATATAGTGTTAAGAGAGAGGGGGGAAAAAAGCAAGTTTGGGAATAATAGGGAGAGTATAATAATTTCCGTTAAAAAAAGCTCCCGAGGCATATTTATTTATAAATGTGCTCCTGTGTATTCTACATGCAATAAAATCTTATCACAAAGGGTGGAATTGGGAAGAGCTGCCCCAGACTACCTATTGAAACAGCTTGTTCCCTTCTGCATTCCTAATTCCTTTACCCTGTTCTGCATTTTCTTTTTTCATAGCACTTACCGTCTTCTAACCTTTTATATATTTACCTAGTTGTTATGTTTACTAGGTATCATATGTGACTCCTCCTTCCACTAGAATGTAAGGTCACCCATAGCAAGGATCTTCCTTCAGTTAGTGTTTGGCACATAGTAGGTGCTCAGTAAGCAGCAGCTAAATGGGTCACATGATCCTGGGGGAGGGTGAAGAGAGAATATTTCCTTTTTGCTTAATATTCCACACGTAGTGGTGAGCTTGTAGGTTATTTTTACTTATTTTTTTTAATGGTGTTATATTTTCTAATTTTCCTATAATCAATATGCATTATTCTTACAGTCAGAAAAAAAAAGAGCTAAAGCTTTCTTAAAAAATTGCAAATGCTGCTCTCCCTGCAGGACTCTATGTGTCAGTCTTGTGCCCCTGGAGAGGCTCCTGGGCTCCTCCCGGTCCTCCCGCCCCAGCAACACTCCTCCCACTGAAAGCTGAGCGTGGCTGTGGCTTTCCCCACTCCACGACCCCCTCCATTCTGCCTACCCTCTCTGCGGGGCTCTGGGAGCTCCTGACACATTGGCCCTGGCCTCCCTTTTCAAGCTCTGCTCCCACCAGACCCTTCCCGTCCTGTGGACATCATGAACACTCTCACCTCTGGGCTTTGTTCAAGCCAGGCCAGCCCCTGGATGCCCCGCTTTGGCCCCCATCCACGCCTTACAAATTCCTACCATCTTCTAGACCTAGTTCAAGGCCCACTTCCTTGCTCAGACAGGGTTTCTCCTGTCTCAGTCCTCTCACAGCCTCTGGGCCAGTGTGATGGAGCACCCAAAACTGCTTGCCACCAGAGCTCCTGTGTCCATCGGCCTCTCTCATGGGACTGTGAGCCTGGAGGGCAGGGAGCATTTCCTTGTTTCATCTGTCTCTTGGCCACATCTCTCGGTCTCCCCTGCACCCCATTTCTGTCTTCTCACTCCTCTCTTTCTGCAATCCTTCCTTCCCATCTGGCTTTCCCACTGGTTCCCTCTCCTCTGCCCCACTGCTGGCCCCTCCATCAGTCAGGAAGGCCTGCGCTGTGCTGGATCTGTGAAGATCCTTCTGGATGTGGGGGTCTTGAAGCTGCAGGGGTGGAGCCTCCTGCCCCTCGCTGTGTCCCCGGCTCTTGGCCCTGCTGCCTGCTGAGCGGCCTTAGAGAGTCTCACTGCCAGGACCACGGCTGACCCGCTGGGGCCGGTCTCCAAGTGTAGTCTTCCTTCTACGCCTCTCTGGGAGTGGATCCATTGGCAGGGGAGGCTGCAGGGGACCTGTGGAGCAGTCTGAACCAGAGTTCAGACCCGGAACAAACCCCATGGTGATGCAGAAGAGCAAGGATTGGCAGTCTGGGCTGTCAGGGAGTCCCAAGTAGGAGCAGCCTCCATAACCCTGAGCTGTGGAGGCAGACAGTTGGGAAGAGTCATGGAGGCTCTTGGGCCCCTGTGATACCATCAAATGATCTTGCCAAGGCTTCCCAGCTGAAGAAGCAGGTCCATTCTGGCAGGGACAGACACCGGCCAGAGAAGAGGCCCAATAAGACCCAGAAGACATACCTCAAAGTAGCAGAGGCAGCTCAAGGGGAGAGGGGAAGGAGAACCCAGCCCCAGTCCTGGCCTCAACACTGATTTGCTTTGTGAGCCTCAATTTCTTTATCTGTACAATGGGGTGTAGGTTGATAGCCAAGCCAGATATCTGGATAAACATCCCACCTGTGAGACCATGGCGTCACCGTGGTATGGATGGGCTCACTGGGGTAATTTAGTAACTGAGGGGTTATGGATGTCCCATGAGAAAGCGGCAGAGCAGGACCCTGGCTGCTGCGCACAGAACAGCTATGGGAGTCTGGCAGTCAAGTCATGGTAGTTAGGACCCCAGACTGTGGTGTTCAAGGAGATGGGGTCCAAATTCAGTCCTCCCTATCTTCTGAAGGTATGACTTAATCTCAGCCTCAGTTGCTGGACCTATAAAATGGGGTTATGATTCTTAGTTCATCCTGTTGTGGTGAGACTGGAATAAGGTATCTTAGGTAAAGCATTTAGAGCAGTGTCAGGCATACACTAAGCACTTGATTAATGGTGACTACAACTACATTGTAAGAGAGGACTATGTATTTAAAAGCCATCCTAGGACTTCCCTGGTAATAATTCTGTGTAGGGAGACCAGGTTCGATCCCTGGTTGGGGAACGAGCCAGCCTGCACATGCAACTAAGACCTGATGCAGCCAAATAAATAAATAGATACATATTTAAAAATAAAATAAAAGTCACCTTGTACCATTAGGGCCAGCAAAGTAAATGGCTGCCTTAAAAGTGATAGACTTCCAACTCCGGGTTGACCCACCCAGGGTGAAATAGCCTGAGAAAATGCTCATATAACCAGGCCCTGGGTCCCCTAAATATTTATGCTTCTTTTTCAGATGACATAAATATTATGTGTTGCCTATAAAAATTGGAAAACACATACACACATACACAAAATATGAAAGTGAAGTGAAGTGTTAGTCACTCAGTCATGTCCAACTCTTTACAGCCCTATGGGTTGTAGACTGCCAGGCTCTTCTGTCCATGGAGTTCTCCATGCAACAATATGGAGTGGGTAGCCATTCCCTTCTCCAGGAGATCTTCCTGACCCAGGAACTGAATCCGAGTCTCCTGTATTGCAGGCAGATTCCTTACCGTCTGAGCCACCAGGGAAGCCCAAAATACCGAAGACAAAGTACGGAAGAAAATAAAAATCACCTGCCCAGTAGGTCTGGATTTGAATCTCAGCTCTGCCATTTATGTGACTGGGGAATGTTTAATGGTTCTGATCCTCAGGTTTCCCATTTGTAAAATGGGGATAAATCATGCCCATATCAAAGGGTAATCATGAGGACGATGTGAAATAATAAGAGTAAAATGTCACCACACCTAGAACAAGAAAGAATCACCATGTGGATCCAGCCACTCAAGGAGAACCACTGTCCACAGTTTTTGCATTTTCTTTTAGTTTTCCTCTATGCCCATATGATGTATATATAATATTAACATACATATACATATTTGTTAATTTGAGACCATATTGCCTATTCTTTTTATGTTAATATCATGAGGTGTTCACATAAGGGGGAGGGTATCTGATTTTTAACCATTTGACTCAGATGGTTTCCTTTCTTTTTTTTTAATACTTATTTTATTTTCCATTTTTGTCCATGTCGCATGGCATGTGGGATCTTAGTTCCTCAGCCAGGGATTGAACCTGCACCTCCTGCAGGGGAAGCATGGACTCAACTCTGGACTGCCAAGGGAAGCTCCTTAAATGTTTTCTTAATCGTTGTGTTTTAGTAAAGACACTGTTGCCCCCATCCCCCACCCCATAGTGTTTCCCGATACTGTTTCCATTATTGTGCTTCCTCCCCAAGAAGACCTTTTATGACCTTTCCCCCCTAATTCTTTAGTGCATTTCTTTAAAAATGCTTTATTTTGAAAGAATTACTGATTCACATGAAGTTGTAAAAGATAGTACAGAGTGGTTCTGTATGCCTTTCATCCAGTTGCCCCCATATACCTTATGTTACATATACCTTATGAAACTATAATACAACATCAAAACCAGGAAGTTGACATTGGCACGATGTGTGTGTATAAGTTCTTTGTTTGTTTTTTTTTTTATCACCTGTTGAATTGTGTAGCTCCCACCACAATCAAGACACAGAATGGCTCCATCACCATGAAGATCTCCTTGGGGTTCTCCCTTTAAAGTCATACCCACCCCTCCCCTTTTCACCATTCTAACCCCCAGCAACTACTGATTCATTTTCCATCTCTATAATTTTGTCACTTTGAGAATATTATATAAATGGAATCAATAAGTGATTTTCTGAGACTGACTTCACTCCCCCACCCCACCACTCATCATAATTCACATGAGAGCTATCCAAATTGCTGCACGTATCAATGGTTCATCCCTTTTTATTGCTGAGCAAGCTTCCCTAGTGGCTTAGCTGGTAAAGAATCCACCTGCAATAAGGGAGACCTGGGTTTGACCCCTGGGTTGGGAAGATCCCCTGGAGAAGGGAGTGGCTACCCACTCCAGTACTCTGGCCTGGAGAATGCCATGGACTGTAGAGTCCATGGGGACATGATTGAGTGACTTTCACTTTTCAGTATTCCATGGTGTGAATGGATGGCAGCTTGTTAAGCCATTAACCCACTGATGCACACTGAGGCTGTTTCCAGTTTGGGCTGTTAGAGACAAAGTCTCTATGAACAATCATGCATAGGTTTTTATGTGGACATAAGTTTTCATTTACCTGGGATAAATGCCCAGCAGTGCAATCGCTGGGTCTTATAGACTGAGTGACTTCTGTAATTTCACAGTCTAGTTTTTTTTTGTCTTAAAAGAAACTGCCAAACTATTTTCCAGAGTAGATGTACCAGCAATGAATGAGAGCTCAAGCTTCTCCACATCCTTGCCAGCATTTGGCCTTGTAACTTTTGTTACTTTAGCTATACTAATAGATGTATAGTGATATTTTATTAATACCACAGGTACACTGCGTATCTGTTGATGTTATATAATATATGTATACACACAGATACACTATACGTATTTATACATACATGTATGTGTAAGTGCTCAGTTGCTCAGTTGTTTCTGACTCTTTGTGACCCCATGGACTGTAGCCTGCCAGGCTCTTCTGTCCATGGGATTCTCCAGGCAAGAATACTGGAGTGGGTTGCCATTTCCTTCTTCAGGGGATCTTCCTGATCCAGGGATTGGACCCATGTCTCCCGTGTCTCTTGTACTGGAGGCAGATTCCTTACCACTTAGCCACCTGGGGATCCCATACATAATATATATACATACATAAAAGAGTAGAAGTTTTTTCAATCCCCCTCTCCCAGTCAAGAACCTATTTTTACCTTCTTGGGGATGGCATCACCGCCATGCTTCTCCCAAGTTTTCTAGCTAAGAGAAGGCACCCAGGGTTTGCTGAGACACTTTAATTACTGAACCAACACCCAGGCATCTGGGGAAGCAGCTAGTGTGGACAGGTTTGGTGTAGCCATTGTTTGAAGGACAAGGCCATAGCCTTGAACAAATGAAGAATTAAATACTCTGACCCCAAGGTCAACCGCTTCATCAGAGGCACTGGGATAGGGACCCCAGCAAGAAGTGGGGCATAAAGAACCTCCCTTCTGAGTTCAGGTTCATCTCAAAGCAGGGTTCCCTCCAGTAGCTGGTGGTGCCTGAAAGACACTCAGGCTGTGAGCCCTGCATTTCAGCGGGCTCTGCAGAGTCCTGCATCCCACTGCCCTGACAAGAGCCTGCGGCACTCCCCAGACCCCCTACCCCTGAGTCCTGACTCACCTAAGCCAAAGTGAGCCACGGGCTCCATCTCGCACAGGTAGCCTGAGCCCCCATCAATGATCCTCAGGTGTGCCCCACTCTTCTTGGTGTAGAGCACGACCTTGGCACCCCTGGCGAAGGCCCCAAACCGGGTTCGTGGCACCACCCTCAGCCAGTTGTTGCTGAAGCCCTGTAGCAGGGGAGGAACACAGGTCTGGGCATCAGCTGGGTGCATAGAAGGATCAGAGAGGAGGAAGAGGGAAGAAGAGAAGGGGCAGAGGAAAGAGAGGAGGAGGGAGCCAGGCAGGGAGGGTGAGCAAGGCAGGCTGACTGATTGAAGTTTGCCAGAAGCAGCTCTGGAAAGAGCAGGGAAAGCCAATTTTGTGTCTTATTGTTTCATCACTCAGTCGTGTCTGTCTCTTTGCGACTCTGTGGACTGTAGCCCGCCAGGCTCCTCCGTCCATGGGATTTCCCAGGCGAGATACTGGAGTGGGGTGCCGTTTCCTTCTCCAGGGGATCTTCCCAAAAATAGGCTCAGGGAAAACATTTTTGGAGACGTGCCAGTGGAAGGAGAGGGGCAGAAGACTTCTCGGAGAAGCAGCCCTTCTTGGTGGCTTACTGAGTCTGGGAACTCATCTGCTTCCTCCCTGGGATGTCCATTTCCTGCCACTCTGGTCAAACAAGCACCCCGGGCTCCCCTGTTCTCGTTCATCCCAGGCCCAGGGGAGCATGCCAGGCAGGGCTCTGTGGGTCCCAAGGTCCAGGCACACCTGATTCCCCCGGAAGACGGACAGCGGCTGAGCCATGGACTCTCCGTGGGACAAGATGAGGTCCAGCATCCCGTCTCCATCGAAGTCGGTCACCACGCCCCCTGCAACAGCACAGATTTCAGTCTGGCCATCGGCCAGGAGACCAACAGGAGAAGGGGTCCTAACCTGGGCCAGTCCACGCCCTGAGTGTGAAGGAAAGAGCACAGCACTGGGGCAGGAAGGCTCCTAATAGCTGCTCGGGATAGGAGTTTGTGGAAATCGGGCGGGGGTCCCCTTCCTTCCCCTGGACTTTTGCAAGGAGAGTGCGGGTGCAAACAGCTTGGACGATGAGGGCTTCTGTCTGGTCTGATATACACAATATAGACATGTGCAGTTTTTTTATCAATCTATCACGTGTTTGCATATACTAGTCTCCTTTTCGTCCTCACTACAACCCAGAGACATGAAGAAGGCACATGCAGTTATCCCCATTTCATGGGTGTGGAGAACAAGACCCAGAAGACGGAGCACCTTCTCCAAGACAATGGCAACGGCAGGGCTGGGTCTTAGGCCTCCTGATCCAGTGCTCTTTCTCTGCCACCAGCCTGAATGCCAAGAGGGGTCAGACTGCAGGACCCCCAGCCTCTCCTTTAACTCCCCTCCCGGCACAGCATCAGCAGAGACATTACTGCCCATGGCTCCCCAGGCCTGTGACTCCACAGCCCTGGGGCTGGGAGAATGGACCTTTCCCTCCCTGCTTCCAGCCTGGCACTCCCAGGCCCCTCCTCGCTCCCACCCTGGGATCTCAGCCTTCAGGGAGGGTGGGGACAGGACAAGTCAGGCTATGGGGCTTGCTGTAGCATCCCTGCTAAGGGCAGCGCTGAGCTCGGGGAGAGCAGGCTGGAGCCCTCAGGTATCCTCACCTGTGCCCCGGCCCTCAGGCTCCAAGGCATCACCAGGGTTGAGCTCCTCGATGAGGGGGTCGCCATGCTCCCTGCGGATAACGCTGCAGGAGAGGAGAAAGGCGGTTCATGGATGACCACACGTGGCAAAGCCCCAGTGGGCCCTCTGGACCTGGGAGTCCACTAACTCCATTCTCCGTGCTCTGAGCACCCTGAGACCCCGCCACCTGCACACTGACAGAGCCGCTCTGCTCACAGACCCTGTCTACACCGTGGCCGTGCCTTTCTCGGGTTTTAATTTATGTTGGTAAATATTGATTTTTCCTTCTCTAATGGATGAATTATAGACAGCCTGGGGAAGGGCAGGTGATGGATGGAGAAGGGGCAGGGATGCAGCTACCTTCAACTGACCTTCACTTTCCTTCATGTGGCCCTGGGTTCTCGAGTTCTGGATGCTACGCAGGGTCCCACTCCACTCCAGTGCCACCTCCTCCACAGCATCCCTGATCGTCCAGCTAGAAGCAGTGCCTTCCTGCTCTGCCTCTGTCACTTTCCTGGCCTTTATCACTTTCTGCCTCGAGTTGAAGCTCTGCATGAATGCATCTTATCTCTTCAGTTAGACTGAGTTCTTTGCAGGCTGGGACCACGTATTCTTCTTTGCATCTCTTGCAGCATCTAACAGGGCCTGGTTCTCAGGAAGCTCCCAGTGCATGCCTGTGGCCTGCATGGAGGAATTTCGGAGGCAAAAGGGAGGGAAGGGTCCCTTTGGGTTGCTGGGGTTCTATTTTGCACTCTGAATCGTGGTAATATTTGGTGTAGACAAGTCCACTGTGAAAATGCTGCTCTTGCACTTTGAGCTGAATGTTGATGATGGTCTTGAGCTTCCTCTCCAATTTTTCTCCCTCGGAAGGGTCTTGTAGCCTTGGGTGCTCTGCTCTGGCTGTGTGGAGCAGTTTTGGGGTCAGGATCAGGGAAGGACCAGGAGGGATCTATATCGCTCTCTGCACATATTGCAAGTGGGGCTTGTTGCTCAAATCACAGGGTCACCAGAGGGCTGTGCTGTGACCAGTGCTTTCTTTTAGGAGGAGGCCAGGGTTCCCTGAGCTAGAGCTTCTGGGGGCTGGATGGCAGGGGGTGCTGGCAGAACTGCAGGGTGGGTGTAGGCTAGATCACGTACCCTGGGACGCGTCCTCTGTCCACACACGGCAGCTGCATGGAGCACACCCGCATGTGCAGCCTGGCCAGCGAGCAGCATGCCTGGCAGTGCCCAGGGGGGTGTGCCGGCCTGCTGCAGCTGTACACGCCTCAGCCTGCTAGCACCCGCGGCCCCTTTGGCCATTCGTGTCCTGTAACCTCTGTCACCACTGGCCAGAGACACCCTGGGGTTCAGGTGACAATGCAGTTAAGGGTTCCTGGGGGAGAAAGCCCAGAAGTTCCAGTGCAGAGCTGGACAAACTCACCCAGATTTGGGCAACCAGGGCAGGCTTCTCAGAGGAAGGGTCAACAAAGCTGAGACCAGAACGATGTCCATGTCACTCAGAAGAGAAAGAGGGGCAGAGGATGTGGGCAGCCTGAGTCCAGGCCCGGCCCAGCCCAGAACTGAAGGAAGCTCAGGGTGTCTGGCCCTAAGGTGCAAACTGGGAAATGCAGAGTGACAAGGCTCGGACAAAGCCAGCCTGCGGGATGTGTCAACGAGAAGGTGGTGGCGGTGGGGGCTTCTAAGGGGTTTATGGGGAAGAGGGGTGTAGCCAGAATGGCATTTTCAACAGCTTGCTCTGTGGAACTGGGTGCAGAATGGCAGCTAAGGAGTGGGAATGTGCAAAGGTGGAGCCATGGGAACAGAGCAGGGTAGGCGTGTGAGTGATGCCACCACACACATCCCGCCTGGCCGGGGAGAGTCGTCGCTCCTGCCCGTGGTCCTGCCATTATTAACAGGTCCCTGCATGCGTATTTCTGGAAACTCCTATGGACGGAGGAGCCTGGTGGGCTGCATTCCATGGGGTCGCTGAGTCAGACATGACTGAGCGACTTCACTTTCACTTTTCACTTTCACGCATTGGAGAAGGACATGGCAACCCACTCCAGTGTTCTTGCCTGGAGAATCCCAGGGACGGGGGAGCCTGGTGGGCTGCCGTCTATGGGGTCGCACAGAGTCGGACACGACTGACGTGTCTTAGCAGCAGCAGCAGCATGCTTGTTTAGCACCTGGTGTGGGCGAAGAGTTCCCTGGTTTCCCAGGCATCGCTGAAGCACTTGTGGACTCAAGCACAGCGAGGTTTTGCGTCTCCAGGGACTCCTACCAGGAGCCCACCACGTTCATTTCAGCCATAGGTAACAAGCCTGCTCAGTGTGGGGTAGGTGGGGGCTCAACCTGCAGAGCTGCCAGCTGAGTGGTGGCCCCAGCCAACTGCCACAGGGACTCAGGGCACAGCCAGGTATCTGGGAAGTGGCTTTCCTGCTGCTGTGTGGAGGTAGACACGCTGACCCAGGGGGTGACCACGTGGTGGGGTGACCACGTGGTGACCGTGTCTGTGGACAGCCTGGGCCGGCCTGCCCTCGGGATGGCCAGAGGGAGGATGGGGATTTGCTGGAGGCCATGCGGGCAGGGGAGATGCCTGGGTTCTCGGGCTACAGAGACTCTCTGGTGCTCAGGGGACCCGGTAAGGGACACTTTATTAGCCAGAGAAGGAAAGCAGTGTCTCTGTTAATGAGCAATTGATCTTCTGCAATTAATCTGGAAGTTGTGAATAAGCTTTTTGCGAGGCACCTAATTAGTAAATCTGGGGCCTTCGGGGGGTGATTACAGCCGGTCGGGATTGATGCTTTGTTAATAATTATATTTTAAAACATGCGGAGTCACAGCCCTTGCCTTCTATTAATGGTCGGGGCCTCCTGGGGGAGGGGCTGGGGTCTGGGGAGCCGAGCAGATGATGTGGCCCATTTCCTGCATCCAAGGCCCTGGACGACCCTCCTCCCCACCTGGTCCTGAGGCCCGTTTCAGGCCAGGAACAGGGCCATCTCAGGCCACGCGGGTCCTGGGGCTTGTTCCCAACAGCAGCTCTCCAACCTCAGTGTGCTAAGAATCACCTCATGCCTAGCATGTGTGCTAAAAAAGACAGATGTCTGGGGCTCAACCCTGGAGATTCAGATCCGGGAGATCTGGGCTGGGCCTGGGGATTCTGTATTTTAAAGAAGCTCTCCAGGTAATTCTGACACCAGAGGTCTCTGGGCCCCGATTAGAGAAGTGCTGCCTTGGAAAATCTAACCCCTCCTTCTTACATGCAACGCTCAGATGCTTTCACTCTTGTCCAGCACTAATGGTCTCATCTAGCATTTCCCAAAGGATATTTTGCAGAGCACCAATCCCAAAAGCAGAATCTCTGAAAGCAGTGCCCTGTGGTCAAATCTATTTGGAATACTCCATCCATCTCTCGGAGCGTAAGATATTCACAGTCATGTTAAGGTTATGAGAAGTCCTGGAGTCAACACACCTGTATTGGCTTCATCCAGGTGCACCCAAATAGATTTGGCTCTGGGGCTCCTTTGGATGGTAGAGTGGAACCTGGCTTCTGTGTACCCTTTGCCCAGGTTCCCCCCTCCCCCACCCATTTCCACCCTCTGCTAACAGCAGGAGGCCAGCTTCCTGCCATTCTCTCAACTTTTCACTCAATTCCTGTCCTTCCCCCTTCTCTGCTCCTTCATCAGGGGACCTGCTTCCTCCCTCCCCTTGGAGCTCCTCTTCCAAGTCCTAAACCTTCCTCCCTGACCCCCCTGCGAAGGGTGAGTAGCCACAAGCCGGGCTGAAGCATCTACCGGAAGAGGCGGTTGGCTGAGGAGCTGCGGTGGGCGAAGTTGTTGAAGAAGACCTCCAGCTCCTGGTCGTTGTCAAAGTCAGCGGCGATGACTGTGCGGACAGGGGAGGGCATGGAGAACTTGGGTGAGGCGATGTCCTGGGGGAGAGAGGGCTGCAGGTCAGTGGGCAGAGTGGGCCAGAGGCCAACTCCCACCACCCCTGTGTGTGCGTGTGTGTGTGTGCATGCCTGTTTGTGTGCAAAGATAAAAACCCACGCTAGCACATCCTCTATCATCTTTCCCGTAAGGGCCGCAGGGTGCTGTGTTTAGGACCACACGAACCCCAGGCTGCTTGTAGGAGAACGAGGAGGTAAGAAGAACAGTCCAAATTCACACCAGGGAAGCGCCTTGCTGTTCCCTGGTCAGGACCACACATGGCCCTCCCACTGGTCACTCGAGGCAGGGCTGACATGAGCATTCCCATTTCACAGGCAAGATAACTGAGTCCGGGAGAGGAAGGAAATTGCCCATTGTTGTAGCTGATGAGCCCGGCCACCACCTGGCTCCAACACCAGATGCTAGAGGCCCTTTCTAGTGTGTGCCCTTCCTCCTTCACAGCTGAGGCACAGGCTGGGTGGAACCTGGGAAATCCTGTGCATTGAATCCAGGCCTCTCCACTGACTCGCTGTGTGATCTCAGGAAAGTTACTCAACCCCTCAGATCTCACCTTCCTCCTTAGTAACACAGGGATAAGTAATAGCTGCTCAGGCTGTGAGGACTGCATCTAAAGAGCTTGGCAGAGTGGGCTCAAGAAGAATCCCAAGGGGTCTGTCTTGGCCTTGCCCCAGCTGTCAGCCTCATGGAAAGTGGCAGAGGTGGTCTTCAGCTGGGTGTTGCTGCCTCTATTACTTTTTTTCTTGGAGTCTTTTGATTTTTTTTTTTTTTTTCTTAAGACATCCACTTTGGGACTTGCAGTATCAGATACCTCTGCCCAGGGCTCATGAGGAGACCCCAGACCCAGGACAGCCCAGAAGGGACCTCAAGGCACTGACAGGGCCTTGGTGGACCTGGCAAAGGGTCCCGTGTATGGGACCTGACTTTTAAGTAGAAGAAGAGCTGTGTAGGGAGAACTGTTTTTTTTCCTGAGCAGAATATCCATTCCCGGTGGGTTTGTCCCTTAAAGACTTAGAAACCTGTCTAAATCCCAGGGCCCATGTGGGGAGAACTGGGAAGGGCACATGGAGGTGTCTGGGGGTGGCCCCCTGCCCCTTGGCCCGAGGCCTCCTGCTTCAGGCCCTCTCCCCTGGTGGCAGGAAGGAGCTGCCTGTTCTGGGTTGCCCAGGGAGGGAGGCTGTCCCCATCAATGCGGTCACCAGGCTGATTGAGAGCCTGGCCAGCTGTCAAGGGTGGGCTGAACAGGGCCACGAGAGCTGGTAACAGAGACCTCAGGACCTTGAAGTCGTTATTCTATTGACTCTGTAAAAATGGAAACCTACATAGGCCCCTTGGGGTTGCCCCAGCTGGATGCCTGGGCTTCCAAGATAATGTATGTAAGATGCTTAGCACAGCTCCTGGCACACGGAAGGTACTTGATAAATGGGGCCTCTATTATCATTGTTCCTGTGACCTGGGCTGGGCTGTCGAGAGGGTTGGCTGGCATTTGGGGCTGGATCTCTCTTTGTTGCAGACTCTCTGGTGCCTCATAGGGTGCTTAGCAGCACCCAGTCCGCTGCACAAGAGATGCAAGTAGCAGTCGATCCCACCTGTGACAACTGATAATGTCCCCGGACATCATCAAATGTCCTGGGGTGGGGACAAAATCACCCCTGATTGCAAACCTGTGTTAGAATAAAAAGCTGAACAGAGATGAAAGTCACCCAGGATCCTAGGACCAGCTGTCCTGAGTTCAGAGTGTCCCTCCTCCCCACCCAGACAGCCTGGGTCTCACGCCTCTGTCTCTCTTTGTTGCAGACTCTCTGGTGCCTCATAGGGTGCTTAGCAGCACCCAGTCCGCTGCACAAGAGATGCAAGTAGCAGTCGATCCCACCTGTGACAACTGATAATGTCCCCGGACATCATCAAATGTCCTGGGGTGGGGACAAAATCACCCCTGATTGCAAACCTGTGTTAGAATAAAAAGCTGAACAGAGATGAAAATCACCCAGGATCCTAGGACCAGCTGTCCTGAGTTCAGAGTGTCCCTCCTCCCCACCCAGACAGCCTGGGTCTCACGCCTCTGCAGGGAGAGAGTGGCTGGGCCTGAGCACGCCGAGGTGGCTACCTTCAGAGAGGGGGCTTGTGGTGGTCCCTCAGAGAGAAGGTCCCTGGAGCGTTCTCTGGGATCAAGTTTCTCGCTCCCCTGGGGGCTTTTAGCAAGACTACATACCTCCAGAGCCATCCTGACTCCTGGAAAGCATCTGTAACCGTCCCGTGCCCTGTATCACCTTCCCTGAGAAAGGCCCAATCTCAAGCTCATTAGCCTGGTGGCACCTCCCTTCCTGCCACCGAACAGTCTTTCTGAAGGATTCTTGGCATCGCAGACCATTGATAGCTCAGGGAGGGGCACGGAGAGGGGTGCGATGTCACCTTGCCCACCACCTGCTCTTTGGCCAGAGCGGGCAGCGGTTGGGAGCTCTGTCACCTCAACCTACCCCGACCCCCACCCCCACTGCACCCTTGGCGTGAGCCTCAATTTGAAATGGTCAGGCCCGGGCTATGGGAGAAGCGCTCCCAATTCAGACCATGAAACCCCTCTCGTGGGCCTTTGCCCTGACTCCCACCTCGGGGGCTGCTCTCTCTCCTCTGCTAACGACCATGCTCTGGACACTACGGACAGCACAGCAGCCCGGGCTGGCCGGATGTCACCCTCACTGTGGCCACCCTGCCCCCAGGCTCTGCAGAGCTTGCTCACCCTGGTGGGAGTCACGGGTGGAGAGAGGGTGGGGAAGTGGGAGAGAGAACCCTTCTTACCCGAAAGCGGACCTTCCCGTGGGCGCTCATCTGCAGGTAGAGGCGGTGGGGGCCGTTCCAGTTGCCATAGACGATGTCCACTTTGCCATCACGGTTGAAGTCCGCCAGGGCGACTCCGCGCCCGTGCTGGTGGGGGTCGTCCACACCTAGGAGGAAGGGCAGGAGCCCTCAGGGCAGCCCTGTAGGCTCCACAGACACTCGCCTTGTCAGGGGTCGAGGGTGGGGGTGGAGGGTGTGGAGAACAACCAGGAAGGATGAACCTCATTGTGTCCTGATTCCTCCACAGGGGTAGAAGCAGGGGAAGCCGTCTGGTTGCAGACAGAACCAGAGACTTGTTTTCAGGATGCCTTTGCCCAGAAAGTACTATTTTTCACTTGGTTTTGGGGTAGCATGACTTTGGGGAAGGAGAATTGTGGAGATCCTGGAAGACTTAAAGCCTTCCCCAACCACCCCTGACATGGGGACACATTGAGCTGATCATCACTCTTTTGCTTAAATCTCAGTGATTCCCCAGTGCTCTTGAGTCAAGTTCAAATTCCTGCCCACCTTATCTGTCTTTATCTCGCCTTCCTCACATGACCAGTCATACAAGGTTCCTTTCATTCCACAAACGAACCAAGCTTTTTTCAGTTTTTGGGCCTTTGCTTAAGCTGGTCTGTTCTCCTAGAATGCTCTTTCCCCAGCTCATGGTTACCTGGCTCCTTGTTTCTCTTCTGCTCTCAACTATAATGTCACCTCCTCAAGGAAGTCTTCCCTGCTCACTCCCATAAAAACAGCCCCTCCCACCCACCCTGGTATTCGTCCCAGCAGC
>SJXQ01000828.1:54019-76849 GCA_006408695.1 Aepyceros melampus | reverse complement strand
TGCAATCATGTTCCATTGCAGGGTCCAGTTTTTCTACTAGACCTTCTGCTCCATGAGGTCAGGGTCTGTCTTCTTGCTCATCTGTGTTCCCACAGCATCCACTCAGTGTCTGTGGTGACCTAGCAGTTTTCTGTAAATACTTACTGAATGGAGAGACATAAATAATTTGGCAGAAGGCAACCAGGGACTTTGGTGACAGCAGAGGAAATAACTGCTCTGTGACTGAGAAAACCACAGTTTGCCTTGTGAGATCTGTGGGGGAAGCTTGTGTGTCCAGCGTCACCTGTTTGTGCTGTGCCTGCATCTGCCGGGGGCCAGTGGGACTGAGCTGATCTCCGGGGAGGACAGAGGGTGGCTTTGCCCAGAGGAGTGGCTTGACCTCCTGGCTGCCCCTGGCAGACACAATCCTTCAGGCCAAGGGCACAGCTGAGAGGCGGTAGAGGCCAGCTCTAAACACCCACGCTGAGTCTTTTGGAGGACAAACTCCCATTGGCAGGTGAAATGACAGTATGATGGGGGTTGGGGATCACGGACCCAGGACACAGGTAGCTCTTGCCAGCTGTGAACATGGATATCCTGAGATGGGGACCAGGAGAAGGCAAGGTGGGATCCATCTTGGGAGCCTTAGAGGCTGATCATCCTCTTGGGGGAGGGAAGGATTTGAAGAATGGGTGGGGGTCAGGCAGAAAGAGGCAGGGAGACCCAGGTTTGAGAAAGAGGGCTTTCAAAAGAATGGGGGCAACCCCCAACCTCTAGGATTAATATCCCATTAATTCTCCACAAATGCCCCAGCCCTAATGTTGGTGGCCTTCTGCATTGGCCCATTTCTCTCCTATCTACAAGCCACCTTGACAAGGAGTTGGTTCCCTTTCACGGGAATAATCGGTGCCAGGCTGCACTTCACAGCAGCATCTGTTTGGGTGATGAATGCCCTCTTGACATGTCTTGTTAAACCCCTGCAATCACTCTGACTTTCAATTACGGGCCTAGCACCTTTCCTCTCTCTTCCCGCCTGATACCTTCCCCCACTCCAACTTGTTTGCTCACCTCTGCTTCCATCTCTTTAACACCTTATCAAGTCCTCTCGGTTTTCTCCACCACCACCTCCCCTTCATTTTATGATTTCTCAGCAATGAGAAAATTTGCTGCCGGAGTGTACAGCAGGTGAGCTGGGTGGGAAGACAGGCTGGGGAGCCGCCTCCACCTTTAGCTTTGCCCAGAGAAGGAGGTGAGGGGAGGTGATCGGCTGCAAGGATGTGTTGGTGGGGTGTTCAAAATGGGAACTCTGGAGCAGAGAGCTGGAAGGGCAGTTAAGTCACAGAGAATGGATTGGTACCTGCTCAGGGATTGGATGTTAGCTGTCAGCACTAGCTGGAGCTTGTAGGACCTTTGATCTATGTGTCTACATGCCCGCTCACCTCTTCTCCTGGAGACTGGAGCTTGTTGCTATACTAAGAGGAGGAGAAATCAAACCTCCCATTCCTGGGCAAGGCGAGTAGGGGGAGATACCAGGTGGGGGGAAGTAGTTGAAGGGCAGACTGATTACGCCCACAAGCTTTTATTATGTGTCCCAGTCCTTGCAGACACAGGCAGATGGTCACAGTGGTGTAGGAGCCTGAGCGAGTGGTACTCACAAGGGCAATGGGAACACAGAGGAGGGGGGTTCCAGCCTCAGCCAGGCAGCACATAGGGAGGCTTCACAGACAATATCTGAATGAATATTGAGGGACCAATAGAAGTTCTGCAGGTAGAGAAGGGAGAGGGAACTGGAGGTGCAAAGGCCCTGAGGCAGACAGATGAGCACAAGGGAGGAAAGGGAGCAGAGCTGGGAGCCTGGAATACTATTCTGGGTGGATTTTACTCTGCTTCTTATTGTAGCTATTCATTTATTTGTCTGTTTCGCCCTCTGGATCATCAGTGCCTTGTATATGGGGGGTGAGAGTGGGATAGGGTGATCTTATTCAAGTCAGGGTCCCCAGCTCTTAGCACCAGCCTGGCACTTAGCAGGGGCTCAATTAATGGTCACTGGATTGAGCTGAATGTTCAAGATGGATGTGGGATGAGAGGTGACGCGCAGCACTAGCTGTGCAGACAGCGACGAGTCCCTCTCTCCCTGGGGCCTGTGGGGCCTGGAGGGAGCAGGGCAGCCCAGCGTCCCCTGCGGGGTGGGGGTGGGGGCACAGGCAGAGGCTGCACTCACCAGCGCTGGCCGCAGCGTCCACGAAAGTGCCGTCACCCCGGTTGTGGAAGAGGAAGTTGGGCCCGTTCTCATTGTCGCAGAAGATATCCGAGGCACTGCTGCTGAGGATGGGGCCCACGCTGACGCCCCGGCCCCCTGGAGAGGACATTGACCTTCACTAAGTGGAAGAATCAAAGCCCCAGGCCCACGTAGAGGACAGGGGAGGCCTTGGAGGCAGGCGAGGGGGCCCTAGAGAAGCTGCGATGGTGATGCCACAAGGCGCCTGGGGAAGGGGGATTCTGATATTTCTGATGCTTCCTGGAGCCCAGATTTGGGCTCACGGTTCCATAAACCGACTTGGTGGGTGGCCGCACTGCTGGTGAGGCAAGTGAGGAGCAAGACAGAGTCACTTAGTGCCCATGGAATGAGTCCCTGAGTTGAGGAACACAGGTCACCACGCAGAGCTTTCCCTTCCCTTCAGTGACTGAATTCTACTCCTAAACTCAGCTCTGCCAACAACATTTTGATTAAGTCACAGATTCCCTGACAGCCCCCTGCCTTACCCTGATTGCACGTGTGCTGGTCATGATACTGGGTGTGTTCCCATTCTAAGGACATAGAGAAATAGGTTCCAGGCACAGGTACAAGGGGCCTCCTTTGCTTAGACTCATGTAGGAAACAGATGCGAGCACCTGCCTGCCTGTCCATCAACAGGGATGCTGAATAGATTACAGGGCATCCATATAAAGGCCTAGTCTGCAGCTGCTAAAAAGACTGTGTAGATCCATAATATTGACTTGGAGGAATGCCCATGACATATTGTTAAATGAAAAAGCAATTTGCCAAGTAATGGTATCATATGATCTTGTTTTTATTTTTAAAAAGGAAAACAAATGATATTCCTGAATATATGTTTGTGCAAACTTGCTCTTAAGTTTTGGGAAAAGTGGGGAAGGCCACACCCTGAGCTGTTCACACTGGCTGCCTTTTTTGGGGAATGTCTGTATTGTTTGGCTTATTGCAACAAGAATTGCTTCTGCAGTTTGAAAGGAAAAAATCCAATAAGGTGTATATTTTTTAAGGAAAAAAAAGAAAGAAAACCAGCTCTATGTTAGGGTTTGAAGTGCCCAAGATCAATGTGGACATGTCACCAAGTTCAATCTTAAGATGTCTTGAACAAACCACCCCCAACCAATGAGTTTCAAATAAAGCTCTGAAAGCCTTCCCTCTGCCCCCCAACCCCCACCCCAAGTTCAGGGCGGGAAATAGCTTGACCATGACCAGGACATGGGTTCTAGTCCCAACTTGGCTTTTTTGACCTTGGGCAATTCATGCTGCCTGGTTAGCCTCCGTATTCTCAACTATAAAATGCAGATAGTGTGCCCTGCCTTTTCTCTTTCAGGCCTTTTGAGAGGATCAGATGAGGTGAGAAAACTAAGAGGATCAAATGATGCGAAAGGTCTCTGTGAGCCCTACAGCCTCGTGGACCAGCTGCGGGTGTGTCACCTGTGAGCTTGTCAGAGACGCAAAATCTCAGGCGCCTACTCACCCAACCAGGACCTGCACGCAACAGGATCCTCGGGTGGTTTATGTGCACAGGAAAGTTTGGAAAGTACTGCTCTGAAGGGCTGTTCAGTACAATAACAGCAGTTTATTAGGGCACTCAGAAGATGTGATTTTTAAAAATAAATAAATGAGAGCTCAGTGGACCTGAGTGATGCTGAGCCAAGCCCCCTCATTAGCCCACCTCCAGACAAGGCAGAGGTTTCTGCTATGAATAATGTGAAGAACTGACTCACTTGAAAAGACCCTGATGCTGGGAAAGATTGAAGGTGGGAGGAGAAGGGGACGACAGAGGATGAGATGGTTGGACGGCATCACCGACTTGATGGGCATGAGGTTGAGCAAGCTCAGGAGCTGGTGATGGCGAGGGAAGCCTGGTGTGCTGCAGTCCATGGGGCCGCAAAGAGTCGGACATGACTGAGGGACTGAACTGAACTGAATCTGAGATGGAGGTTCTCTTGGTTCCCAGGCCCTTCTCTTCTCTGAGATTTGTCCTTGGAGGAAATCATGGGACCTTTCTCACCTGTGGAGCCTGCCCACCAGGGGCCAGCTTTGGGGGCAGGGGAGCAGACTGGGGCAGATGGCATTGCTATGGGGGTCATTGTGGGGCTCCTTGTTAACACGTTCTGGGCCCTGTGTCTCCCGATTCCTCCCAGGTAATCTAATTAACTCTCAAGGCGAGCCCAAGCCTCATGAAAACAGCCCCTGAATCCACGATGCTTCCAGGGCGTGTCAACCAAGTTGCAGGCCAGGCATTTTCATTAGGAGAGCCATGCAGGGGTCTTTCAGATGCTTTTCTTTTCCTAAGTCATCGGTGGGGGGGGGGGCGCTAGGCTACTACCTGGGCACCTCCTCTGCCCATTCAAGGAGTTGCCGCTAAGTGGTTGCTGGTCCTGCCCTTGTCTTGCCAGACTCCAGCCCAGGAGCAGGCTTCGGTGAGAAATCTTCCATCTTGTCTGGACCCCCAACAATTCCAGGAGGGGCTCCAGGACTTGCTGCCCTGCAACTCCATCCTTCTTCCCCCGCTCCAGCATCCTCCAATTTCCTCTCTGCCTCTGACTCCCAAGCTGTGACACATTCCCTTCATTTTCTCCAAAGCAGGTTATTTCCCTCTTGGACAAATTTCTAAACTTTCTAATTAACTAATTGGGTTGGGTTGAAGCCTTGCACCATTTGTAACCTGTAATTACTAGAAAATTGCCATGGTAACCACACTACTAATTAGTGACAATTTATTGCCATGGCAACTGGACCATAACAGAGATGTTACCCACAAGTCCTTCTTGGCAAGTTCACCATACAGTTGGGGAGCAGGTGAGTCAACAGTCAGGGAGCTAGCCTCCTGGGCACCAGCCGTAGCAGACTCAGGATGGAGGGTCTAAGGGGATCTGAAGCAGGGGCAGCCAGGTACCTGCACCCCTCTCTGAGGCCAAAAGGGGAACTCTACTCCCAGGTCCATCATGTAAAGGCTCTTCAGACCAATAAAATCCATCCATCTTAAGTGTAGCCTGACCCTCCCACTCCATGCCTGGTCAATGACAGAGGCCCGTTATTTAGCAAGTATCTTTTGCTTAGACCTTGCCCTCTCCCGTAGCTCTTTTCCTGACTTCGCCCCATCTTCTCTGTCATACTCACCCTGTTTCGTGGCCTCTGAGGTTTAGCACACACCCTATGGGACTACCCCAGGGCAGTTAGGAATATTTTTATTCAGCCTTGGAAAATGATGTCCCAATAGGGAGTTAAAGTCCGCTTTACATCAATTAATTCCTTTATACTCGAGGCCAGAATATTCTCTTGGGGGCACGCAGCTCCACAGTTGGGGCTAGAGAGGCACATTGGTGGTGGGAAAGATGGGGGAGGAGTGGTCAGGAAGTTCGAGTTGTGTGACCTTGGGCATGTCACTGAGCCTTTCCAGGCATCTGGTTTCTCGCCTATAACTCGAGACTGATGATAATAACCCCTTCTCGGGCTGTCATAAGCATTAAGTGAGCTGGTATTTGGAAGGTACCTTGGAAAAACTTCAGGTGCCATGGACTCATTATTGCCACTATTTCCCACCTGCTGGGAGAATAATATCCCTTTATTTTGCTAACACTCTCAAGCTTCAAAGACCTCCTTGTTCTGCTGCTGAGTATGAATGCGGCTCCCTCCCACCCCTCCCTGAAGGCTTCTCACTCTGCCCACCAGACTGGGTGGGAGAGAGGGTCAAGGGGAAATGCTTCCCTGTGGACCCTCTTTCTCCGGTCGGTTTCTGGCACCCCTTGATGACCAGCTCTGTGGCTCTGAGCCCATGGGGCAAGCCTTGCTCACCCTTAAGAACTGCACCCCTAAACCTCTGAACCTTACACTTGGGAGATGCAGATCCAAGTCCAATTTAGGTGCAGAGGGCATCAGAGGATGAGATGGCTGGATGGCATCACCGCCTCAATGGACGTGAACTTGGGCAAACTCTAGGAGATGGCGAGGGACAGGGAGGTCTGGCGTGCTCCAGTCCATATGGGGTCGCAGAGTCGAACAAGACTGGGCAACTACACAACAACAATCCATCTCTCAAACCACATGAGGGCAGCCCTCATGGTTGAGGGTGGGGAAGGGAAAGAGGGGTTGTAGGAAGTTGGGGGCATGGCTGCATCACCCCAAACAGTACAGCAGAGGGGCCGGGATGAAGAGGCGGGGGATTCGCTGTGCTAAGGAAGAGCCTCCAGGGACTGCCTGGAGTGGCAGGAACTTGGGGAGTGTGCCCTCCAGGCATTGGTCTCTCTCTCTGTGAAATGGTGTGGGGGTGGTGTGAGAAGGTCTCCAAGGCTCCTTCCAGCTCTACTTTTCAGGGCATCCTCCAAGCCGGACCTCAGGATAAGTGTGGCTGGGAGTGGATTCCTGGGCCCATTCACAGTCCATATCATGGAGGCTCTGCCGTGAGGCTGTGAGACAAGGAACTTGGACCTGTGGGATTATTCTGCTGATTAATGATTCCAGTGGATGCTAAGGCCTGCAGGCTGCCAAGAACATCCAAGATATTAAAAGAGTAGCAAAGCAGTGGTACATGAAGGGGTGGAGGAATGAACAGTGTGTGTGTGTGTGTGTGTGTTGGAGAAAGGGGTGTGAGAAGGGCAGGATGGTAACAGCCCAAATTTCCTGCAGCTTCTAACACAATAATATGGTATTGGGGCTGGTTTGCTACCCCTGACCCTGTGAGAGCCGTCCAGGCGCTGGGAAGGGTTCCAAGTGTGCCAGGATGGAGGGTGTTAGATAAGGATATTCCCACTTGTCCCTAATCCCTCCAGCCTGTCCCTGCAGAAGATTGAGGGGGTAGGGAGGGGCGGGAGGACAACCCCCATCACTTGTCTGCTGGGTGGGGCCTTCTAAACCTCGGGCATCGGCTGGGTGCAGGAGCGAAGTCCTTCTTCTCTGTGTGCTCCCTTGCCCTGCCCCCAGGCAGGGCTGGAAGAAGCTATTTCAGAAGAGAGGGCTGGAAAAGAGAGGCTCTGTGGTTCAGTCCCGTGTCCTGGGTTTTGTGTGATCCACCTCACCTCACCATTTTCTAGGTGAGGAAACCAAAGCTCACAGAGGCGTACTCTCAGCTAGGGGGCAATGGATCATAGCTGAAACCCATGCCTGAGTGACTCCAGAGCCACTCTCTCCCCACAGGGTGCTCTCAAACATTTCTACTCGTTTCCTCTCCCTAGAAGAGGGGTCTGTACTCTGATAAAGCCCCAGAATGGCCAGCCATAATAAGCTCGACATTAAAATAAAACTCAGTTGTTTTAGCTGAAGAAAATGCATACCAAGATTGCATTTGTATTCTGTACTACATCTGTGCTTGCTTTAAATAATAATAATAAAAAAAACAAAACGATGTCCCTTCTTGTCAATCATCTAATGCATCTGACAGTCTGTTGGCTGGGGCTTTGGGTACCCCTGGCAGGCCTGTGGTTGTACTCCCCAGGGGTCCCAGGCCCTGGCTGAGGAGTCTGTCACTCTAGCCTTGCCTGTCCCCAGCTGACACATTTGGCTGCACTCCCACCGAAAGGCTAGCACCCGCCTGGGAACCCAGGAGGCTCCGAGGTCCCCAGGCTACCGCCCTTTCTCTGGAGCTGGCTAGTGGGGATCCGCCAGAAGGCCTCAGCTGGGCTTTAGGCATCTCTGTCTCCTCCAATAATGACTTTCTATAAATCAGATCTGCCCGCTGCTTTGTTTACACTGCTCCCAGCCAACAACAAAACTCTCCACCCAACATTGTAAATCCACCTTCATTTTCTTTCCAAATTTCTTTTAAGGCTTCTTTAATCACCACCTTGCAGCCTGGACAGATGCTCCCTAAAAGGGTGAGGCCAAATCACAGAGGTCCTCTGAGGAAGTAGAGGCTGGGGAGAGGCAGGGTCCAGAGGGAAGAAGGGAAAATAGATGGATTCCAGCTGGAATAGAGCTAAAGATGCCCACACCTGAGCCCTGGAGGACACGCTGGATAGACACATGGAGAATACCTCCAGGGCAGGGGCCAGTCCTGCTTGCTTTATGCTTCCTGCTGTGTTCAGACAGTAAAGAATTCACCTGCAGTGCGGGAGACCTGGTTCGATCCATGGGTTGGGATCCACTGGAGGAAGGCATGGCAACCCACTCCAGTATTCTTGCCTGGAGAATCCCCATGGACAGAGGAGCCTGGCAGGCTGCAGCCCATGGGGTCCCAAAGTGTCGGACACAATTAAGCAACAAAGCACATGGCTGTGCTCCCTACACTCAGGAAATGACCAGCATCCCTCTGTCAGAACCTCAGAGGAGGGTACTGATGTCCGCTACACTTGTATGTACTGTCTGTGTGCCAGGCCCCGTGCCAGGCATGCCCTATATTTACCTCTTTTAATATTCCCATTTTGCAGGCAAAAAAACTGAGGCCCAGCGAGGTCAATAAGTTGCTTTCTATTGCCTGGGCAGGAGGACATGGTGGAAGCAAGATCTGCACCCAGCACTCTGGCTCCAGATCCTGGCTACTTAGCAGCTCTGCTAGAGGGCTAATTTAAGGTGCTCAGAGAGCCCTGGGGACATGTCTGAGACCATTGCGGGGCCATAGAGGCGGCTGCAAAACTCTTGGTCCCCTCGAGTTCCTGACAGGCTCTCGGCCATGGGGAGAAGTAGTTCTTAGGATTCCCATGCAGGGCAGCTCAGGCTACAGGAGGCTGCGGGCAGCTGGGGAAGCCGGGGCTAGGAGAACCAGGAACCACAGGGAGTGGTCTTCCCGCTGCGCAACTCTGCACGGGAGGCTCGGGCTACGTCGCCCTCCAGGGACCCTGGAGTCCCCCGAGAGCGGGCGCGCTGGCCGCTAGATGGCACTGTGACCCAGTGAGAGGCGGCCGGCGGCGCAATCGGGAGTCTGGAGAGGATGCCTCCCCTCCCCCTTCCGCGGAGCCCGACAGCTCGGTGTGGGCTTCCCATTGCCTACCCTGCAGCCCGGGATGCCCGGGCCAACCCCCCTGCTTCCCTGAGCAGCCCAGGCCAGGCAGCTGTTTCAATCAGAAAAACCGGGAGTCGCAATTAAAGTCCAGAGGGCCAATCCCTGGGGCTGCGTTTTGGTGGGTGCGCCTCTTCCTTCTTCACCAGCCCCTCCTGTCTTGCATGCTGGAGCAGGATTCTCAAGCTGGAGGTCGTTTGAAGGGTCAGCTGATTCTGGTAGTTTAGGTATCAGCGGCTGGGGCTCTACGTGCTAGTGTCTCTGTAAACCTCCTGTGTGACCTTGGGCAAGTCCTTTCTCCTCTCTGGACCTCGATTTGTGCCTTTGCAAACGGGCGGTTCTCTGTGGTCCATCCGGCAGATGGCTGTTGTGTGCCTTGGCTCCAAGGACTTGCAGCTCTCCGACTGCACAGCTGGCCGAGGCTTGCTTCCCTCCCGGCCTGTTCAGGCCCTGCTCCTCACTGCCTACATCTCTCCCAGGGCCCAGGGCACCCTCCTGGAGCTGAGCCTTGGCCATGTGTCAGAGCCTTGGCAATCAGGCTGGGCGCTAGTGGTGGCTGCTACCTTTGGGGTCCATTCCTGAGGGGGCATCTGGGCTAGTGTTCCAGCCAGATGTCCATGTGTCGTGAACAGAGTGACTACGGGGGCTGCAGGGTAGCGTTGTGGGGCTCGGCGGGCAGCGAAAGGGTGGGCTGGGGAAGGCGGGTAGACAGAATAGTAACTTGGTGGGCCAAATAGGTTCTTGTCAGCCAAACGGCTCTTGGAAATCTGCAGAGCTGCTCTAACGTGTCCTCTGGCATGCCAGCTGCCCCGGCCTGCCTGCATGCTCCACAGAAACTGCTGTCTCTTCCTTGAGCTGTCCGGTCCTTCCAGCACAGCCTGGCACAGCTGCCCGGTGCCCCCATCCCCACCCGTGCTCCTCAGCTGTCTTGTCGGAGACATCCCTGGTTCCACCAGCCTTCCTTCCCACCTCTGGTTCTGCCAGCCCCCCTGCCAGCCCCACCAGTGTGAACAATGTCCCCTCATGCTCACACCCTGCTGCAACCTTATGAATTCTTTGATTCTCTGTACAGCCCTCGCTTCCAGACCTTGCCTCCCTTCCAGCTCATCATTTTCAAGTGCTTCATCTCCCCAGCCCACCCTCCTGCAGATCAAGGCACTTAATTGCCAAGCCAGCCCAGTGCACAAAACTGGGAACTATTCAGAAAAATTGACTGTGCAAGTTGAGGCTGAAGCTCCTGCATGTTTATTCCTTTTCCCAGGAAAACACGGTTTATTGCTGACACTCAGCCTCTTTGTTGCTCGCTCCCATGCAGAGCTCTTGCACTCTTTGATGGGCTTGAGCTGTGTAAACTATTTTATTGTCTAGTCATTTGTTCCCACAAACTTTGTCAGACAGGTTAACATCAATCTCCCCCTTTCACTGAGGTGGAGGGCTGGCTAGAGAAAGGCATCGTAAACTCAGGGGAGGCCGTGACAACCCTTTCTGGGGAGGACTTTGAGATTATGCCATTACCCAGGTGGCTGAAGGCAGAGGAGCGGCCCAAATGATCCTTCAGGGATCCTTCCAGCCCCCAGATTTGGACCAGGTAGGCTGCCACTTGGAATTCTGTAGTGCCACTTGGGACAGACATATCTGGAAGGTCAACCACTCAGAGAATTTCTACATTCAAGGCGCAGGTAGGGTGTCAGTGAGGCCAGAGTACACGTGAGAAGTTGTGTACAGCTCTGGCTTCCTGATTTTTGGCATCCTAAACAGGAACTAGATTGCTCTGCCATCAGCAGTCTATTGGCAGATTATCAGAGTTTAGTCAGCACCGTGCTGAAATTAGAAAAACAGCCTTCCCTAGAAAGATCTCCCTGTCAGAGACTCTGACAATAGGTCCCCCATCCTGAAAGATGTGGGGGGAGCATGCCTTAAAAAAAAAAAGTGCTGGAGAGGTTTGGGAATAAGAGCACAATTCTTTGAGCTCAGTTTACTGAGACGGGGCCCAGCTGAAGCTTAGGGATTTAGCACTCAATTCCTGGCTGCTTATGTGTAAGTAAATAATTTCGTCTGCTGTTTGGCAATAAAAAATGCTTTAAATCCTGGCCTCTGTGATTTGTCAGTTTTCTCCTACAGAACCTGTTTCCCCATCGCTTGGGTTACAGCAGAGAATGGGGCAAGGGGTTCCAAGGAGAGAAAGATGCGGTGATCTTCTGGGCTATGTCCGATGTCACCCACTGCGCCCGCCAAAGCCCACCCCACCAGATGTCCCATCGTCTGGAGAGGCAGACTTGGAGGAAGCCGTCTGTGGGTGGTGGGATAGGATAAAACCTTAACCCTCCCTCCCCAGGGACACAGACCCACCCTCTCCTGTGGTCTCTGATGAATTAGACTCAGCCTTGCAGGGCCTGAAGCCTAGCCCCAGCCCCCAGCCCCTCCAGCTCACAGGCCCCCTGTTCCACTCTGCCTACCTGTGTATTTGCTGACCCCAGCCTCAGCTGCCACGTCTCTGAGTGCCAGAATGCCCCGGGAGAGGTCACTGGCCTCGGGGTCCATTTCGATGAGGGCGTCAGGGCCCACGTTACCGTAGGCATAGTTGGCGATGTAGATGGAGTAGCGTCCAGAGCCCTGAGCAGGAAGGGAAGGAGGGTCAGTGAGCAGGACCATCTGGGGGCCTGGAAGCAGATCCCCCCTCCACTCACTGGACCATAGCTCTTTCTCGAGGTTCGGGCTCTGCTCCTGGGGTCTGGCATGCGTGACCTTGCACGGCACAGTAAACCTTAACCCTCCCTCCCCAGGGACACAGACCCACCCTCTCCTGTGGTCTCTGATGAATTAGACTCAGCCTTGCAGGGCCTGAAGCCTAGCCCCAGCCCCCAGCCCCTCCAGCTCACAGGCCCCCTGTTCCACTCTGCCTACCTGTGTATTTGCTGACCCCAGCCTCAGCTGCCACGTCTCTGAGTGCCAGAATGCCCCGGGAGAGGTCACTGGCCTCGGGGTCCATTTCGATGAGGGCGTCAGGGCCCACGTTACCGTAGGCATAGTTGGCGATGTAGATGGAGTAGCGTCCAGAGCCCTGAGCAGGAAGGGAAGGAGGGTCAGTGAGCAGGACCATCTGGGGGCCTGGAAGCAGATCCCCCCTCCACTCACTGGACCATAGCTCTTTCTCGAGGTTCGGGCTCTGCTCCTGGGGTCTGGCATGCGTGACCTTGCACGGCACAGCTCCAGAGGTGCTTTTTCACAGAGGCTACGAAGTGTGGGATGCCCCCAGAGTCCTACAGCACAGCGCTTCCCCTTCTCTCCTGTTCCAGAAGAACATCCCTCCCTCTCCCCCACAACCACCTTTTTATAGACAATTTTCTAATGTGCCTCCCTCCAGCTGAGCTCTCTCCAGCTGCCAGCCAGGGTAGCTGCTCAATAAATATTTGCTGATTGATGATCTACCAATTCCCATTATTCTCAGTCTCTCTCTCTCCCATTCAAGCTTGCTCCAGCCAAGATGACAAGCAAATTCCTGAGCCATCTCCCTCCCCCATCCCCACCCCATACTTCTTCACTCCTTAATTTGGATGGCACAAGAGGTTCAGCAATGCCAGGCCCCTCCTTCCCACTTCTACCCCCTTGCTTTTCCTGTACCAGAAAGAAATTGTATATTGCTTCTGCCTTTATAACAGTGTCTCAAATATATATATATATATATATATATTTCCCCCTTTGCATCCAGGAGAAGCCTTGGGCACCAGTTCCTTGTTACTGTAGTCATTCTCTAGTCCAAAACACGGCTGATGAAAGATTCTTTCCTGCCTGCTATTATAATGGTGTTATTTCTTCAATGGATGCTTTCTTTCCCCCAAGAGATCCACACAATTTCTCAATCAGTTTTCTAGCTTTCCTCTTATCCCTTGCAGCATTTCCCTCCAATTAATCAGACAGTACATATTTCTTGAGCTCCAACGATGTGCAAGGTCCTGGGTTATAAATGTACTTCAGACAAAGTCTTTGTCCTTAGCTTGCTTATAGTCTGGCTTTAAGGAAGCTGACAAGCTACTGTATAGCACCGGGAACTATACTCAATATTTTGTAATAGCCTGTAAGAGAAAAGAATCTAAAATATATATATATGTATGTATGTATAGATGAATCACTTTGCTGTATCCTGAAACCAACACAACACTGTAAATCAAATATACTTCAATAAAAAATAAAATTAAAAACAACAACAACAAAGGAAGCCATGAGCACAAAACAACCTGGGAGAAACAGCTGAATTTAAGACAGCACAGTGTGCTCTGCCACTGCCCTCTTTTCAGCCTTCTTTGCTTTCTTTTATTTCTTCCCCAGTGGTTCCAGGAGAGCCCTCTCTCACCTAACTGGTCACCTTATCCCTTTGGAACCATTTTCTTTTGGGAAGTTGATTAAGAGCCACCTGGGGCTAACAGGTAGGTGAAGCAAGGAAGGCCACAGGGTCTCCTGGGGGAATCAGACGTGTCAGCAATTACAGGTCTGATTAAGAGTGGGTCCAGGGTTTCCTGGGTACACAGAAGAAGGGCTCTTAACCCAGAGGAAAGGCGCCTGGCCATAGAAAGTTCAGAAAAGGTTTTCTAAGAAGAGTCTCTCCCAGGTGAAGTGGAGGGGAAAGAACCTTCCAGGCAGAGATGAGACAGAGAGTGATGTATATCGTATGTTGGGAAGCTGCAAACAGTTTGTTCAGTGTTCCCAGAATATAAAACGCAAGGTGTGGCATGTCGGGGGAGGAAACTGGAGCTGTTCCAGTTTCCAGCTCCATAAAGACTTTTCTGCCTCTTCATTTCTGGTTCTCTGGGTCTCTAGCCTGCTACCTGAGTGATGTAAAGCAGTGCGACTCAGATTTCAGTTTTGCGTAGGGATCATGTGGGGATCTTGTGAAAATGCAGATTCTGATTCGGCTACCTGAGTTTTGTTACTAGAAACGGTCCCTGGGCCAACAGCATCAGTGTCACCCAGGTTAGAAATACAGACTCTCAGGCTCCAGCCCAGACCTGCCAAATCAGAATCTGCATTTTCACAAGATCCCCATATGATCCCCACGCAAAACTGAAGTCTGAGTTGCACTGCTTTACAACATCATTTGTGGTTAGGGAGAACTTTGAAAGATTCTTGCCCATCCCAGGAGCTTGGTGTACGTGTGTGGAATGACTGGATGAAGAGGGAATGGATGGGGCCAAAGGGGAAAGTGCACCCTTACCGTGACACTGCCTGACCCTACCAGCTGTTAGCAATCCCATCGACAAATGGGCAATTAAGCCCAAATGAACTGAAATGCACTCGGCTAGAAATCAGGATATTTATAAAATGCGGTTATACCTAGTTCCTTACATCAGTGTATTGGGTTGACAAAACAGAAAAATTGTAGATGTGTTACAGTTATAGAAGACTGCAGAAAGTCACATGTGAACTTGACCATGGCAATTGTGGGTGGGGGAGCTGATTCCAGGGGAAGGAGATGTTTCTGCAGCTTTGGGTCCAGAGCAGTGGTACCCATCCTTTAGTCTACCTCAGAATCAACTGGCAGCAGGCAGGGGGCAGGGGGGTGGTGGTTGTGAAAGCAACCTGGATGCTGGGTCCTATCCCCAGAGTTTCTGATTCGGGGGTCTGGAGGGCGCCCTCAAATCTGCATTTCTAACAAGTTCCCAGGTAAAGCTGGTGCAGCTGTTTCAGGAACCACACCTTGAAAACCACTGGTCTAGGGCTGTCAGTCTGGATCCTAGTCCAAGCTCTGCCCCTAACTGGCTCTATGTCCTTGGGCAGGTTCCTCATCCACTTTGGCTGCACCTCCTCACGTGTTACACAGAAATCGTAGCCCCCCTGCTTCCTGGCAGGGTCGTTGAGAAGATGAAATGAGACAACGCATGTGAAAGGACTTTGAAAAGATAAAAATGCTATATAAACATGAGGCATAATCATTATCGATCAGCGAACGCTTCTTGTAAGAGATGGGCTTTGGGCTGGATCCAGAAAGGTGGATGAGTGATGAGGCAGCTGAAGACGAAGGGCAGTGGTGTTCCAGGTTAGGGGCAGAGAACGAATGAGGGCTGCGAGGTGAGAGGGAGAGAACAGCATACTGTGGGAGTTGAGACTTTTACCTGGTGCAAAGCTCCCAAGCTTAGCCTACATCAGAGTCACCTTTGCGCCTAGTTGAAACCCAGGCTGCTGGGCCCCACCTCCAGTGGTTCTGATGGGTAGGTCTGGAGGGTGGGGCCCGAGAATCTGCATTTCTAACAACACTGATGCTGCTGGTCCAGAGACCACCAATCAGGTACACTAACAGGCCCCAGCTAGGGGCTGTGGGGCTGAGGGAGGAGTAGGTCAAAGGCTGTAACAGAACCTGTGGTTAGAAATGTGTGTTTGGTACAGGTTTACCCAAAGGCAGGGTAGCAGGGAGGTAAAAAGGTGTCTGATTATTTTCAGCTAGGCAGGACTCAATTTCTGGCTTTGCCTGTCACTTGCTATATGGTAACAAGGTCGTTGCTTAAGTGCTAGAAGCCTTAGTTTTCCTATCTGTAAAATGGGGATAATGACAGAATTTACCTCATTGGCGTATTTGAAAACCAGTAAGCTGGTGAATGGAAGTCACTTAGCACAGAGCTTGGCACGGGGCTAGTTTAATAAGCATAATAGCTGTTATTATTAGTGTTCTGTTAATATTATATTCCTATTGTTATGATTGTTCTTGTGTTTTCCCGCATCATACTGCATCCCTGTCTCTCAGCTTCCACTCTGGCCTTGACCTCTCCACAGTTCTCGGGCCTCGGGGGTTGCCAAGGTGGTGGCTGAACACAGACAGTAGCCCCCCTGCTGATGGCAGACAGACGGTGGGGGCACTTTCTAGTTCCCTGAGGCTGGGTCTGAGTAGGGAGTGAGCGAGCCGCTAAGTGCCTGCCAACTGTGCTTCATGCCGAAGTGTCTTTTTTCCCCTTTTTTCTTTTTGCACTTCACATGGGGCCTCTGTCCTGTGGGTGAGTGCATGGGTGTGTAGGTGACCTTGTTAGGACAGAGTGCGTCTCTCTGTGATTAACCTTCAGACCCTCCTACCAGTGCTGAGAAGGTTCCCCAGCCTTAGCTGGGTGTGGGGCGCCCTGGTCCTGATGGGGCTAAGGAGACTGGAAGCCAGGAGGAGATGGAAGAGGCCTTTCAGAGGCCAGGCCTGGTGCCCCTCCCCGCCCTCCAGATCCTCCCTACTCCCTGGGGCTCTCATAGAGCCTCCTCCCCTTTCCTCCCACCAGGCGGGAGTCCAGGTGGCACAGATTCAGGTCAGGGCTAAATGTGGCTTCACAGCCCAGCTTGGCTGCTCTTCCTAGCACCAGCTTGTTAAGAAATAAATATTTATACCTGGCACCTGCCTTTTCCCAAGGCCTGCAGCCCCTGCTGTGAAGAGTCACTCTGAATCCCCAATCCCCTTGATGCCATCTCAAACCCCGAATGAGTTGGCCCCCTCGCCCCAACTTCCACAATGGGGGCCAGAGACGGTCCCCTGGAAGCTGGGCAGAGCTGGGTCCCTGATTTAGTGATGATGTTTTGTAAAAGCCAAGGAGGGGCGGCAGGGGAGCAGGTGACAGGAGGGATAAATCACCGCCACGCCACGCTCTGGCTCTGGCTGGGTTGGCTGGGATGTCCGGGCGGGGCCCCCTCACAGGATGGATGGTTGCAGCTGCTTCTTCCCTCTTCACTTGGCCTTTCTCCCCGACACTTTGAGTTGAGCACCTGTGTGCCGGGTGGACCAGCAGGGCAGGAAAGTATCAACGGTGCTTTGGATTAACTAAAGTACTTGTACATTCAGGCAACCCTCCACTCACCCGCTCATGAGCCCCTTTGCTATGCCTTCATTTGTTCCATAAATATTTATGGGGGAGGGGGCCTGATGGCTTAGTGCCTGGCACATAGTTGGCACTTCATAAATGAGTTGAATGAACGAACACAAGGTTACGAGCTGACCGATTCTGAGTCACGTCTGAGCCACGTCACCAATCCATTCCGGGTCCTCAGGCAGGTCCCTGCCCCACCCTGGGGCTCAGTGTCCTCTGTCCAGCAGACAAAATGATGACAGCCCCTGGTTGCCGGGAAGGCCTCAGCGGGGAAAGGATGTGAACGTATGTTAGCATCTACTATGTGCAAGGCCCTGGGAGTGGCCTTGAGCTCTGCCCTTGGGAGCCGTGCTCTGTCTGGATGTCTGCTGGCGCTTCCTCCTGGCCATCACGCTGCCTCCCTTCTCCCCAGGCCCCCACATTCCCCTGGACTCACCTTCCTGTCCACGCAGGCCACAGAGCGCCCGGCAAAGAGGCTGGCCACGCCGCGGGCCACATTGACCTCGTCACTCAGGATATCTTCCCAGCGGTTATTGCGGAACTTGAACAACTTGTCTGTGTACGTGGCCACCCCTGCAGGCAGGAGGGAAGAGAGGGCTGGTGGTCGGTGGGGTGCCTGCCCCAGGTGTTGGGGCCACAGGTGGATTGGTCACCTGCTGTACGGTGAACGCTCCTCACAGTCCTCAGGCAGGGGTGACCCCTCTCCGGGGACACCCAGTTATTCTCAATTGAGAGAAGACACTGAAACTTATGAAGATGGCCAGCCCAAGCCCCAGGAACTTCAGAAGAAGTGTGACCGCTAGTGTGTGTCAGAGCTGATCCTCAATAGCAGGATCTCACGGCCTGCACCACACTTCTGCGGCACCAGGAGGGACATGCTGGGATCGCCAGTATTTCACATCCAGACTCAACCAAGAATGTCTCTTTCTCCAGGAGCTGCTCCCTGCATGCTCTGCTGAATCACAGAGCCTGATGTGGGTCTCAGAGGACATGGTCCCGGTCAGTGGGTGGGTCTCGAAGTCCAGACGGAGGGCGGGGCTGGGAGCTGAGCTCTGACAGGGGTATCACCAACAGCCGGAGAAACCTGGATGGCAGTGGGGCCAGCACTCATGGGGCAAGGGTTAGTGGAGAGGCGACGGGCTCAGACTGAGGGGAGCAGCTGATGCGGCAGCTAATACTCGGAGTTTTGAGTAAACTGGCCTGAGTCTCAGGCTCGGTTCTACAGAGACTCTTTCAGGTTTTAGTTGTTGACTGTGGGCAATTTTAGCCTCAGTTTCCTTATTTGGAAATGGGGATAATAATAACTACATTCCACTTTAATGTGAGGGATAAATGAGATAACTCAGGTTAGAGGCTGAGCACAGTGCCCCCAGAATTGAGGGTGGTCCTCGACAGAAATGACTATTCTGGTTTCATAGACGGGAGACCCTCTGAGGTGCTTGAGGGACTTCAGCCCTGCACTGCAGGGGTGTGCTGAGAGTGTCTGAGTGTGTGTGTGTGAAAGTGTGTAGGAATAAGCAGGAATGAGTGGATGTATAAGAATAAGAGCGAGTAAAAGTGAGTGTAAGTGTGAGATTGAATGAGTGTGAGAATGAGCGTGACAGCGAGGGGGTGAGTGCATGAATGTGAGCATGTCCCGGTGAGGGCTGTTTTTGGAAGGGTCCTCAGGGGGCTCTGACTAGGAGGGACAAAGGCTGCCCTCTGAGTGGCCTCACATGGGGCCCTCCTAGACCACGGGGACCCACAGGGGAAGGTGCATTCTCTGTAGGGCCTGGACTTGACCTCAGGGACACTTGCCAGACTCTGGGGAGCTGGCCCGGGGATGAGCCATGCCCCCTGGCCTGACCCTCCCGGGCGTGCAGAGACCAGTTTCCATGAAGGGGAAGGCCCTTCCCGAGTGGAATGGGAGGCAGATCCAGGAGTCCTGCAGGTGTCTGTGGGTGGTGAGGGAGACCTGGGCTGAGGAGCCAAAGCCAGGGTTTGCCAGAGTTGCTGCGGCTGGTGGGGGAGTGCCCACTGGGACTCCTAAGGGTCTGCACAGAGCTGCTGTGGTTGGGCGTGGGTGCTCACTGGGACTCCTGAGGAGCCTGATCAGGACAGAAGCCCAGGTGTGGACTCTGCCCAAGCCCAAGTCCAGCTCTGACTCCCATTTTCTGAGCCAATTCTTTATCCTCCTAGGGCCTTGGTTTCTTCATCTGAGAGCTGGGGGTAACAGCTGGCCTTCCCACTCCCAGCATGGCTGCGGGAACTGCAGGGGAAAACTCTGCAGCCCTTGGCTGCTCTGCACCACCTGGGTCTCTAGGCCCTTGTCACAATCCCCGGGGAACAGACATGTTTAGAAACTTAGATTATTTTCACTTTCACATTTCAGAAAGGTAACACAATGCACACCCTGTTTATTATATAACACCCCCAGCAGGAACCAGGGCAGCACCCTGTAATTAAACACATTAATATTTCTGCAGTGAAATATATGAATATCACACCAAGTGGGATAAATAAAGCCCATAAATAGCTCCCATCAGCTCAGGACAGGTTTTGCTATCAATTCACTTTCCCACAAACTTAAAAAAAGCACTTGAGGCTTTCAGAGCATTCTGGGTTTCAGGACTGTGGGAGAGGAACGGTGGACTGCCATACTCACGGCTGTTCCCCAGGCAAATGGCACCCTTGTCATCGCCTTCTAATGCCTGGGGGGCCTCCTAGGATGGTTCTGCAGCTTCCGGATGCCCAGCCTTCACAATAGCAAGGACCCTTGCCCTTCTCTGTCAAACCAGGGCCTCTTTAGACTACATCTCAGCTTATCTAGTTCCCGCTGAAATTTGACCAAGATTAAACTCAACCAAAGCTAGATAGCATATTCAAAAGCAGAGACATTACTTTGCCAACTAAGGTCCGTCTAGTCAAGGCTGTGGTTTTTCCAGTAGTCATGTATGGATGTGAGAGTTGGACTGTGAAGAAGGCTGAGCACCGAAGAATTGATGCTTTTGAACTGTGGTGTTGGAGAAGACTCTTGAGAGTCCCTTGGACTGCAAGGAGATCCAACCAGTCCATTCTAAAGGAGGTCAACCCTGGGATTTCTTTGGAAGGAATGATGCTAAAGCTGAAACTCCAGTACTTTGGCCACCTCATGTGAAGAGTTGACTCATTGGGAAAGACTCTCATTGCTGGGAGGGATTGGGGGCAGGAGGAGAAGGGGATGACAAAGGATGAGATGGCTGGATGGCATCACTGAGTCGATGGACACGAGTCTGAGTGAACTCCGGGAGTTGGTGATGGACAGGGAGGCCTGGTGTGCTGCGATTCATGGGGTCGCAAAGAGTCGGACACGACTGAGCGACTGAACTGAACTGAAAGCTTGGGCTGGGTGAGAAAGCAGCTCCGGCAGTGGGGCTCTGCAGACCTCTGATGGGCACCTCTGCATACAGTGGGAAATTTTTCTCAAACCTCTGAGTCCCTGCCTTAGCTAGGCAAGAGGAAAAAAACGAGCCCAGGGTGACTCGATCCCCCTCTATTTGCCTAATTACCCCCGATTCTTCCTGCTTACATTTCCCAAACTGTGCTTAGTGGAACCTGGTCTCTGTGAGCTGCCTGGAGAAAAGATTTTATGATTGTCTGAGCTCAGGAAAGACTGCACCTTTCATCTCCCACTTGGAGATTCTCAGTGGACATCAGTCTATCAAAACTTTTGAAAAGACTTACAGTATATTACAGGCTTAATTTCACGTAAGCCAGCCTTTCCCAAACATACTCAGCCATGGCACCCCTTTTTGCAGCTCACCTCAGCATCCTGCAGAGCTAGCACTGTTCTGTGCAAATTGCTGCCCTGGGGTGTTGACATCGGGCCAGATGCTGGGCTTTGTGGCCAGGGGCGTTAGGGAGACACGTACTATCAGCCCCTTCCCTCGTTCCAGTCTCCTGGCTTCTGAGCTGACCAGGGACGCCCCGAAGAATAAACTAATTAAGGTAAAATGTGCAACAGTAATGCAGAGCCTTGTAGATCATAAATGGGAACGGCAAAATCAATGGCAGGCCTTCTGCAGGCAGAGGCCTGGAGGCCTGGGCGACAGGAGGGACGGGAGCCTGTGATTTAGGAAGAGCAAACGCTCTGGCAGCTGCAACCTGGGTAATTAGGTGTGTCAGGAAGACAGATAAACAGCGAGCTGTGCGGGTCGATGGCACTGGCAATAAACACCCAGCACTGGCCCCTGGCCCATGTCAGCGCGTAATCCCACCTTCCAGCTCCGTGTAGCTGCCCTCTGCCCTAGGGTCCCGCACTGAGTCAGGGGAAGCAGCTCGGGAAGGAGAGGGCAGAGGGCCTCTCTTTGGTCCTGCGGGGAGATTCATAGAAAGCAGAGGCCTGGGAGAAACCGAGGGTGATCAAGGGCAGGGTAGGGGACTCTGGAGGTCACATCCCCTGTGAGGCACAATCCTACCCAGAATCTGGCATGTTGGCACTAAAGGAGCTTTGAAGGCCTCAGTGTGTGTATGCCAAGTCACTTCAGTTGTGTCTGATTCTTTGGGACCCCATGGACTGTAGCCTGCCAGGCTCCTCCATCCATGAGGATTCTCCAGGCAAGAGTACTGGAGTGGCTTGCCATGCCCTCCTCTTGGGGTCTTCCTAACCCAGGGATCGCACCTGGTCTCTCGTGTCTTTTACATTGGAAGGCGGATTCTTTGCCACTAGCATCACCTGGGAAGCCAGCCCAATGGAAAGGGCAGTTGCTGCCAGGTGGCAAGATACTGGGAAGGCCCAGTGGAGGAGGCTCAGGGGCCCACCACTCCCTGCCCGTGTGGAGAGGCCCCAGGGATGTAGGACTCTCAGCCCCTGACTCGGGGCGCTTATAGTTCATTAGCGGACAGGACGGTTACAAAAAGGAGATGCCATGAGACTGTAGTAAAAATAAAACTACTTAGCATTCCTATAGTGATTTCTATATGCCATGAGCTTCACATACTCACTAGCACTTGCCAAAAGCCCTACACGGTAAGTACTATTTTCAAGACCAATTTACAGATGAAGGACCTGAGGCACCAGAGGCAAGGGGACTTGCCTATGATCCCACAACTAGCAGAGCCCCACAGAGATGATAGGATAGCACATCCCGGAGATGCTGTGAAGTCAGTCACAGTGATCCGGGAGGGCTTCATGACAGAGGAGGCACCTGCACCGGGGCGTGAAGCATCAGAGGACCAACAGCACAACTCCGGGGGGCAGACCACCTACTACAGCCAGGCTCTGCACGAAGCACTTTTTTTTTTTACAGTCGTCATCTTGCCTGAATCTCACACTGCCTTGAGAGGTGGTGTAGCCCCATTTTACAGATGGAAAAATTGAGGGGCAGAGAGGTTAATTCCCCAAGAGCCAGTGTGTGGTGCAGACAGATTCAAACCCAGGTCTTTCTGACTCCGAAGCCTGCACTTCTGAGCACCGCACCCCCGGCTCATCAGGTAGAAAGGAGGAGGGAGGGTGCTAAGGGTGGGAAGGGAAGCATAGACAAAGATATAGAGGGGACACTGAACATGCCCAGAGGGGAGGGTTTGTACAGGGGCAGGAGGAGAAGCAAGGCAGGCCAGGAGACGCCGCTAAGCCAGCACTGAGGCCGAAGGGGGCACAGGTGTTTTCTGGTCTGGGGAAGACAATGTTTCTGGAAGATTCACCTGGCAGTGGAGTGAGGTGTGGGCTCACAAGGGAGATAGTGAAGTGGGGAGGCCACTTCTGCAGTAGCTCAGGCACGAGAGGTAACAGGGGAAGTGGGGACAAGTGCTGGGTTCCAGAGGCCAGGGCGGGAGGGCGTGGCCAGGTGCGATGGGTC